>CM064577.1:6908761-6913761 GCA_032716605.1 Paralithodes platypus | reverse complement strand
CCCTGAGCTCCTCATGTTTTTGGCCCTCACCATGCTAATGCCCCACATGAGAAAGCACAACATGCTGGATTATTGGCTGATGCATGACATTAGATCAACGCCAGTCTTCAACATGTACATGCCCAGGGACCAATACCGACAAATTCTCAAGTGCTTGCACTTTGTCGACAACACTGCCGCACACGGAGCTGACAAGCTTTGGAAAATCCGGCCATTCCTGAACTCCCTCCTGAACAGGTATCGCCGGTTTTTCAAACCTTTTCAGAATGTCGTGATCGATGAGTCCTTGATCCTCTTCTGTGGACGTTTCTCTTTCAGGCAGTACATTCCGTCGAAGCGTCACCGCTTCGGGATCAAGTTCTTTGTACTGTGTGACTGCGAGACAGGATACGTGCTGGACCTCATCATCTACACTGCTACTGATGTGGACATTCCAAACGACCCACTGGGTCTTTCAGGGGCGGTTGTGAAGACACTGATGGAGCCGTATCTGGATGCCAACTGTATCTTGTACACCGACAATTTCTACACCTCTCCTCTCCTTGCCAGGTATCTCCTTGCAAGGAGCACGGGTAGCTGTGGAACTGTCAGGGCAAACAGGAAACACTGGCCCAAGTTTCATGATACACAGAAAGGAGACATCTTCCGGAAGAAGAGCAGCAGTGACAGTATACTGGCTATTTGTTGGCATGACACAAAGCCAGTCAATGTCCTCTCCACCTTCCACAAGTCCACAATGCGAGATAGCGGGAAGAAGAGATACCACATGGACCCTGTCACCCACGAGAAGCATCTAGTACCTATCTCCAAACCTGACCTTGTTATGGACTACAACATAAACATGCGGTTGGTGGATAAGAGTGACATGCAAATCACTGCTGTTGACTGCCTCAGGAAGACGTGTAAGTGGTATAAGAAGGTGGTACTCCATCTTCTTGATGTCACTATCCTGAACGCGTACAACCTGTGGATGACACGGACAGGAAGAAGAGCTCGGTAAGGCTGTTCGCGAAGGAAATCATCGACTCCATCTTCAGGAAGCACGGAACCACACGTATGCTACCACCTCCGAGGCCGATCGTGAATATGCCTGCCCGCCTTGAGAGCCGGGACTACTTTTCGACCCACATGCTTGTGTTTTGCCCCCGCTCAGCATCACAAATCGCAGCCAACCGGAAGCACGGACTGAAGCAGTGCCACGTCTGCAGACACACAACAAGGAGGAACCAAATCAGGAAGGAAACCACATTCATGTGTAGTTATTGCAATGTGGGACTATGCGCTTCTCCATGTTACACCGAGTACCACATACTGGAACACTTCTAGACCTCTTCCAAGACCTCCTCCTCCTCTAGACCTCTTGCCAATCATTCATAAGTTCATTCAATCATTCATTCATCTATTTCAAACTACCTCATGAATTCATGTCATTCAATCATTCATATGGTGGAATAGCACACTACCCAAACACAAGTGCATTCATCATCATCAGCAACATCACCCATTACATCCATAAGTTTCTAATCTCATCCATCCATCTGCTTCTTGGTCCACCTCAATACATCCCCATGTCATTTGTCTACCTCAATCATATAACTGCCTTTTATCTACCTCAATCCTATAACTGCCTTTTCTACCTCAATGAAATGAGGATTACACCTCCTGGGAACACCACAAAAAAAAAAAAATGAGTCGTCAACACTACCCCATAGGGTGATTTGGAAATTTGTTGAAAATAATATTATTTATAAAACAAAACAAAAATTCCTGCAAAGCAAGCGAAACAGAGAGAGAGAGTGAAAATGCACGCCTATATATATATATATATATATATATATATATATATATATATATATATATATATACGCCTATCAAATTATTTCAATCAATATACGGTATATATATATATATATATATCTATATATATATATATATATATATATATATACCGTATATTGATATCAATCATTTGATAGGCATACATATCACCATGTACGGTACATTGTAGGGACAGAAATGTACCGTATACCGTGATATATACGCCTATCAAATGATTGAAATCAATATACACCAATATACAGTATATATATATTGGTATCAATCATTTGATAGGCGTATATAGCACGTATAACGGTACATTTCTCTCCTTACGAAAGGAGAGAGAAGAGTCATAGCAATTTCAAGGTCACCTTCGTAAGGAAAAAAATATACCGTACATGGTGATATACTGTATATACGCCTATCATATGATTGATATCAATATTCACCAATATACAGTATATATATACAGTATATATATATATATATATATATATACTATATTGATATCAATCATTTGATTAGGCATACCATATCACCATGTACGGTACATTGTAGGGACAGTAATCTACCGTATACCGTGATATATACGCCTATCAAATGATTGAAATCAATATACACCAATACAGTATATATATATATATTCAATCATTTGATAGGCGTAATATATCACGGTATACGGTACTCATTCCTGTCTTTACTAAGGAGAGAAGAGTCATAGCACATTTCAAGGTCCACCTTCGTAAGGCAACAAAATATACCCGTACAATTGGTGAATATATATATCCCCTATCCTTCAAATGATTGAATTTATCAATATTCACCAATATACAGTATATAATATTATGTAATATTTCTAGAATTTTATACCGTATATTGATATCAATCTTTGAATTTGTAGCATACATTATCACCATGTGTACGGGTACATTGTAGGGACAGAAATCTACCGTATACCGTGATATTCATATCTATCTATCTACTATTGGCCTGACGCCGTGATCCCCGAAGGGGTGGTCACGAACGACGAACCGCCCCCATGCACCTCTGTACCCCAGTCGACGCCCCTCCCCCCAACCAGCACCCGCCTTCGTTCATGTACTTCCTCACTCCATCCTTCCACCTCTCATTCGGTCTACCCTCGCCCCTCTGTCCCTCCACCTCGCTCTCATACACCCTCTTAGTCATTCTCTCTCTTTCCATACGTTCCATATGGCCGAACCATCTCAAGTTGTTCCTTTTCACATTTTCCAGCACATCTACCTCCACACCACACCTTCTTACTTCCTCATTAGTCTGTCTATCCCTCCATGTAACTCCACACGCACTCCTTAAGTAATTAATTTCCACTGCTCTCACTCTTGGTCTGAGTCTCTCAACCAACGTCCATGCTTCGCTTCCGTAAGTCAGTGTCGGGATTACCACACTGTCATGCAAGGACTTCTTCACTTCCATACTGACCACCCTATTTCTTGTTACTGCTTTTAGCGTTCCTACAACCCTCTTCCCCTGTTGTACCCTCTCCCGCACTTCTTCATCCATAGTCCCATCTTTACTCAACACACTGCCCAGATACTTAAAAGAGTTGACGATCTCCATAGCCTGACCGTTCAGCTTCACCTCACACTCTGTGACTTCACCCCTTTCGAAAAACCATAACCTTGCTCTTCCCCGCATTTACCTTCAAATTCCGTTTTTCGCACACTGTTCCAAACTCATTTACCAGACCCTGCAACTCCCATTCATTATCACTCATCAGAACTGTATCATCCGCAAACAGCAGTATAGGTAGCTTCCACTCAATTCCCTCCCTTTTCAGCGATACACCAACATCCACTGCTCTTGATAGTATTTCTTTCATGACTCCATCCATATATACAGTAAACAACCACGGGGACATCACACACCCCTGTTTCAAACCAACATTCAGGTCAAAGAACTCGCTCTGCTCACTCTCCACACGTACTGCCGCCTTTGCACCCTCATACATGCTCTTCACTGCTTTCAGCAACTTGCCCTCTACTCCGTATATTCTAAGTACTTTCCACAAACCTTCTCTATCCACTCTGTCATAGGCCTTCTCCAAGTCCATAAAGGCAACATACATCTTTTGTTTCTTCTCCAGATACTTCTCCACAACACAATTCAGGGTAAAAATCTGATCTACACATCCTCTTCCCTTCCTAAAACCTCCCTGCTCGTCGCCTATCCATTTCTCCGTTCTCACTCTCACTCTCTCAATCACTACCCTACTGTATACCTTCCCTACTACGCTTAGAAGACATATTCCTCGGTGGTTACCACACACTCCTCTTTCCCCTTTGCCCTTATATAGGGGGACTATTATGCCAGTCTTCCAGTCATCGGGTGCACTCCCCTTCTCCCATGCTAGTTTGCACATTTTCCATACCCATTCTATCACTATCTCACCACCATACCTCAACATTTCCCCACACACTCCATCTGTTCCTGGTGCTTTCCCCAACTTCACTCTTTTCATGGCTTCCCACACTTCTGACCTCCTGATCCCCACCTCCTCCTCCACTACTTCTCTTCTTCTCCCTCCCATACCATATCCAGCTATGTTTGCTGGCTCTTCATTCCTTACATTTAGCAACTCACTGAAGTACTCCCTCCATCTTTCGACTCTCTCTTGCTTCTCGGCTAGCATTCTTCCATTCTTATCTTTCACACCCTTACTGTTTCCCTTGCTACCTTCCCTAACTTTCTTGACTTCTTTCCAGAACAGTTTCTTACTCTCCCTCCATTTTACACTCAGATTCCTTCCAAATTCCTCATCTACTCTTCTCTTACTTTCCTTCACTACTCTCTTCACCACCCTCTTACTCTCCACGTACCTCGCTCGTTTCTGTCTCTCGGAATCTTCATTCCCTCTACTACCCAACCACTCTCTATATGCTTTCTTCTTTTCTTCCACAGCTATTCTTACCTCTTCTGTCCACCATGCTGTACCTTTCACTCCCCTCCCTCTTCTCCTCACTCCACACACCTCCTCACATGCTGCACAGATCTCATCCTTAAACACCTTGCTCATCTCCTCCACTTCCTCCATAACTTCCAGGTCGAACCCACCTAGTCGTCTTTCCACTGCTCTCCTGTACTCCTCCCTGACTTCCTCCTCCTGCAACCTCTCCACCCTCCTCACCATTCCACCCTCCTCT
>CM064577.1:6803258-6908661 GCA_032716605.1 Paralithodes platypus | reverse complement strand
TTGGCCAACAACAGGAAAAACCCACAATGGACTTGGGGGCTCCCACGACAAGTTCTACGGTACGGCCTCTGATACTTCGATTGTTTATCTAAGATCCCTAACCCTCCCACTCTGTTAACCTCAGGGATCACTAGGCCTGCTACGGCGGCATTGACAACTTCAAATGTCATGGTCATAAACGGATGTCAATCCACCCCCTCTAGACAAAGCGCCTCTTAGAAAGGTAGCTATGCCCTTACTTTATGGGCCAGATGAGTCATGGGTTCTTTTGAACCCCTCTAAACCAGAGCTTGCCCAACCTACCTTGTCAGGGGAACTCCCGGTACCGCGTGAGTGGGTCATCCATTGCAATAAGTCAAAGAAATTAAGGGCCGTGGATACTTTGGTTAATGTTCTGGACGTAAACATCAAGGCTATACCTAGTTATTATCACCAAGATTATTTTGTGTATGCTTCTAAGCCTGCTTTACCCCCTGCCTCAGCTTCAAAACTATTTTCAGGCTGGTCTAAGCTGGATGGGTTTAATGATATTAAGTCTCTGTCAGCTCTCACTCCTGAACTAGATTTACAGACCGTCACAGACGACGCAGCTAATCCAGTTTTGAAGGTGGGACAGTTGGGACCAGGACCTTGGGTAGATTGGGAGGTAGAGGCTCAAAACTTTGCAACCACTTTCACTTCTAAATCTTCCCACCAGATCCCTCAAGACACTCATTCATGGTTCTCCATGCCGGTGGGTTCTGCCGGCGGAGTCCCGTCAGCTTTGTTTTCATTTCTAGCTGCCCCTAAGATTAATCTTTGTGAGCTGACTACCCCTACCCCTACTCACCTAGACAGAGAATTTAGGCTACGGGGAAAAGCTTTTCGCCTGTTCTCGCAGTACATCTAGTATCTCAGCAGGTGGCTAAGTCTTTACTACGGTCCACTCAGGCAATCGCAGATGCGGATGCTCGAAGATCGGTTGAGTTATCCCGGCGACTGATTCTTCAGTCGTCAATCCAATCCTTGGGTGACATACGCACCGCCTTGCTTGAGGCGGTACGAGCACGACAAGATCTTAGGATGTCGTTAGTTCGCAAGCTACCTGATCGCATTGCTAATCAGGTGGTTATGTCACCAGTGCTTACTCCCTCTTTAATGACCCCTGAAGTGTGGCGAACGGTGTTCAATATGGCACAGGCCGTTAAGCACAGTCCCACCCCTTCTAAGAAACCTGCATTTAACTTCCCCAAACCCAGGCCTACTACTAAAGCTCAGCCAGGGGGATCTAAAACCTTTTCTTCCGCCTAAGTCCTCCCACTCCCCCCAGGGTCAGTACAGGCATAGACAGAGTAGGTTTTCAGGTCAGAGAGGACGCGGCCAGAATAAACCAGGTCAGGGCCAGTCTTCGGCCAACACCAGCCAGCCGGCAAAGCGTCCAGCACCACCAACCCCACCATCAAAAAACTAAAGTCTCTCTCACTTCCGGTGCCAACCTTAAGGCCGGAGGAACCGAGGGAAGTACAGCCGGCGAACCCTTGTCTGCTAACTGGGTCGTTCCGAACGTGTCACCAAGCATGGCCGTTAAACACTTGGGCACGGATGGTGGCACGCAAAGGCATCACTTGGAAGTGGCTCCGGCGACCTCGATTACGTCAACCGACAACGGCGAATTTTGTTTCTTTAGAGGTGGAGTCACTAGCCCAGGAAATGATCGCCAAGAATGTCATCATCCCGGTCCCACAAATTACCCTGTATGCACGTGCAACCTATTTTTGCTTCCCAAAAGGGACAGTGTTCAGATGAGCCGGCTCGTAGACCTGTCTTATCTGAATCTTCACATTCACAACGAATCTTTCAGAATGTTAACAGTACACCAAATCAGGCTAACACTTCCACCGGGAGGTTGGATGTGTTCACTAGACCTGACAGACGCCTATTGGCACGTATCGGTCAACAAAAGATTTCAAAGGTTTTTGGCCTTACGGATCAGGCACCAAAATTTTGTTTTTCAGAGGATACCGTTCGGCTTGAACCTAGCACCTCGATTATTCACAAAACTAGTCCGGCAAGCCCTGATGCCATTGTTAAAACAGGGGATCAGAGTGTTGTGGTATCTAGACGACTGGCTGGTGGTGGCAGAGACACAACAATTATGCATAAAACATGTCAATATCATTTTAAATCATGTCAAAACTCTAGGCTTCAAGGTAAATCTGGTAAAGTCAAACCTTGTTCCCTCACGAGTAATTCAGTGGATAGGGCTGGTCTGGGACACCGCCGCTCTCACTCTGAGTCAGAGTGTGGACAATCGCAACAGGTTTCGCAGGAAACTGTTCAGGTTTCTTCACAGTCTGACTACGACGCGAAGGGTCTGGGAGTCTCTGGTCGGCTCTCTCAACTGGATTCAACTAACTGTCAAGTTGGGCCGGTTGAAAGTAAAACGATTAATATTGGAAGGCAACAAATATTTCCCGCTCTTACCGGCGAAAAAAATTATGGCCCATCCCGAAATTAATCCACACCTTACTAGCGGTCTGGGCGAAGAGGGAAACATTGCACTCAATAATGTCATGGACCTCTCCTCCACCAACGGTATGGGTAGACACGGATGCGTCAGGCACAATAGGGTGGGGATTTCAGTCAAATCCGGGGCACCAGGGTCAGGGGCTTTGGTCCCACTTAGAAATCTCTCACATCAATGTCAAAGAATTACTAGTCCCCTTGTATTTCCTTCAGGCTCACGGCCCGGCGTTACGGGGCAAGTCGGTGGCCTTCAGAATGGACAATCTGAATGCAGTCCACTGTATTCAGAAACAAGGGTCAACGAGGTCAAGGAAGTTGCTAAACGTGTCGGAAGAGATTTTTGCTCTAGCCAACAGGCTAGATATTTATCTTCACGCATCTTATCTCCCAGGCGTAGCGAACGTCTGGGCAGACGCTCTGTCCCGGAGACAGAGCACGACAGTAGAATGGGAGCTCAAGCAACCCATTTTCAACCTAATGATTGCAGAGCTCTCCCATCCACAAGTGGATCTGTTTGCGTCCGAGGAGACTCACAAACTCCCTCTATACCTCACCCGCCGGGCGAAAACGCCGGCAGGGGGGCCAGACGCCCTAGTGACAGACTGGAACAGATGGAGCTCCATCTATCTGTTTCCACCGCCAGATGCGTCACTAATGTGCCACGTAGTGAACAAACTACGAGATTATCGAGGCTTAGTCTCGCTAATCGCGCCTCTGTGGCCAGCGCAGTTGTGGTACCAGCAATTGAAAATGTGGTGCCCGGACCCGGTATCGCTCACGGTCGGGTATTTCCACTTAGACACGATTGGCAACCTAGCGACCTCGCTGACTTTTGCATTATGGACATTCAGGAGGCCAAGTGGCTAGCACCATACGGTAGAGATGTGACCAATAAATTACTCAATCAATATACTCAGTCTACGAAACGACAGTATCAATCACATTGGCAAGCCTTTACTTCTTGGATCGTTAGAACAGAACAAACTGTACCCTCAGTGGCATTAGTTTTTAATTATTTGAATTATCTGTTTGAGCAGAAACGTTTATCTGTGGTAACACTAAAAAATCACTTAACTGCGATTAGAGTGCCCTTTTTAGACCTTACGGGTCTGTCCATACCGGTAGCGGAGGAAACAGGTTTTATGAGAGCATGTTTTAAACTCCGCCCACCTCCCCGTCAGCTCATGCCTACTTGGTCTCTGGACAAAGCTTTGTCTTTGCTTCACTCTCGTCTGTACCAAAATACTGCAGACTTTGCATTACTCTTAAAAAAGGCAGTTTTCCTTTTGGCTTTGGCCACCGGAAACAGAGTGTCTGAGCTGGCGGCGATGAGCAACACACCTAATTGTCTTAGGTTTGGTAGACTTAATGAATGTATTTCCATTGCACCCTCCCCAGGTTTTGTAGCCAAGAATGAGCATAGTGCACACGTGTTTTCTGAGTTCACGGTGCCAGCGTTAAAAAGGGGAAAGGTGCATCATAATCTATGTCCAGTGCAAGCTCTAACCAAATATTTGAGAGTAGCTCCTCGAAACCCCCAAGGTGCTTTATGGGTAGCAAGTACGGGTAAACGCTTACTTAAACGGCGATTAGCCTCTCTTCTGGTAGAAATCATTAAAGAGAGTAATCCCGGCGTTGTGGGTCGGGCCCACGATTTACGCAAATGGGCAGCCTCTTTACGTTTCCTGAAATTTTTTTCAGTAGAAGATATCGCGTCCACGCAGTTGTGGGCGTCTAATCATACGTTTCTGTCTAGATTATAGGTTTGACTCCTGTAAGGAGATAAAGAAAACCTAATATTTAGTAGTGGCCCCGTAATCATTGACGAACATGCCTATTACATAAGGCATCCTCTTCAAACACTAATCCGCCGTAGTTTTGAATCTACCGCGCAGAGCATTTAAAAACTGAGGAGCCTTCATCATGAGCGCACGCGACCTCACTCATGGCTTCAGTCATTATGAATTGGGTTCTCATTACGAAAAAACTTCGTAAAAAATAAAAACAAAAAGAAAATAAGAATAACTATCCAATAAGCTTTCCATCATACCGTGGATGTACTTGTGTGGATCTCTGACCAGACGCTGATTCAGGCGTCATTCCTCCTTCACTGACATATCAAGTAAACCAAAATCCTCAATACATCAACGAATGGGAAGGGGACGGTCGGGAGGGCCCCAGTCGTCAATGATTACGGGGCCACTACTAAATATTAGGTTTTCTTTATCTCCTTACAGGAGTCAAACCTATAATTTATTAGTGGCCCCTCCATCATTGACGAACATGCCTGATTTCTAAGACTGGAGGGGGACATTCGTAATCATATCATAACTCTAGAAAAGCAGATAATAAAAACAACCACATAGTATTCTTACTTTTGAAAATATATTTTAACATTGGCGTAGGCCGAAAATATACAAGAAAAAGGGGTTCAGGCAGGTGCGTGCTTCAAAGAAGCCTGCCTGACAAAAAAACGGGTAACCCTGAAGATTCTGAACACAGATCTGTAGTTACAAAGGCACCCCACTCAACGAGTGGTGACAAAAATAATAAGTTATAAGTTTATATGTGCACATAATAAACCCCAAAATACACTTGGAGATAAATTGCAAAGGAACTCCATTGATCTAATATTAATTTGCTTTCGCAGCTAAACTACTATAACAACACCGTTGTTTTGTACTAAACATTGTACTAGCACAATTTCTCGCTGAGAAATTTTCATATCACATTTTAACCTTAAATTGTATCACAGCTCTCATACTCCGGCGGGGTCTAGGGTGTCCTATGTCAACTGACTGCACCCCCCCCCCCCCCCTTTTCCTTGAAAGTAAACAAAAGTGACTGCAGGGCCACCCAGACCCTCTGCCTTAAAGCTATACATGGCAAGGAAGGTTTGTCTAGAGCAACTGACAAGCATCTAGACAGAAACGTATGATTAGATGCCCACAACTACGTGGACGCGATATCCTCAACTGAAAAAAATTTCAGGAAACGCAAAGAGGCTGCCCACTTGCGTAAATCGTGGGCCCTACCCACAACGCCGGGATTACTTTCTTTAATGACTTCTACCAGAAGAGAGGCTAATCGCCGTTTAAGTAAGCGTTTACCCGTACTTGCTACCCATAAAGCACCTTGGGGGTTTTGAGGAGCTACTCTCAAATATTTGGTTAGAGCTTGCACTGGACATAGATTATGATGCACCTTTCCCCTTTTTAACGCCGGCACCGTGAACTCAGAAAACACGTGTGCACTATGCTCATTCTTGGCTACAAAACCTGGGGAGGGTGCAATGGAAATACATTCATTAAGTCTACCAAACCTAAGACAATTAGGTGTGTTGCTCATCGCCGCCAGCTCAGACACTCTGTTTCCGGTGGCCAAAGCCAAAAGGAAAACCGCCTTCTTTAAGATTAATGCAAAGTCTGCAGTATTTTGATACAGACGAGAGTGAAGCAAAGACAAAGCTTTGTCCAGAGACCAAGTAGGCATGAGCTGACGGGGAGGTGGGCGGAGTTTAAAACATGCTCTCATAAAACCTGTTTCCTCCGCTACCGGTATGGACAGACCCGTAAGGTCTAAAAAGGGCACTCTAATCGCAGTTAAGTGATTCTTTAATGTCACCACAGATAAACGTTTCTGCTCAAACAGATAATTCAAATAATTAAAAACTAATGCCACTGAGGGTACAGTTTGTTCTGTTCGAACGATCCAAGAAGTAAAAGCTTGCCAATGTGATTGATACTGTCGCTTTGTAGACTGAGTATATTGATTGAGTAATTTATTGGTCACATCTCTACCGTATGGTGCTAGCCACTTGGCCTCCTGAATGTCCATAATGCAAAAGTCAGCGAGGTCGCTAGGTTGCCAATCATGTCTAAGTGGAAGTACCCGACCGGAAGCGATACCGGGTCCGGGCACCACATTTTCAATTGCTGGTACCACAACTGCGCCGGCCACAGGGGCGCGATTAGCGAGACTAAGCCTCGATAATCTCGTAGTTTGTTCACTACGTGGCACATTAGTGACGCATCTGGCGGCGGAAACAGATAGATGGAGCTCCATCTGTTCCAGTCTGTCACTAGGGCGTCTGGCCCCCCTGCCGGCGTTATCGCCCGGCGGGTGAGGTATAGAGGGAGCTTGTGAGTCTCCTCGGACGCAAAAAGATCCACTTGTGGATGGGAGAGCTCTGCAATCATTAGGTTGAAAATGGGTTGCTTGAGCTCCCATTCTACTGTCGTGCTCTGTCTCCGGGACAGAGCGTCTGCCCAGACGTTCGCTACGCCTGGGAGGTAAGATGCGTGAAGATAAATATCTAGACTGATGGCTAGAGCAAAAATCTCTTCCGACACGATTAGCAACCTCCTTGACCTCGTTGACCCTTGTTTCTGAATACAGTGGACTGCATTCAGATTGTCCATTCTGAAGGCCACCGACTTGCCCCGTAACGCCGGGCCGTGAGCCTGAAGGAAATACAAGGGGACTAGTAATTCTTTGACATTGATGTGAGAGATTTCTAAGTGGGACCAAAGCCCCTGATTTGACTGAAATCCCCACCCTATTGTGCCTGACGCATCCGTGTCTACCCATACCGTTGGTGGAGGAGAGGTCCATGACATTATTGAGTGCAATGTTTCCCTCTTCGCCCAGACCGCTAGTAAGGTGTGGATTAATTTCGGGATAGGCCATAATTTTCCCGCCGGTAAGAGTGGGAAATATTTGTTGCCTTCCAATATTAATCGTTTTACTTTCAACCGGCCCAACTTGACAGTTAGTTGAATCCAGTTGAGAGAGCCGACCAGAGACTCCCAGACTCTTCGCGTCGTAGTCAGACTGTGAAGAAACCTGAACAGTTTCCTGCGAAACCTGTTGCGATTGTCCACACTCTGACTCAGAGTGAGAGCGGTGGTGTCCCAGACCAGCCCTATCCACTGAATTACTCTTGAGGGAACAAGGTTTGACTTTACCAGATTTACCTTGAAGCCTAGAGTTTTGACATGATTTAAAATGATATTGACATGTTTTATGCATAATTGTTGTGTCTCTGCCACCACCAGCCAGTCGTCTAGATACCACAACACTCTGATCCCCTGTTTTAACAATGGCATCAGGGCTTGCCGGACTAGTTTCGTGAATAATCGAGGTGCTAGGTTCAAACCGAACGGCATCCTCTGAAAAACAAAATTTTGGTGCCTGATCCTTAAGGCCAAAAACCTTTGAAATCTTTTGTTGACCGATACGTGCCAATAAGCGTCTGTCAGGTCTAGTGAACACATCCAACCTCCCGGCGGAAGTGTTAGCCTGATTTGGTGTACTGTTAACATTCTGAAAGATTCGTTGTGAATGTGAAGATTCAGATAAGACAGGTCTACGACCGGCCTCATCTGAACACTGTCCCTTTTGGGAACCAAAAATAGTTTGGACGTGAATACAGGGTAATTTGGGGGGACCGGGATGATGACATTCTTGGCAATCATTTCCTGGACCAGCGACTCCACCTCTAAAGAAACACAATTCGCCGTTGTCGGCTGACGTAAGCGAGGTCGCCGGAGCCACTGCCAAGTGATGCCTTTGCGTGCCACCATCCGTGCCCAAGTGTTTAACGGCCATGCTTGGTGACACGTTCGGAACGACCCAGTTAGCAGACAAGGGTTCGCCGGCTGTACTTCCCTCGATTCCTCCGGCCTTAAGGTTGGCACCGGGAGTGAGAGAGACTTTAGTTTTTTGATGGTGGGGTTGGTGGTGCTGGACGCTTTGCCGGCTGGCTGGTGTGGGCCGAAGACTGGCTCTGACCTGGCTTATGCTGGCCGCGTCCTCTCTGTCCTGAAAACCTACTCTGTCTATGCCTGTACTGACCCTGGGGGGAGTGGGAGGACTTAGGCGGAAGAAAAGGTTTAGAACCCCCTGGCTGAGCTTTAGTAGGAGGCCTGGGTTTGGGGAAGTTAAATGCAGGTTTCTTAGAAGGGGTGGGACTGTGCTTAACGGCCTGTGCCATATTGAACACCGTTCGCCATACTTCAGGGGACATTAAAGATGGAGTAAGTACTGGTGACATCACCACCTGGTTAGCAATGCGATCAGGTAGCTTGCGAACTAACGACATCCTAAGATCTTGTCGTGCTCGCACCGCCTCAAGCAAGGCGGTGCGTATGTCACCTAAGGATTGGATTGACGACTGAAGAATCAGTCGCCGGGATAACTCAACCGATCTTCGAGCATCCGCGTCTGCGATTGCCTGAGTGGACCGTAGTAAAGACTTAGCCACCTGCTGAGATACTATGTACTGTGAAAACAGGCGAAAAGCTTTTCCCCGTAGCCTAAATTCTCTGTCTAGGTGAGTAGGGGTAGGGGTAGTGAACGGGTCCTTCAGTTCACAAAGATTAATCTTAGGGGCAGCTAGGAATGCAAACAAAGCTGACGGGACTCCGCCGGCAGAACCCACCGGCATGGAGAACCATGAATGTGTATCTTGAGGGATCTGGTGGGAAGATTTAGAAGTGAAAGTGGTTGCAAAGTTTTGAGCCTCTACCTCCCAATCCACCCAAGGTCCTGGACCCAACTGTCCCACCTTCAAAACTGGATTAGCTGCGTCGTCTGTGACGGTCCGTAAATCTAGTTCAGGAGTAAGAGCTGACAGAGTCTTAATATCATTAAACCCATCCAGCTTAGACCAGTCTGAAAATAGTTTTGAAGCTGAGGCAGGGGGTAAAGCAGGCTTAGAAGCATACACAAAATAATCTTGGTGATAATAACTAGGTATAGCCTTGATGTTTACGTCCAGAACATTACCCAAGGCATCCATGGCCCTTAATTTCTTTGACTTATTGCCCTGGATAAACCACTCACGCGGTACCGGGAGTTCCCCTGACAAGGTAGGTTGGGCAAGCTCTGGTTTAGAGGGGTTCAAAAGAACCCATGACTCGTCTGGCCCATAAAGCAGGGGCATAGATACCTTTCTAAGAGGCGCTTTGTCTAGAGGGGGTGGATTGACATCCGTTATGACCCTGACATTTGAAGTTGTCAATGCCGCCGTAGCAGGCTTAGTGCTCCTTGCAGGTGACAGAGTAGGAGGGTTAGGAATCTTAGATAAATCAATTGACGTCATCAGAGGCCGTACCGTAGAACTTGTCGAGGGAGCCCCCAAGTCCATTGTGGGGTTTTCCTGTTGTTGACCAAAAAATTTAGATAAAGCATGAGTAAGCAACCCATCAATTTCTTGTGCTGTAACAAACTGGTTTGATGAAGAACTTACAGGTGAAGCCTGAGCCTGACCCTTGTCCTTCCATATCCGAAATTATTGAAACTTCGTCTTTTTCCTCCCGATCCTCCTGAGAAGACCCCGCCGAGGCAGGGGTACCTTGTTTCCAAGATAAGTCTGGGATAGAGGATGGGATCGCCGCGTCCCTGTGGACGTCGGCTACTGTGTGACTCGTATGAGTCGGACGGGGGTGGTCAGACCCTGGTTGAGCAAACCGCCAAACACCGAGGCCCTGGCCTACGCTCTCTTGAGAGTCTGAAACATTCTCAATTATTGAACCCCCTGAACTTTCCATTTCCAGGGTTAAAATATTAATTGGCAAATCCTCTTTTGGGACAGGCGATGCACTGGACTCTGAGGCCGTAACACAAACTCAGGTGTAGAGGTACGATGAGATGCACTAGACTTTGGGGAATGTCGAGAGGACTTCCGATTATGTGAATCCTTTTTGGAGGATTTATGGCTGCGGTGTGACCGCGAACTAGTCTTAGATCTGGAGGATTCTCCGCCGTGGCCACTGGTGGAACCTTCCGTCTTACTCTTCTTACTCGCCGGTGAAGAGGCACGACTAGATGACTGGTGTCTGAGAGGTGACCTTGACCTAGATCTCGCCCGCGACGAGGAGGCGGATGCCGGGGGTGTAGGCTCTCTCGGGCGTTTAGGTGTAGCCGCAGACGATACAGAACCCTGACTAGTCTCCGTCGGCTTAATACTCGTGACTCTAGAGGAACGTTTAGGGGGAGGGTGTTCTGACAGCAATCTATCCCAAAGTGGGACGTTGTCACATTGAAGTGACTTATGCGCGACAATGGTAGTGTAGGCCGACATCTGTTGTCGGACCTCTCTCAACGCTACCGCCGCGGTCTTATCATTCTCACAAAGGACTTTAACCCTTAATTAGCGGCGAGCAACATAAGTCGAGTTAAATAAAGCTGGACTATGTGGCGGCGCTCGACATAGGTCGAGTGGCAATTTCAGCACGTAATGTGGCTGAGAGAGAGAGACAAGTGGTGGCAGGAGACTAGCGAGCGTATGACTGCTCCAGACCACCGCGGCGAACCTACTGACACAAATCTCAGCTCCCTCCTCCCTCTCTCACTCGCTACATACTCAATTATGTACCGAAAGTACCGAATTACCTGCTTTTTGCACTCGCGTTGCACGGTTATTGCAAGAAAACTATCCATCATACAAGGATCGTTATGGTGTCATTCGAAAGCTCTGTTTATGCCCTTTCAGGGATAGGTACTTGTTTTACGTTCTGGGTCTTATTTAGGCATGAAAATGATCACGTAAACAGCCCTATTTTGGCTAAAAACACCCCGCTGTGCGGTACATATAAATAAACCGCATAGGCCGCTCGTAAGGTGTTAACAGCTAATTGGGAGCAAAAAGAACAATTATGCATAACCCAGAGACCCCTTGAACGGTCTAGACATTTAACACACCTTATGCAAAGGGTATGCGCAAAAATAGGGATACCAGCACAAGTAGGGGTAGTGCACAGGGCAAAAACTGGGGCCACGGTAGCCATGACAGAGACTGGTGGGTGAAAACTACCGCCGGGTCTGTATTGGTCCGCCGGAGCTCAGCTCTGGAAAAAAAGAAAATTTCCAGGAATTAATGCTCATAAGGTTAACCCAACATGTTCGCACACAAGTGTTAATAACCCGCCGGGTAACGAGATGCAAAGACACAACTAACACATCTCGCTACGCGGTGGGGTGTAAAAAATCTAAACAAATCTTTTGCTAAAGAAAGTGAAGAATACCCTCTGATATAATGGTCCAGCATGGCACTTATAGTCTCTTGGAGGTGGTGACTGTCTCAAGATTCAATTTTGTAACAAAGCAACCCCCCATAAAGACGCCGGCCCTTGAATTATTTTAGTAGAATAGCCCAGGGCAGGATGATACGAGATCTGATGTTTAACGAATTGTCACAAAAGATCGCCGTAAGTTAGAAGGCGGCGATACCTAATTGTATCACTAAATTAAGAGGTTAAATCGAAATTGAATTTTGTAAATTCCTTAGTTCCTCCACCTAGGAGCACCCGCCGGGTGTGAGAATCGATATTTAACCTAATTGAACCTTCAATCGCCGTAAGAGTAAAGGCAGCGATACACAGAGTATCACTAAAATGGATTGGTTAACTAACTGAAAGACATAAGTCGTTCATCCCACCCTACCCAGGTGCACCCGCCGGGTGAGAAGTCTAAAAGTTAACCCCATAAGTTCCTGTCCCCACTTCTTTGTAAAAGATCGCCGGGGAGGAAAGCCTAAACAACAGCTAGGTTTTTCATGTGGTTGTCGTAAAACCAGGTAGAAAAACTTACAAAACGTATGTCCACAAGAACGCCGTTTTATATGGATGGGTACAGCCATCCCGCCGGGAATCAAAGGAGGCCTGAAACCAGGCACCCACAGAGACGCAGTCCTGGAGAGCCACAGACACCCCCCCACGCCGGGGATACAAGCCAGTGTTAACAACCACGTGTGGCCCAACACGGCTCTCGGCCAGGATTTTTTCATGGTGAAACCGAGAAAAAACCCGCCGGAAGGAAACCCACCCTGAACAGACACCATCTGAACAACACAAGACACGAGGAGAGCCACGCACGACTAACCCAAGGTCACACCATAATCCGTGGAATTAGCCAATACACAACTAAACCAGGAAACAATTATAGTCCGAGGAATTAGCCAATACACAACTAAAACCCGGATACACATGACACAGTAGGGCATATTTATAAATAATAAATAATAACACTAGTACATGTGGCAAAGCTACGAGCGGCTGGCTAGGCCTAGGCAGACGGCATAATAACAGTTGAAATATACACAAACACTGGAAATATCACAACAGGAACCACCGCCAACACACCACCGTAGCAAAAACTTCCAACCCAGGGAAGACTGACTCGGGACCCAGAAAAAACTTCACTAAGTGAAGAAAAATACGCTGGGAACGTCAGAAAACAAAGCTTACCTCATCAGAAAGATAAAAGGCAGCAATAATTAACGCATAGTGAAAGCCGCCTGCATCACAAACTAACTCCACTGTGAAAAAGTTCACATGTCCACAACGGGACCACGAGGGTACATCCGAAATAGATGCCCCACACACACGACCCAAAATACACTGCACTGCGGGCAACCAGCCCAGGACACTCCTGCTACGCCTATCCTAACCTTACTCGATACATCCTGGAGTAAACAAATGAGAAAAAACTCACTAGGGACGCAACGAATGCGGAACCAGCGGAGCGTGGGGAGGCACGTCCGGGCGGGCTGAGCGCAGAGCAGAGAAGGAGGAATGACGCCTGAATCAGCGTCTGGTCAGAGATCCACACAAGTACATCCACGGTATGATGGAAAGCTTATTGGATAGTTATTCTTATTTTCTTTTTCTTTTTATTTTTTACGAAGTTTTTTCGTAGTGAGAACCCAATTCATAATGACTGAAGCCATGAGTGAGGTCGCGTGCGCTCATGATGAAGGCTCCTCAGTTTTTAAATGCTCTGCGCGGTAGATTCAAAACTACGGCGGATTAGTGTTTGAAGAGGATGCCTTATGTAATAGGCATGTTCGTCAATGATGGAGGGGCCACTAATAAATACTTGTCAGTTGCTCTAGACAAACCTTCCTTACCATGTATAGCTTTAAGGCAGAGGGTCTAGGTGGCCCTGCAGTCACTTTTGTTTACTTTCACGGGAAGGAGGGGGGGGGGTGCAGTCAGTTGACATAGGACACCCTAGACCCCGCCGGAGTATGAGAGCTGTGATACAATTTAGAGTTAAAATGTGATATGAAAATTTCTCAGCGAGAAATTGTGCTAGTACAATGTTAAGTACAAAACAACGGTGTTGTTATAGTAGTTTTAGCTGCGAAAGCAATTTAATATTAGAACAATGGAGTTCCTTTGCAATTTATCTCCAAGTTTATTTTGGGGTTTATTATGTGCACATATAAACTTATAACATGTTATTTTTTGTCACCACTCGTTGAGTGGGGTGCCTTTGTAACTACAGATCTGTGTTCAGAATCTTCAGGGTTACCCATTTTGTTGTCAGGCAGGCTTCTTTGAAGCACGCACCTGCCTGAACCCCTTTTTCTTGTATATTTTCGGCCTACCGGGTTAAATATATTTTTTCATAAAGTAAGAATACTATGTGGTTGTTTTATTATCTGCTTTTCTAGAGTTATGATATGATTACGAATGTCCCCTCCAGTCTTAGAAATCAGGCATGTTCGTCAATGATGGAGGGGCCACTAATAAATTATAGGTTTGACTCCTGTAAGGAGATAAAGAAAACCTAATATTTAGTAGTGGCCCCGTAATCATTGACGACTGGGGCCCTCCCGACCGTCCCCTTCCCATTCGTTGATGTATTGAGGATTTTGGTTTACTTGATATGTCAGTGAAGGAGGAATGACGCCTGAATCAGCGTCTGGTCAGAGATCCACACAAGTACATCCACGATATGATGGAAAGCTTATTAGTTAGTTATTCTTATTTTCTTTTTGTTTTTATTTTTTTACGAAGTTTTTTCGTAGTGAGAACCCAATTCATAATGACTGAAGCCATGAGTGAGGTCGCGTGCGCTCATGATGAAGGCTCCTCAGTTTTTAAATGCTCTGCGCGGTAGATTCAAAACTACGGCGGATTAGTGTTTGAAGAGGATGCCTTATGTAATAGGCATGTTCGTCAATGATTACGGGGCCACTACTAAATATTAGGTTTTCTTTATCTCCTTACAGGAGTCAAACCTATAATATTATAGGTTTGACTCCTGTAAGGAGATAAAGAAAACCTAATATTTAGTAGTGGCCCCGTAATCATTGACGAACACATGCCTTTTACATAAAGCATCCTCTTCAAACACTAATCCGCCGTAGTTTGAATCTACCGCGCAGAGCATTTAAAAACTGAGGAGCCTTCATCATGAGCGCACGCGACCTCACTCATGGCTTCAGTCATTATGAATTGGGTTCTCACTACGAAAAAACTTCGTAAAAAATAAAAACAAAAAGAAAATAAGAATAACTATCCAATAAGCTTTCCATCATATCGTGGATGTACTTGTGTGGATTTCTGACCAGACGCTGAATCAGGCGTCATTCCTCCTTCACTGGCATATCAAGTAAACCAAAATCCTTAATACATCAACGAATGGGAAGGGGACGGTCGGGAGGGCCCCAGTCGTCAATGATTACGGGGCCACTACTAAATATTAGGTTTTCTTTATCTCCTTACAGGAGTCAAACCTATAATTTATTAGTGGCCCCTCCATCATTGACGAACATGCCTGATATCTAAGACTGGAGGGGGACATTCGTAATCATATCATAACTCTAGAAAAGCAGATAATAAAAACAACCACATAGTATTCTTACTTTTGAAAAATGTATTTAATACGGCGTAGGCCGGAAATATACAAGAAAAAGGGGTTCAGGCAGGTGCGTGCTTCAAAGAAGCCTGCCCGACAAAAATAGGTAACCCTGAAGATTCTGAACACAGATCTGTAGTTACAAAAGGCACCCCACTCAACGAGTGGTGACAAAAATAATAAGTTATAAGTTTATATGTGCACATCATAAACCCCAAAATACATGTGGAGATCAATTGCTAATGAACTCCATTGAACTAATGTTACCTTGCTTTCGCAGCTAAAACTACTATAACAACACCGTTGTTTTGTACTAAACTTTGTACTAGCACAAATTCTCGCAGAGAAATTTTCATATCACATTTTAACCTTAAATTGTATCACAGCTCTCATACTCCGGCGGGGTCTAGGGTGTCCTATGTCAACTGACTGCACCCCCCCCCCCCCTTCCTTGAAAATAAACATAAGTGACTGCAGGGCCACCTAGACCCTCTGCCTTAAAGCTATACATGGTAAGGAAGGTTTGTCTAGAGCAACTGACAAGTATCTAGAGAGAAACGTATGATTAGACGCCCACAACTGTGTGGACGCAATATCTTCAACTGAAAAGTTTTTCAGGAAACGTAAAGAGGCCGCCCACTTGCGTAAATCGTGGGCCCTACCCACAACGCCGGGATTACTCTCTTTAATGACTTCTACCAGAAGAGAGGCTAATCGCCGTTTAAGTAAGCGTTTACCCGTACTCGCTACCCATAAAGCACCTTGGGGGTTATGAGGAGCTATTCTCAAATATTTGGTTAGAGCTTGCACTGGACATAAATTATGATGCACCTTTCCCCTTTTTAACGCCGGCACCGTGAACTCAGAAAACACGTGTGCACTATGCTCATTCTTGGCTACAAACGCCGGGGAGGGTGCAATGGAAATTGAATCATTAAGTCTACCAAACCTAAGACAATTAGGTGTGTTGCTCATCGCCGCCAGCTCAGACACTCTGTTTCCGGTGGCCAAAGCCAAAAGGAAAACTGCCTTCTTTAAGATTAAAGCAAAGTCTGCAGTATTTTGATACAGACGAGAATGAAGTAAAGACAAAGCTTTGTCCAGAGACCAAGTAGGCATGAGCTGACGGGGAGGTGGGCGGAGTTTAAAACACGCTCTCATAAATCCTGTTTCCTCCGCCACCGGTATGGATAGACCTGTAAGGTCGAAAAAGGGCACTCTAATCGCAGTTAAGTGATTCTTCAAAGTAACCACAGATAAACGTTTCTGCTCAAACAGATAGTTCAAGTAATTAAAAACCAATGCCACTGAGGGTACAGTTTGTTCCGTTCTAACAATCCAAGAAGTAAAAGCTTTCCAATGAGATTGATATTGTCGCTTAGTAGACTGAGTATATTGATTGAGCAATTTATTGGTCACATCCCTACCGTATGGTGCTAGCCACTTGGCCTCCTGAATGTCCATAATGCAAAAGTCAGCGAGGTCTCTAGGTTGCCAATCGTGTCTAAGTGGAAGTACCCGACCGGGAGCGATACCGGGTCCGGGCACCACATTATTAACTGCTGGTACCACACCTGCGCCGGCCACAGGGGCGCGATTAGCGAGACTAAGCCTCGATAAACTCGTAGTTTGTTCACTACGTGGCACATTAGTGACGCCTCTGGCGGCGGAAACAGATAGATGGAGCTCCATCTGTTCCAGTCTGTCACTAGGGCGTCTGGCCCCCCTGCCGGCGTTATCGCCCGGCGGGTGAGGTATAGAGGGAGCTTGTGAGTCTCCTCGGATGCAAAAAGATCCACTTGTGGATGGGAGAGCTCCGCAATCATTAGGTCGAAAATGGGTTGCTTGAGCTCCCATTCTACTGTCGTGCTCTGTCTCCGGGACAGAGCGTCTGCCCAGACGTTCGCTACGCCTGGGAGATAAGATGCGTGAAGATAAATATCTAGACTGGTGGCTAGAACAAAAATCTCTTCCGACACGAGTAGCAACTTCCTTGACCTCGTTGACCCTTGTTTCTGAATACAGTGAACTGCATTCAGATTGTCCATTCTGAAGGCCACTGACTTGCCCCGTAACGCCGGGCCGTGAGCCTGAAGGAAATACAAGGGGACTAGTAACTCTTTGACATTTATGTGAGAGATTTCTAAGTGGGACCAAAGTCCCTGACCCTGGTGCCCCTGATTTGACTGAAATCCCCACCCTATGGTGCCTGACGCATCCGTGTCTACCCATACCGTTGGAGGAGGAGAGGTCCATGACATGATTGAGTGCAATGTTTCCCTCTTCGCCCAGACCGCTAGTAAGGTGTGGATTAATTTTGGTATGGGCCATAATTTTCCCGCCGGTAAGAGTGGGAAATATTTGTTGCCTTCCAATATTAATCGTTTTACTTTCAACCGGCCCAACTTGACAGTTAGCTGAATCCAGTTGAGAGAGCCGACCAGAGACTCCCAGACTCTTCGTGTCGTAGTCAGACTGTGAAGAAACCTGAACAGTTTCCTGCGAAACCTGTTGCGATTGTCCACACTCTGACTCAGAGTGAGAGCGGCGGTGTCCCAGACCAGCCCTATCCACTGAATTACTCTTGAGGGAACAAGGTTTGACTTTACCAGATTTACCTTGAAGCCTAGAGTTTTGACATGATTTAAAATGATATTGACATGTTTTATGCATAATTGTTGTGTCTCTGCCACCACCAGCCAGTCGTCTAGATACCACAACACTCTGATTCCCTGTTTTAACAACGGCATCAGGGCTTGCCGGACTAGTTTCGTGAATAATCGAGGTGCTAGGTTCAAACCGAACGGCATCCTCTGAAAAACAAAATTTTGGTGCCTGATCCTCAAGGCCAGAAACCTTTGAAATCTTTTGTTGACCGACACGTGCCAATAGGCGTCTGTCAGGTCTAGGGAACACATCCAGCCACCCGGCGGAAGTGTTAGCCTGATTGAGCCGGTGCGGGACTGTGCTTCACGGCCTGTGCCATGTTAAACACTGTTCGCCATACATCAGGGGACATTAAAGAAGGTGTAAGTACTGGGGACATTACCACCTGGTTAGCAATGCGATCAGGCAGCTTGCGAACTAATGACATCCTAAGATCCTGTCGTGCTCGCACCGCCTCAAGTAAGGCTGTGCGTATGTCACCTAAGGATTGAATCGACGACTGAAGAATCAGACGCCGGGATAACTCAACTGATCTTCGAGCATCCGCGTCTGCGATTGCCTGAGTAGACCTGAGTAAAGACTTAGCCACCTGTTGAGAAACTATGTACTGTGAAAACAGGCGGAAAGCTTTTCCCCTTAGCCTAAATTCTCTGTCTAGGTGAGAAGGGGTAGGGGTAGTGAATGGTTCCTTTAGTTCACAAAGATTAATCTTAGGGGCAGCTAAAAAAGAAAATAAAGCTGACGGAACTCCGCCGGCAGAACCTACCGGCATGGAGAACCATGAATGTGTATCCTGAGGGATCTGGTGGGAAGATTTAGAAGTGAAAGTGGTTGCAAAGTTTTGAGCCTCTACCTCCCAATCCACCCAAGGTCCTGGTCCCAACTGTCCCACCTTCAACACTGGATTAGCTGTCTCGTCTGTGACGGTCTGTAAATCTAGTTCAGGAGTAAGAGCCGACAGAGCCTTAATATCATTAAACCCATCCAGCTTAGACCAGTCTGAAAAAAGTTTTGAAGCTGAGGCAGGGGGTAAAGCAGGCTTAGATGCATAAACAAAATAATCCTGATGATAATAACTAGGTATAGCCTTGATATTTACGTCCAAAACATTACCCAAGGCATCCAATGCCCTTAATTTCTTAGACTTATTTCCCTGGATAAACCACTCACGTGGTACCGGGAGTTCCCCTGACAAGGTAGGCTGGGCAAGCTCTGGCTTAGAGGGGTTCAAAGGGACCCATGACTCGTCTGGCCCATAAAGCAGGGGCATAGCTACCTTTCTAAGAGGCGCTTTGTCTAGAGGGGGTGGATTAACATCCGTAATGACCCTGACATTTGACGTAGTGAATGCCGCCGTAGCTGGCTTAGAGCTCCCTGCCGGTGACAGAGTAGGAGGGTTAGGAATCTTAGATAAATCGATTGACGTTATCAGAGGCCGTACCGCAGAACTTGTCAAGGGAGCCCCCAAGTCCATTGTGGGGTTTTCTCGTTGTTGATTAAAGAATTTTGATAGAGCATGAGTAAGTAACCCATCAATTTCTTGTGCTGTAACAAACTGGTTAGATGCAGAACTTTCAGGTGAATCAGTATTATCATGGGCGGCGTCCAGGCCTGAGCCTGACCCTTGTCCCTCCCTATCTGAAATTAATGACACTTCATCTTGTTCCTCCCGATCCTCCTGAGAAGACCCCGCCGAGGCAGGGGCACCTTGTTTCCAAGATAAATCAGGGATAGAGGATGGGGTCGCCGCGTCCCTGTGGACATCGGCTACTGTGTGACTCGTATGAGTCGGACGTGGATGGTCAGACCCTGGCTGAGCAAACCGCCAAACACCGAGGCTCTGGCCGACGCTCTCTTGAGAGTCTGAAACATTCTCAATTATTGAATTTCCTGAACTTTCCGTTTCTAGGGTTAAAATATCAATAGGTAAATCTTGTTTAGGGACAGGCGCTTCACTATACTCTGAGGCTGTAACAGAAACATTTTCAGGTGTAGAGGTACGATGAGATGCACTAGACTTAGTAGAATGTCGAGAGGACTTCTTATGGGAATCCTTTTTGGAGGATTTGTGGCTACGGTGTGACCGCGAACTAGACCTAGGTTTGGAAGAATCACCACCATGGCCACTGGGGGAAGCTTCAGTCTTACACTTCTTACTAGCCGGGGAAGAGGCCCGACTTGAAGACCGCTGTCTGAGGGGTGACCTTGACCTCGATCTCGCCTGCGACGAGGAGGTGGCTGCCGGGGGAGTAGGCTCTCTCGGGCGTTTAAACGTATCCACAGACGATACAGAACCCTGGCTAGTCTCTGTCGGCTTAAAACCCGTTACTCTAGAGGTACGTTTAGGGGGAGGGTGCTCTGACAGCAACTTATCCCAAAGTGGGACGTTGTCACATTGAAGTGACTTATGTGCGACAATGGTAGTATAGGCCGACATTTGTTGTCTGACCTCTCTCAACGCTACCGCCGCGGTCTTGTCATTGTCACACAGGACTTTATTGGCTAATTGGGAGCAAAATGAACAATTAAGTGTAACCCAGAGACCCCTTGAACGGTCTAGACATCTAACACACCTTATGCAAAGGGTATGCGCAAAAATTGGGATACCCGCGCAAGTAGGGGTAATGCACAGGGCAAAAACTGGGGCCACATTAGCCATGACAGAGACTGGTGTGAGGAAACTACCGCCGGGTCTGTATTGGTCCGCCGGAGCTCAGCTCTGGAAAAATAAAGAAAAATTTCCAGGAATTAATGCTCATAAGGTTAACCCAAGTGTTCGCATACAAGTGTTAATAACCCGCCGGGTAACGGGATGCAAAGACACAGCTAACACATCTCGCTACGCGGCTGGGTGTAAAGAGGCTAAACAAATCTTCTTAGATAAAGAACATGAAGAATACCCTCTGATATAAAGGTCCAGTATGGCACTTATAGTCTGTAGGAGGTGGTGACTGTCTCAAGATTCAATTTTGTAACAAAGCCCCCCTCATAAAGACGCCGGCCCTTGAAATATTTTAGTAGAATAGCCCAGGGCAGGAATATACGAGATCTGATTTTTTAACGAATTGTCCCAAACGATCGTCGTAAAAATAGAAGGCGGCGATACTGAAAGTATCACCCAATTAAGGTTAATCGAAATTGAATTTGTTTATAAATTCCTTAGTTCCTCCACTTAGGGGCACCCGCCGGGTGTGGGAATCGATTTGGTTAAACCTCACTGAACCTTCAATTGCCGTAAGAGTAAAGGCAGCGATACACAGAGTATCACTCAAATGGATTGGTTAACTATAAGAGACCTAAGTCGTTTCATCCCACCCTGCTCAGGTGCACCCGCCGGGTGAGAAGTCTAAAAGTTAACCCCACAAGTTCCTGACCCCACTTCTTTGTAAAAGATCGCCGGGGAGGAACGCCTAAACAACAGCTAGGTTTTCCATGTGGTTGTCGTAAACCAGGTAGAAAAACCTATAAAAAACGAGTGTTCTCAAGAACGTCGTTTCTTTATATATATCTAAATATATATGTAAGGATGGGTACAGCCATCCCGCCGGGAATTTTAAAGGAGGCCTGAAACCAGGCACCCACAGAGACGCAGTCCTGGAGAGCCACAGACACCTCCCCACGCCGGGGAACCAGCCAGAGTTAAAAACCACGTGTGGCCCAACACTGCTCATCGGTCAGGATTTTTCATGGTGAAACCGAGAAAAACCCGCCGGAAGGCAAACCCCACCCTGAACAGACACCATCTGAACAATACGACACGAGGAGAGACACGCACGACTAACCAAGGTCACAACATAATCCGTGGAATTAGCCAATACACAACTAAACCAGGAAACAAATATAGTCCGAGGAATTAGCCAATACACAACTAAAACCCGGATACACATGACACAGTAGGGCATATTTATAAAATAAATAATAACACTAGACATGTGGCAAAGCTACGAGCGGCTGGCTAGGCCTAGGTAGACGGCATGAAAATAGTTGAAATATAAACACACACTGGAATATCACAACAGGAACCACCGCCAACACACCACCGAAGCGATAACTTCCCACCCCGGGAAGCCTGACACGGACCCAGAAAAAACTTCACTAAGTGAAGAAAAATACGCTGGGAACGTCAGCAAACACACAGCTTACCTCATCAGAAGGATAAAAGGCAGCAATAATTAACGCGTAATGAAAGCCGCCTGCATCACCAACTAACACAACTGTGAAAAGTTCACGTGTCCACAACAGGACCACGAGGGTACATCCGAAATAGATGCCCCATACATACGACCCAAAATACACTGCACTGCGGGCAACCAGCCCAGGACACTCCTGCTACGCCTATCCTAACCTTACTCGATACATCCTAGAGTAAACAAATGAGAAAAAACTCACTAGGGACGCAACGAATGCGGAACCAGCGGAGCCTGAAAGGTACGTCCGGGCAGGCTGAGCGCAGAGCAAAGAAGGAGGAATGACGCCTGATTCAGCGTCTGGTCAGAAATCCACACAAGTACATCCACGATATGATGGAAAGCTTATTGGATAGTTATTCTTATTTTCTTTTTGTTTTTATTTTTTACGAAGTTTTTTCGTAGTGAGAACCCAATTCATAATGACTGAAGCCATGAGTGAGGTCGCGTGCGCTCATGATGAAGGCTCCTCAGTTTTTAAATGCTCTGCGCGGTAGATTCAAACTACGGCGGATTAGTGTTTGAAGAGGATGCCTTATGTAATAGGCATGTTCGTCATGTTCGTCAATGATGGAGGGGCCACTAATAAATATACCGGTACAGTATATAGATATAAATATAAATATATATATATTTATATACAGTATACATATATATACTGTATATATATATATATATATATATATATATATATATATACAGTATATACAGTATTATATACTGTATATTATACAGTATATACTGTATATAAAATTATATACTGTATACCGGTATACAGTACATTTTTTTTTTTTTTTTTTTTTTTCTATATTCCAACTTACTTCCTCTCGGGCATAGGCTGAAAGCCTTAACATTCACCGCTCTACAATGAACAGTGAAGCCCGTGAGGTCTTGTTCCAGTCTAGGGAGTGAGACATGTGAAGCACGTAGAGTACAACGAGCACCTGCCATCTTGCCTTCACATGAGGCACGGTGCTCACTCATGGCCCGAAACGACCCCATCTCTGAAGCCATCTCGTTCCCGTGCTTCACTGTCTCACCCCCTACACTCGGACTCATACACACACACAACGCCACCTGTTGAGCAGATAACTCACCAGGCATTGCACCCCTATAGCATATTTTGAATATGGGAATATTCATACACTGCTATTTAATCAGGGAACAATGAGGGTATTTTATTGACGTTTCGGTGGGCTTGTGGTAATACACTGATACTAGGTACAGCACAAATTCCATCCCAATAATATCTTCCCATTGATACATCGGGATTTGAACCCGGGACCTTTGGATTACCAGGCCAGTGGCAAGACCACTCCACCACACCTCCCCTATAGTATATACAGTATACTATACGACTATGTGCTTGTCACTTCTGGACAGTAACGTTCTTGGAGTCAACCAGTAGACCAGTTCAAGTCATCAAGTAGTAGGTCTCAGTTAGTGCCATATAAACGAGGGCCAACTTGACTGGTCCCATCTTACAAGTCCTAACTTTACCTAACTCTGGTTAAGTTGGCACTTGTTGAGAGCAGCTACTGATTGAAGGGGTCTACTGGATAAGTTGTCTGGTCAGCATTATCAAATATGCCACTTAGTTCTCACCTTTATGGTTTTCTGAACATACATATCCAGGTTAAAGTGTTTGGAGTTGATGTCATAGGGGGAGTTGACATCTTCACATCCACCACCGTAGAATTTAAGCAACTCCGTCCGTCGCCTTCGTTCCTTTTTGGACTCTGGGGGTGAAAAATAGAATACTGTACAGTACAATAGGATCTTTGAAGAGTTACGTGATATGAGAGGTATTGAATTTACTGATGCGGAGAAAAACACCACCTTCTATTATTATTATTATAAATATTATTATTATGATTATTATTGATATTATTATAATTTAAGTATCCCACTTGTACAGTATATGATCCCATATTCTCTTACCGATTATGAAATATTATGGTATAAATTTATCACAAACAGGAAATCTGAGAGGTCTGAACAGTAGAGTATATACCATATATTAACCCCTAAAGGGCGGCTGAAGTCTATAGACATACACATTCTTTTCTCTACAGTACAGTCTTGGTGGTGCAATGGTTAAGGTGTCTAAAATCTGTGTGTGATAACCCAGGTTCGAATCCCGGTGGATCACATATGTGCTTTCATTAATTTCATTGGAGGTGTGTGGTGGTGTGGTGAAATTAATAAAAAAATAGATTGTATTGAGAAACATTGGTGAGAGGAGAGACCCGCTCACAGATTTAGTGAAGCTCAAGCAACAGTTGAGAGAGGTTGTCTGTGACACTTTCTCATGTCTATCCTATGCCCTCCTTGGGCATTTTGCAGTGCCCATAGGGCCAAATAATACCTATACGGTACCGGTATTCAACTCATCACCACAGAAATATGCAGAAAGCTACAGAGATTTATTGGAGTATATTTGTAGTTGAGACAAGGACCTCAATCATGAGCTACAGTACTTTGTTTTAAAGACCAAGTGCTCCACTCGGAGTGCGGTTCTGGTCTCACGTCTTACTGGCGACGCACCAGGCAGTCCTGTTCAGAGCTGCCTCACTTGTCAAGTTTTTCTATTCAAGATCAGACTGCAAGGTCTGATCCTTCGTCTTTCTTGGTTGCCCCTTGATGCAGCTCCCCCCACGTTCACAGACTCGCATCTTTTCGCCCAACTTAGTTCATCAATTCTCTCACCATGTCCGAACCATGCAAGCTACTAGTATGCATCTCATCACTGATACACTTCATACCTAACTGTCCCCTCAGTTCTTCACTAGATATCCTATCATGCAGTTTGGCCTCACAAATCCATCTCACCAGTCTCATCTCGTTAAGTTTCATTCTGTTGTTATCATCCGCTTTGACAGGCTATGTTTTTTAAGCATACAGTAGGGAGTCTTCTCATTGTAGTGGCAACAGTT
This sequence comes from Paralithodes platypus, assembly GCA_032716605.1. Lineage (NCBI taxonomy): Eukaryota > Metazoa > Arthropoda > Malacostraca > Decapoda > Lithodidae > Paralithodes > Paralithodes platypus. The sequence goes on along the minus strand of CM064577.1, from coordinate 6,883,715 downwards.
CTCTGAACTTTCCCCGACCGCACCTAATTCTGGTGATAGTGGCGGACTTGGCCCCACCAATAGCAGAGATGGCTTCTCCCAAGTAGCAAAACTTGTCCACCATCACCAATGCCTCATTGACAAAGTTAACACTCTCGAGCTAGTCATTGAACAGAAGATAACCTCTGCATACTATGCATACATATATCTCAACTACGGACTTCTACCTCAATAGAGGTCCCTTTTTTCTAGTGCAGTGTTTCTTCCCGTAGTGTACCAAGCAGCGGCAGACGCTACACTAAATTTAGTTCGCGCACACCCCTTTTCTGCATACTGCACATTGGTATACACCCCTTTTCTCTACCTTTCCTAGCCCTAATCTACTGTGTAAAACCTTGTTTTGATTTATATTACAGTATATCTTTATCCTTTCTCCATCTTCGGAACTTGGCCTCGGCATCCTGCACACTATCTGCAATGAGTACTAGGTCATCTGCATATAGCAGTTCCCATGGGAGCCCAGCTCTGAAATCACCAGATAGTGCCTCCAGAATTATAACAAAGAGGAGGGGGCTTAACACAGAGCCCTGGTGGACTCCAAATTGCACTGTCAACTCCTCACTCTGTACACCTTTCACCCTCACTACCGTTCGTCAGTCCTCATACTGTACATCTTCATTATCACACGCACTAACCACTCCTCTATGCCAAGTTCTCTCATAGCCCACTGTACGACATCTCTGGGCACCCTATCAAAGGCCTTCTCCAGGTCTACAAACACAAGGTAGAGATCTATCTATCTATCTATTGCCTGACGCCGTGATCCCCGAAGGGGTGGCCACGAACGAACCGCCCCCATGCACCTCTGTCCCCAGTCAGTCGACGCCCCTCCCCCCAACCAGCACCGCCTTCGTTCATGTAGTTCCTCACTCCCTATCTTTAAATATATGTCTTTCCTACAGCTGCCTGACTATGAAGATAGCATCGATAATACCATGTTCTGGCATAAAACCGAACTGCATATTGTCGATAGAAATGCTTTCTCTGATCATATCTTCAAAGACTCTCTCACAGACCTCCGTGACTTGATCAAGCATTTTCAGGCCCCTATAATTTCCTCTATCTAACGAATTCCCCTTACCCTTATATATATATACCTTATTTATTATTATTTATTATGTTCTCTCCACCAACCAACTTTACTCCTAAACTCGATTAATGAAATTAACAAACACATGTGGCAGTCCGGGGATTCGAACCTAGGATGCTCACACCGAAAATCAACACACTTATGCATTGCACCACGAAGACAGTTATTATATTATATATACCCTTATAGTATTTATAGCAGGGAAAATGTGCTATTATACTTTTATGCCTCTATAACTCCACATTTTCCCTGCTATAAATACTCTTAGCCATCCCCACTAGGGGAGGGGGGTTAGATTGTTGAATAATGGGGAAATACTAATTTCCTGTAGTCCTTGCTATAATACAACACTGTACAGTATATCAAATAAAAAATGAAAACAAAAATAAAAAATAAATAAATAAATAAATGCTAAAACTCTTGGCTATCACACAGTAAAAATTTACCAAACTATGTTTTGATTGTGAGCCTTGACGAGGGCTGCTGATTGACATGAACTTTGTGAACGACCGCAGCAGTGCAAGTACTGGCACTGAGCTGGATACACAGGCCTGGTTTGCCTTTTTCCAGAGGATCTACTGTAAGAAACTGTAAGAATAGCTGTGCCATTTACAGCTAAAAACACCACTAAAATTCAGTGTTAATGCCGCAGTGATTGGTATGAAATGAAAACATTCGAAAACCTCTGAAAACTGTACTGTATATACAATCTTTATAACCAGTACATCATTTCTATATACTGTATGTCATTACCTGTGGAAATTATATTAAGAACATAAGAACATAAGAACATAAGTCCCATCCACCCATCCGGGTGGATGGGACTCGTTAGCCTTGGTCGGCAACTCATCTAGGGGAGACAACCTTATACAAATCCGGGTGGATGGGACTCGTCAGCCTTGGTTGGCAACCTGTCTAGGGGAGTAAACCTGATACAAATCCGTACTGCTTACCTAAGGGTAAGGCAGGTTAGTGGATGGATTAGCCAAACACCACTGTAGAAAAATAGTGCTAACAAGATACACAAGAGGGCCTCGGAGTTGGACGGATCCTAAATTGAGTGGTCAATCCTGTAAGTCCTTCACTAAACTGGCTCGGGTTGTCCCTCTCACAGGGAATAGGTCCGCTTGGGGGCATTCTGTGTATGGCCACCCTCGTAAGGGGAGTAAGGCGTCCGGCAATAGATAGATAGATAGATAGAGTCTGCAAAAAGCTGATCGGCCCATACAAGGCAGATCCCTGTCACACCCAACCCCAATTATAGGCCCAACTCACTAATACCTTGAGTACTGCCCCCACCAAAATGGTCAGGGATTAACACAAGATTACGGGGGTCTGCTGAGCGCCGATTGGCCCACACCTGGTACCGGTCTAGATCCTCCTCATACCCAACCCATCTCGTCCATATGCCTATCTAATTTTATCTTAAAGCTCCCTATCATTCTTGATCCCACTATATCACTTGGTAGCCTATTCCACCCATCTACAACTCTGTTACCAAACCAATATTTGCCTATATCTTTTCTGAAACAAAATTTATCTAATTTGAAACCATTTGTACGAGTTCTTTCGCTATCACTGAGCTTTAGTACATTTTTCATGTCCCCTTTATTAATCCCACTAACCCTCTTGAATACCTCTATCATATCCCCTCTAACTCTGCGTCTCTCTAACGAATGTAAGCCTAATTTCTTTAACCTTTCTTCATACGGAAAATTTCTAATATTATGGATCATTTTTGTCACTCTACATTGAACTCTCTCCAATGAATCTATGTCCATTCTGTAATAAAGACACCAAAATTGAATAGCATAATCCATATGGGGTCTCACTAATGACAAGTAAAGTTTTAAGATAACATCAGCAGTTCTGTTACTCACACTCCTAGATATGAACCCGAGAATCCTGTTTGCCTTGTTACGAACGCTTATACATTGTTTTCTAGGCTTCAAATCATTGCTAACAAACACACCTAGATCTTTCTCACAGTCTCAGTTTTCTAATTCCATATTAGCTAGTTTATATTTAACATTTGTATGCATCTTCCCTATCTTTAATACCTTGCATTTGTCAATGTTAAACTTCATCTGCCAATTTACTGACCATTCTTGTAAGGTATCTAGATCCCTTTGCAGACACTCTAGCCTATATCTCTATCTGAATCAATTTTTCTCCCCATTTTGGTATCGTCTGCAAATTTACTTATCCTACTAGTTATACCTAAATCAAGGTCATTTATGTATATAATAAACAACAGAGGACCTAATACAGATCCCTGGGGGACACCACTTTTGACTGCTCCCCATTTTGACTTGGTACCATTTATGCTGACTCTCTGCTTCCTACCAATTAGCCATGACCTAATCCATCCTAACAACGCCCCACCTATTCCATGTGCCTCAACCTTTCTCATCAATCTCTCATGAGGGACTCTGTCGAAAGCTTTACTGAAATCTAAATATATAATATCATATGACTTGTCATTATCTACTGCTTCATATACCTCTGAGAAAAAACTAAGCAAATTAGTAAGGCAAGACCGTCCCTGAGTGAATCCATGCTGAGAAGAATTGATTAAGTTAAATGTTTCTAAGTGGTTTCTCATTTTCCTAGCAATATTTGGTCAATATACAGGACACGCAACAATATAGGTAGCAAATTTCTAATGGTAGTTTTGGGTTCCTATCATATGCTTCATTTCTATATACTTTTTATCCCCGGGGAAAAAAAAAAAAAAAATCTTGGGATTTTTCATTTTTTTTCTTGGGATTTTTTTATTTTGGTCATTAACCTAACCAAAAAACCTAACCTAACCTAATAGCCCCCAAATACATTTAGGTTAGGTTAGGTTAATGAAAACAAAAAATATCCCCTCCCCCCCAAAACAAAAATTAAAAATCCCAAGATTTTTTTTTTTTTTTTTCCCGGGGATAAAAAGTACATAGAAATGAAGCATAGGGCCTATGATGATAGGAACCCAAAACTATCATTAGAAATTTGTTACCAATATTGTTGTGTCTCCTGTATATTTACCTTACACTTTATTGGACTGTGTGGGTTAAATAAGGGAAAGGGGGGGGGGGGGTCAAAGCTCCCCTTCAACCTATTATTGTATTCCATGTCAGTCAAAATATATGGGAATGCGAGTTATGTGATCACGAGCATAGGCTACATGCAATGTAAACAAAGGGTAAGGATGTAGTATTCGGGCACACCGCCTGCATTGCTTACACTACTCGCACGCTCGCGATCATGTTCCCGTCTTATTTTCACTGCCGTGTGATACAATAATAGCCTAGGTTGAGGGGGGGGCTTTGGAGATGGATGTAGTTTCCGGGTGTACGGTCGTCATGTTTACATAGGGCGATCGCCGCGGTTAACTTCGCGTCTATTTTGACGGCGATTTTTTTCGGTTATTTGCCCCCTGCTGGCAATATAGCCTATATGATGATGACAATATGTCATGGGGGGGTGAAGGGGGGCAAAGCCCCCCTCAACATATTATTGTATCCAAAGGCAGTCAAAATACTGTAGACGGGAACATGATGGCAAGCGTCCGACGCCACTCCGCGTAGTCATGTAAACAAGGCTGGCGGTACTCCCGAATTCTACATTCTACCCGGTTTTTTCAAGTGTCGATAACGAAATTCCTCCATGCGGCATGCGAACTACAGTAGGACTATACTGAGAAAAATATGGCGAGTCTATAGGACCATAGGTCCCTATTTTCCCTAATAAATTATTTCTAACAGCCTAGGTCTTGAATATTATCTATTATCTATATCTTTCTAGGCCTACTCTTATTATGCATTTCCCGATTGAAGGAAACATAGGCCTATTGGCAGCCTGGCAGGTAACCTAGTAGGCCTAGCCTAGGCTATACAATGTGGCTAATCAATTAGGCTAGGCTCTGGTCGATAAAATAGACAGCTAAACAAAACGGACAAATTTAGGGATGGATGTAGAGTTCGGGCGTACGGTTGTCATTGTTTACATAGGGCGCTCGCCGCGCTCGCACTTGCGGGAAAAATGTTATTTTAATACCACAAATTTTCCGAGTGTTTTTTATAAAATAAATTGTTCATTTGCATCAATATATAGTGTTTGTAATTAATTAGAAATCTCGGGGAAAACCTATTTTCCCCATTAGGCCTATTGATCGATGTTGAGACACGCCCCCGATAGTGATTTGAAAAGACATTAGCCTAACCTAACAACCTTACCTAACCTAACCTAGTATGTATTATGGGTGGGGGCTGCTGCCCCCACACCCCCACTGGTTGAGTACTAGGCCTAATCCCTTAGTAAAAAAAAAAAAAAAAATTAAAAAAAAAAAATTGGCTGTCGATTATACGAAGGTGAAAGAAAGTCGATGAAGTCTACGGTGTTTACTCTGCAATCTTCAGCTTTGATTGTACATTGATAACGGGAAAGTACCGTATTGACAACCTTGTTACGAAAATTAAATTTTAGTACCATAATTTTATATTAGGTTTTTCCGAGGGTTTAACACATTTTCATATGATCTTTAGAGCTATAGATAACTGGAAGTACCGTATTGACAACCTTGTTACAATTTTTTTTTTTTAGTACCATACTTTTTTATTAAGTTTTGCCGAGGGTTAAAACAACTTTTCGGATTTTTTTTATTTTAATACCACGAATTTTCCGAGTGTTTTTTATAAAAGAAATTGTTCATTTGCATCAATATATAGTGTTTGTAATTAATTAGAAATCTCGGGAAAACCTATTTTCCCCATTAGGCCTATTGATCGATGTTGAGACTCGGCCCCGATAGTGATTTGAAAAGACATTAGCCTAACCTAACAACCTTACCTAACCTAACCGAGTATTATGGGTGGGGGCTGCTGCCCCCACACCCCCGCTGGTTGAGTACTAATCCCTTAGTAAAAAAAATTGGCTGTCGATTATACGAAGGTGAAAAAAAAAGTCGATGAAGTCTACGGTGTTTACTCTGCAATCTTCAGCTTTGATTGTACATTGATAACGGGAAAGTACCGTATTGACAACCTTGTTACGAAAATTAAATGTTAGTACCATACATTTATATTAGGTTTTTCAGAGAGTTTAACACATTTGCATAATTATGATCTTTAGAGCTATCGATAACTGGAAGTACCGTATTGACAACCTTGTTACGAAAAAGAAATTTAGTACCATACTTTTTTTATAAAGTTTTGCCGAGGGTTAAAACAAATTCTCGGTAATTTTTTTTAAAAGACTCGCAGCGTTATTATAGCCTACATAATTTATTTGGGAAAGTGAAGCTCTATGGAATCCTTATAATATACTCACATAGATTCCACTGTGGAAGAATAGTTTTGATAGTTAACCCGTACAGCCCCAGCGACGCTTCTGACGCGTCGGCGATGTATGTAACGCACAGCCCCAGAGACGCGTCTGGCGTGTCACCCTAATTGCGCCAACCGTAACCTCAGGTATAGCCACTCAAGAGGGCTCAGATTTGTATGGGAACTGTGTACGTATCCCACGCAACCGTGCCGATGGTTGAAAACTCTCAAAGTCCACGTGCGTGCGCGTGAGCGCCCAATAACCTGTTTTTTTGGGGTAATTGCCTTCAATTTTTTACTCTTGTAAAATACGTTTTCGGGGGCTCTGTAGGACCATTCTTTAAGCTTTTTGAGCGTTTTTTCGTGGTTTTTCCTTCATTCCTAACCCATTCGCTATTGTTTCTGGAATAAAAAAAAAAATTGAAAACCGGCCGGGTTCTGGTGAACAAACATTACAAAACTAGCCGGGGCTCCACGGGTTAACTATAGTTTTGATGTAAATACTACCGCAACTACGAATCTTGGGTTTAATTCTAGTTTCGCTTTCACAGCATACTCATAAATTTCTATGGCTACTTTAGAGTTGTCATAGGCCTATACCATACTTAATTCCTATATACAGTATGTCCAAAACGGCGGAAATGCATTATAAGGAATTATACCTACTGTAAAAAAAAAAAAAAAAAATCTCCCCATATGCGGCACCATAGCTAGGCTATTACATAATACTAGGTTAGGTTAGGTTAGGTAAGGCTAATGTCGTTAATGTAGTTTATTATCATTATATTACGTCTTTTACCCAGCAATTTCCCTGATCTTCATAGTTGGTCGGGAAGCTATGCCTTTACAACGGCGCCTCCCTTTTGTCGCTGTGTTCGTGAAACTAGAATTTTACCGAATCTTGTTTCCGAGACCTAGTATATTAACCTAACCAAACAACCTAACCTAACCTAACCCTAGAGTGCCCTAGACCCAGTACGTGGGATACAACACTAGCCCTTGCAAGTTGCATGCCAGCTACTGTGGGTTCATATATTAGACATACAATAACATCTTTGTATTTACCTAATTGTATATACCTAATTGTAGTTTACAGGAGTTGAGCTAAGCTCGTGTTGTCCCGTCTCTCAGTCTACTTTTTATCCAAATTTTTCTTGAAAAAATATGGATATTCCTTACCCCTACCACCTCCTCCTCCAGCCCATTCCATTTGTCAATACATCTATAGGGGAAGCTAAACTTCCTGATATCGTTCTTGCAGGTAGGTCTTTTTACTTTGTAGCTGTGGCCTCTAGTTATTCCTGTATCCATAATTAATATATCCTCCCTATCCAGCCTCTCCAGCCCCCGGGTGCATTTGTACATCATTATCATGTCTCCCCTCTCTCTCCTCTCTTTTAGACTCGGTAGATTTAATTTGTCTAGCCTCCCTTCATATGGCAGCTCTCTGAGACTTGGAACCATTCTAGTAACTGCTCTCTGGATTCTTTCTAACTTGTGAATATGCTTCTTTAGATGCGGGGACCACACCACTGCTGCATACTCCAATCTTGGTCTAATCATACTCTTCATAATTTTCGCTACCATGGTCTCATCCAAGTAGTTCAGAGCAACTTTCATATTCCCGGCCATTGCATACATTCCGCTAAAGAGCTTGTTAATATGTTTCTCTGGTGACAAATTATCTTGTATAATCAACCCTAAATCCTTTTCTTTTTCGGCCTTGCTAATTATATTATCTCCCATCCTGTACTCCCAATTTGGTCTATTCACACTTCTTCCCATATTTAACACATGGCATTTACTTATATTAAATTTCATTTTCCACTTGGTGCTCCATTCGTATATTTTATCTAAATCCCCTTGCAGCTCCTCAAAACTACTTTTATTTGTTATTTGTCTCATAATTTTTACGTCATCTGCAAACATTGACATGTAGGAGTTTATGCTTATCGGCAGGTCATTCACGTACATAAGGAACATGAGAGGTGCCAACACAGATCCCTGCGGCACACCACTCTCAACTTTCCGCCACGATGAGTGAGTTCCTCTAATGTTGGTCCTCATTTCCCTATCTGTTAAATAGCTCTCCATCCATTTCAGCAAACTCCCCCTGACACATCCTAGCATCTCAAGCTTAGATAACAATCTCTTATGTGGTACCTTATCGAATGCTTTGGAAAGGTCTAAGTAGACGCAGTCCACCCATCCGCCTCTTTCTTGGAGTACATCTATCACCCTACTGTAATAACATAGCAAACTGGTAACACAAGATGTCCCTTCTCTGAATCCAAATTGCTTTGGGGTTATTATCTTCTTTCTCTCCAACATTTTCATCCATCTCTTCCTAATTAGCTTTTCACAAATCTTGCATACAATACTAGTAAGTGAAACTGGTCTATAGTTTAGAGGGTCCTCAGGGTTTCCATTCTTGTATATCGGAATGATATTAGCTCTTTTCCATTCAACAGGAACCTGTCCTTTATCTAAGGAAGCTTGAATTATGTCCCTCACTGGCTCCACTAATTGCTCTGCACACTCCTTTAAAACCCAGGCAGACACTTCATCCGGTCCCATAGCTTTCCTTACTTCAAGTCCTCTCATCGCAGATAACAGCTCATCTCTAGTTATTTCAATCTTACTAAGACCACTCTCCAGTACTCCCGCCTGTGGTTCGTCAAAACCATCCTCTCTAGTAAAAACTGACCCCAATTTGTTATTCATTACCTCGCACATGTCCGATACATTTTCATACGTCCTAGCATCAACTCTTAATTTAGTAATTTGTTTCTTTACCTTCAACTTACTGTTTATATATTTATAAAATAATCTAGGATCACTTTCACATTTGGGGCCTATGACAGAGTGGATAGAGAAGGTTTGTGGAAAGTACTTAGAATATACAGAGTAGAGGGCAAGTTGCTGAAAGCAGTGAAGAGCATGTATGAGGGTGCAAAGGCGGCAGTACGTGTGGAGAGTGAGCAGAGCGAGTTCTTTGACCTGAATGTTGGTTTGAAACAGGGGTGTGTGATGTCCCCGTGGTTGTTTACTGTATATATGGATGGAGTTATGAAAGAAATACTATCAAGAGCAGTGGATGTTGGTGTATCGCTGAAAAGGGAGGGAATTGAGTGGAAGCTACCTATACTGCTGTTTGCGGATGATACAGTTCTGATGAGTGATAATGAATGGGAGTTGCAGGGTCTGGTAAATGAGTTTGGAACAGTGTGCGAAAAACGGAATTTGAAGGTAAATACGGGGAAGAGCAAGGTTATGGTCTTCGAAAGGGGTGAAGTCACAGAGTGTGAGGTGAAGCTGAACGGTCAGGCTATGGAGATCGTCAACTCTTTTAAGTATCTGGGCAGTGTGTTGAGTAAAGATGGGACTATGGATGAAGAGGTGCGGGAGAGGGTACAACAGGGGAAGAGGGTTGTAGGAACGCTAAAAGCAGTAACAAGAAATAGGGTGGTCAGTATGGAAGTGAAGAAGTCCTTGCATGACAGTGTGGTAATCCGACACTGACTTACGGAAGCGAAGCATGGACGTTGGTTGAGAGACTCAGACCAAGAGTGAGAGCAGTGGAAATGAATTACTTAAGGAGTGCGTGCGGAGTTACATGGAGGGATAGACAGACTAATGAGGAAGTAAGAAGGAGGTGTGGTGTGGAGGTAGATGTGCTGGAAAGTGTGAAAAGGAACAACTTGAGATGGTTCGGCCATATGGAACGTATGGAAAGCGAGAGAATGACTAAGAGGGTGTATGAGAGCGAGGTGGAGGGACAGAGGGGGAGAGGTAGACCGAATATGAGGTGGAAGGATGGAGTGAGGAAGTACATGAACGAAGGTGGTGCTGGTTGGGGGGAGGGGCGTCGACTGACTGGGGACAGAGGTGCATGGGGGCGGTTCGTTCGTGGCCACCCCTTCGGGGATCACGGCGTCAGGCAATAGATAGATAGATAGACTTTCACATTTATTTACTATGTTCTTCTCATAGTTCATTTTAACTTGCCTAATTATGTTAACATATCTATTCCTCTCCTGTTTATATTTATTCCGATTACTCTCAGTGTTTCTTCTTCTTAATCTAGCCCAAGCTGCATCACGCCTACCCAAAGCTCTTTTGCATTTCAAATTAAACCAATCTTTCTGCTTAGTAAAATTTCCAGTTTTATATCTTGGGACAAACAGATTGGTTCCTACTCTATAAATTTCGAGGAATCTACTATATTTACCTTGTACGTCCTGTTCCTTCAAAATAAGATCCCAATCTACTCCCTCTAAATATCTTTTCAAGGATACATAATCAGCTTTACTATAATTTAATCTGTCATTTATGTAGCTATTGTCTAATCTATTGGCATTACTCGAGGTCAACTTCCATTTTAGTAATAGGTGATCACTTTTACCTACAGGACATAGATAGTTTATATCACTAATTTCGTGAGGATCCTTTGTAAAAATCAGATCGAGTTTAGAAGGTTCGTTATTACCCCTCATTCTTGTATTTTCCTTCACATGTTGTGCAAGTACATTTTCCGTAACCAACTCCACTAGCCGACTTCCCCAAGATCTCTGATTTGGCCCTGCATCTCCCGATTCCCAATCAACCTCACTACAGTTGAAATCTCCTACCAAGATCAATCGATTCTTCCTTAAAAGCAATCTTCTCAACGACTGAATCATATCCTCGACCATCTCCTCAAACTCCAACTCCCTCCATGCTCTGGTCTTTGGTGGCATGTAAGCTACTGCTAAGTCTAGCTTTTTTCCTTCTATATCATTGAGTTCAACTGCCATTATTTCTGCCTTGTCATTATTTAACTCCACTTGCTTTGCTGTCATAGGGTTCTTAACTAATACTGCCACTCCACCTCCCCTTTTTCCCTTTCTATCATATCTCCATATATTATATCCTTCACTAAACACTATATTGCTGTCAAAGTCCTGGTTCAGCTTTGTCTCCGTCAAACAGACTATCTGTGGTTGATCCTTTCTTAATATATCATCCAATTCTACCTTTTTACTGTTTATTCCATCTATATTAGTGTAGTAGCACAGTATATTGGAATCCTCCTCCTTGTTTCTCTTCCCTCCCTGCCTCCCATCAGGTTCACCTCCTCTTCCATCCCCTCCCTGACCTACCTCCACATTCCCTGCTAGTTCTATTCTCCTCCCCCCCCCCTCCACAATCTCCCGCCCCTCCCTCACCATCTCTCCGTCCTCGGGCTGATCCACTACCTGACTCACCGTCTCCATCCCCTGCTCCTCCCTCACCATCTCTCTGTCTTCGGTTTGATCCACTACCTGACTCACTGTCTCTATCTCCTGCTCCTCCCTCACTATCTCCTTGTCCCCGATTTGATCCACTACCTGACTCACTGTCTCCTTGTTCATTTCTCCTCGTATTTTCCGTTCTTTCTGACTCTGAGTGTACCACTTCTTTAGTTTCCCTTCCTTTACTCTCCAAAAAAAAATCCTTTTCTCCTCATCTGACAATTTTCGATTTTCATCGTCAGCCCTTGCTTGAACTTCTCTCAACTTTTCCCTTTCCTCTATGCTTAAGTCCTTTTTCACCCTAATATGTTTCATTCCAGTACAACTATTTAGCCTCCAGCTTACAATGGTTAATGCTTCAACCACTGACCTAGATTTAAACTCTGCTTTTATCGGTCTCATCTCACCCTTTTTATATCTTCCTAGCCGTCTTACTTCGTCCAGTTCTCTCCCCCAATCACAGCCTTCGTCTAGACACTCCAATATTTTCTTTACTTTGTCCTCATCCCTTCCCCTTCTCTCCCTCATATCTGCTAAATGTTCTTCAATGTCTCCAAAAATTATTATGCTTTTACCTCTATCTACTGTTTCCCTCACTACCTTTTCCTTGCTCTTCAAAACCTGCACTACATTCTTCTCAAACTATCTTTTCTCTTTTTCTCTCTCTTCCACCTGCTCCTTCATGATTTCTTCCAATGCATCCACCTTAGCATTCCCCACCCCTGTCCACTCATTTTTCTCCTCACTTATTACTCCCTTTACTTTCTCACTTAAATGGCCCTCATACTCCTTTAGCTGCTCCTTGAGTGCCATGTTCTCTGCCTCCAGCTCATCTACTTTCCTTATCACAGCATCTAGGTTAGCAATTAATGGCCCATCTGCAGTTGCCACTGAACTGGCTCCACATATTTCTGTCAGTGACTCCACCTTCACACCTATATCTCTCCTCCAATTCTCCATAACTCCCTTCCATCTTAACAGACCCATCATCTGTCTCTTCACCACAGTCAATTGATCCTCCACTTCATTACCCTCTGCCAGAAATCCCTCAAATTCATAGCTCTCTTCATCTCCCAATAAACTCTGCCTCCGTTTGCCTTGGCTGGCCATTGTAGACACATTACCGTAGCGAGTGTAGGCTACTCCATTTCGAACACTTTTTGTAAACATGAACACGTCCGTAGCAGAGCTCTCAAGATTGCGGGACTGAGTTTGTTTACGCGCGGGACTATTTATATCGACAAAATCGAGTTACAAAACTTATCAAAACTATTCTACCACAACGGAATCTATGTGAGTATATTATAAAGATTCCATAGAGCTTCACTTTCCCTAATAAATTATGTATAATAACGCTGCGAGTCTATTCGCGATAATTATAAAATTCTCTTATGATCTTTAGAGCATATAGGCCTAGATTCGGTAAATCTACAGTTATACTACCCCTCCCCCACTCCCCCCCCCTTCAAAACACGCCTTTTAGCGTGTTTTTGGATGGTTCAGCAGACGCGGAAACTGGAAAAAAACTTATTTTGATAAAAAATTATCACCAACCAGATAAGAGTTTTTCAGGTAAATTGTTGTTGTTTTTATTTTTTTATTTGATATACAGTGTTGTTTAATACCGAGGACCGTCGCATTTTAGTATTTTTAACATTAGCCTAACCTAACCTAACCTAACCTAACCTAACCGAAAAGTAACCTGTTTCCGCGACAGTCTAAACTCCCCCTCACGTTCCCTGTTTATGGGTGCGCGACGGTCTAAACCCTGCTCACGTTCCCTGTTTATGGGTTTGCGAAGGTTTGTAATACTTCAATGTATCTATTTCAAGTCAAATATATATTTCCGCGCATCATCAAACCATACTAAGTCTACTACTAATAATATTAACCCATTAGTACCAACAGAATAGCGACAAATTAGGGGTAGTATAACTGTAGATTTATCCTAGATTCAATATTTATCTTCAAATATATCAACAAAATTTGTGGTAGCCTAGGCTATTAAAATAACATTGAACCCACTTGCGTTCCCGTCTATTTCGACGCTATATTTTATGCTAGGCCTAGGCCTATTTGCCCCCTGTCATTACTAGGCTACATGAATACTAGGTTAGGTTAGGTTAGGTTAAAATAGACGGGAACATGATGGGAAAGGTCCGACGCCTCTACGCGTAATGTAAACAAAGATGGCGGTACGCCCGGTCACTACATCCTACCCCAAATTTACCAGTAAGGGTTAGGCTACCATCATATTAAAAGCATAGGCCTATATTTACCTGCATCAGCCATAGTCTTGTTCTTTTATTTTGTTCAATGAATTAAATTAGTTAGGCTAGCTTAGGCTAAACCTGGTACTTAGGCAAGTAGGCTAGTCTAGGACAATTTATCGACTGGTAAAAATATCTGTGGAGTCTGTACTTTCAAGGCATTCCCCAATAAGTTAATAATGATGTGACTAAACTGCACAACATATAATGTCACTAATTGTTTAGGTAGGCTATAGCTACCGTGGCAGATTAAAATAATTAACACATTTTGTGAGAACAACCGACTGCCAAAAGCTCTCAAATATCATGCTCGCACCGCTATTCATTTCGTCACAAATTATGAATAAAAACTTTGTAATAATAATTAACAAATACTACTATTAACTACTTAAAGGAAACCATACTATATAAACTGTACCTCAACCAACTAAACTCTAATTTAGCATAAAGGCCAGAGACAAGGCTAATATGACTTGTTTAAATACACGAAATATCCAATTTGCAATCAGCTGATACACTGACAGCTGCTGAAAGAAATAGTAAGGGAAATGTGGGAGGATGATATAAATAAATGGATGAGTGACGAAAGCTTACATGAATACTGTGGGAATGAGAAGAGAAAATATGGTAAATTTCTATAATTGCACCTATACGAGCTAAAAAATATATTATTGTAAGTATAGCTAGGTCTATAATTGCACCTATAGGCCTACGAGCTAGGCTAAACAAATTATTATTGTATTTAACAGGAAGGTATGATGAGGTAAGTGATGTGGTATAGGCCTAGGTCTAGGTGGCAATATGCGGAAATGGATTATAAGGGCATTCCGCCCCCTCTGACCCCCTTACGAAAATCTACGGTTACTCACAACACCCCAACTGGATTTCTATTGTTTTACCCAACCAGCGGAGGTGTGGGGGCGGCATCCCCCTCCCATAATACTAGGTTAGGTTAGGTTAGGTTAGGGTAAATTTCTATAATTGCACCTATACGGGCTAAAAAATATATTATTGTATTTAACAGGAAGGTACGACGAGGTAAGTGATGTGGTATAGGTGGCAAACCTATAGGCTACGAGCTAAAAAATATTTTATTGTATTTAACAGGAAGGTACGACGAAGGTACTGTGTGTGGTGTGTCAGGTGGGGAAGGGAATAGGCCTAGCGAAGGAAGCGAATGTAGACCTATTTCGGAAGTGAATAATAGCCTAGAGATTGTATTGAAAAGTGTAATGCCCTCGAAAATATCCCGCAACCCCAATAATGTACTACCCGAGTTGACGTCAGGTATAGTGTAAAATAGTCGTTGATGGGAAGTCCAATAAACTCATCACGTGGAATGAAATGCTGGGTGTGAAGAGAATTTTTCTGTCCTGACAACTCCCCAGGCCCACTTAGGGTCAACCTTTCCTGGCGCCTGGCGCGGGGCTCGAACCTCTGAAGGGAGTTTAACTCTCCTAAAAACCCACAGGTTTTAAGATGCCTTGGGTGGGGTTCGAACCCAGGTTAGGTCAACCAGGCCCGCGCGCTAACCCACTGTACTACCACGGACGTACAAAAGTATAGTAACCTTAGTCCGATTTGTAAGAACCAGGTGATATTCTCGTGGTGTTTCACGTGATGAGTTTTGAAATGCTAGGTTTTTCCAGGGTTAAATAGGAAGGGAAATATCCCCAGGCTACCTTTATGGTGGGGTCACACATTCACGTATATTGCTCCCGTCAGCTCCCGTCTGTTGTAAACGAAGGTATATTGGTAGTTGGCAACCGATTACGTAAAACGTAATGGCATAATACGTAAATGAAATTACGGCCAGTCGGGGGGTACTCACGCATGGCGCGAGTAGAAACGAGTAGCCCACGTGGGTCGGGAATGTTGTGGGTGCGGCCAAGGCCGCGCGGTTGTTGATTCGAGTTGAATCAAGAACGTGGCTCGCCCTCACGTATGTCAAAAGACGGGAACACTTACGACCGACCTGGCCACCACGGCCGTCTGACCAGAGCAGCCTCGTCAGACGTAGCAGCTACCCCGTCAGACGAGAGCTGCTCTCGTCAAATCGTAGAAAGTTCCAGTCGAACGTGGAAGTATACGTTAGTTAGGCCACATCTGGCAGAACCGCCGCACTGCGGGTTGGCGGGAAGACGCGGCACCGTTGTACGAGGGGACAATGGGACCAGCGAGGGACCCTCCAGTCACACCTCTCACCACACCGGAGCAGCAACCAACAAGCCAACCCTGCCACCCTCTGCACCCTGCCGAAAACAAATCGTAGCAGCGAAACGACTGCACCTATGGCTTTCATATTTTTACCACATGTACCTTACCCTTTAGGCTACCCACCACAAAAATCCCAAATCCGTTCTCTCACCCACTCGCTGACTGTCGGTCCCGTCAGAAGGAAAAAAAATAAAAATCTGTGGCGGCGAAACGACTGCACCAATCGGTTCCATATTTGTGTGACAAGTCTCTTACCCTTCTGCCTTCCCCCACCACACCCCCAACCTCCTCCCACCACCCACTTCTAGCGTATCCGTACGAAGAAAAGGAAAAAAAGGAAAATCCGTGGTGGCGAAACTACCTCACCAATCGGCTTCATATGTGTAACACAAGTCAATTACCCTTCTACCTTCCCCCAACCAACCCCAAAACCACCCTCCCACCCATACATTCCGATACCATAAAAGTCTCTGTAGTCTATAGTGTCTTTTCAGCTACTTTCGGGACCATCGGGGATCTGATTTCTGGCGAGGGGAGTGTTTTTTTTTACCATTTCTCTCCCAACTTAATAGATTTAGCCAAAAAAAAAAAAAAAAATCTGGCACTGGCAGAAGCACACCGTCAAAATTGGCTGGCACTCAGCGAGTTACTCCTCCAGGATGAATTCCTCGATGTTACTCCTCCAGGATGAATTCCTCGATGTTGTTGTTGTTGTTGTTGTTCCCTAAGCTGCCTGGCCGAACAGCCCCGAGTCCCTGAGAAAGGCCATGGCCACGATTGGGCTTTCCCACAGAGCTCTCATTGAGTGTAGATTGTGTTGTTGGCGTAAGTGGTTGTGTGAAATGCAGTCTTCTATGATATGTTTAATGGTATGGGGTGCTGTGTTACATCCCGGGCAGGTGTCGACAACGGAGTCATCCAGTCTCTTCTGATAGCTCAGGAGAGCTGGATGGTGTCCGCATCTCAGCCTGGCCAGGTGGACTCTGTCCTCGCGAGGAAGGGAGGATTCGGAAGGATGGATTTCGGGAGGTCGTGCATGCAGCTGCGTGTTGTCTGTGAGTGAGTGGATGGATCGGTGAGAGATATGAGTATGGATGTGCTTCTGGAAGTTGGTTCGGGGTGGGCAGGGAGGGAGAGAGGACAATAATTGTGTGTGATACCGTGTGCTGGGTGTTGTTTTGATATTTCTTGGTGTCTGTGGGTGTGTTGCCATGTAGTTTAGTGGGTGGTCTTGGTTCGTGGAGGCTGCTGCCAGGAATTGAGTGCCTCTCATGTCCAGATGGTCTTTGACTTTGAGGATTTTGGTTTCTTGATGTAGGTGATCTGTGGTGCAGTAGCTGTGCAGCCTGTAATGATCTTCAGGGCTTTGTTTTGAATAGTCTGTAAGGTCTTATGATGTGTTTCAGCTAGGTTAGAAGCCCAGGCTGGGCTGTGGGTCCTGGGTTGCTCTCAATGTCTCCGGCTAGAAGAAGTCTTCGAGAAATGACAGCCGGAGAGTCATTTCTCGGTGTAGGAAAAACTGTGTGATGTGTGTGTGTGGTGTGAGAGGTGTGGAAATTCCCGGCGCGACCGAAGCCGCTCCAAGGACCCGTGCCCCCAGGGAGGGGGCAGGGGATGGTTGTGACGGTTTGGCTCCCGAAACTGCTCCCCGCGGCCGGCATCCGGTTTTCCTCCACTGGTCGTTGATTTTGTCTTCGGCTGTGGAGGGTCGGCAGCCATCCGCGGTTGGCAGCCTCGGGAGGTGGCCCCACGGCGTAGACGCCGCCACATCAGGACCATTCCTCGATGTTGTTCATGGTGCCGATGAAGGACTGGGAATGGGAATGGTGTGGCCATTCCTGCCCTTTTGTAGTTCCCAGATTCCAACCCAGACCTACGTGGTTGACAAAGACTGTCTTTGTCTGTGTTTGGTCAGACGGGGTGTGCCTACGATTGGCCAGAACCGGTCCAGGTACGACCTAACAAATCCCAAGACGTGCGGCCTCATCTACGCCGGTCTTGAGGGGGCGTGGCATGGGCGTGGCCTGTGATCCCGCAAATCGTGCAGCCCATGAGGTCGAACGGGGCTATGCTTATGCACGTCGCAAACACGTACGTAGTTCAATACGACTCCATTACGTCTGACGTAACACTGGCCCCGTTACGCTACGTCTGTCGGGAAGTGCAATAGACCTGGAAGAACGGGCGTTCAACGGCAGAAACTACTCGCGTCTTTACATAAATTGGCGATACGCCGGATGGGAGCAATATACGTGAATGTGTGACCCCACCATTAGGATCAACCTTTCCTGGTACCTGGCGCGGGGTACGAACCTCTGAAGGGAATTTAACCTCCCTAAAAACCCACAGGTTATGAGATGCCTTGGGTGGGGTTCGAACCCTGGTTAGTGACGCACCACCATCACCACCAGGCCCGCGCGCTAACCCACTGTACTACCACGGACGTACTAAAAGTATAGCAACCTTAGTCCGATTTTTAAGAACCAGGTGATAGTCTCGTGGTGTTATCACGTGATGAGTTTATTGGACTTACCATCTACTGTACGACTATTTTACGCTTATACCTGACGTCAACTCGGGTTAGTATTATCGTGGGTGCGGGACATTTTCGAGGGCATTACAAGTTTATTGGACTTCCCATCAACGACTATTTTACACTATACCTGACGTCAACTCGGGTAGTACATTATTGGGGTTGCGGGATATTTTCGAGGGCATTACAAAAAGGGTAGATGAACTGGGAGCAGAGAATATGGCATTGAAGGAGCAGCTGAAGGAATACGAAGGACGATTCAAGGAAGTAAAGGAGTCAACTGCATGGACGGTGGTAGGTGAACAGAAAGATAAGGATTTGGAGAATATTAGGATATGAATTATAAAGAGCAAAAGGAAGAAATGAATATGACCAAAACAAGTTTTGAGAGTGCAGTTGTAGGGGTCATGAAGAACAAGGAGAGTGTCGTGAGGGAGGCCATGGACAGGGATAGGGGTGTAATCATGCATGGAGATATAGAGGCTCATATGAATGATAATGGAGTGGGAAAAGTGAGGGATATGGAGAAAGTGAAGGAGGTCATGAAAGGTGTGGATGTTGACGGATGTGGGTGGCAAGGGCAGGTGGAGGAAGTCAGTAGGATATAGGTAGATATAAAAGGGGAGAGATGAGACCTATAAGAATAGGCTACAGTTTAAAACCAGGGCAGTGGCAGAGACAGTGACAAATTTTAGTTGGAGGCTAAACACAAATGAAGAACTGAAACATATAAGACTAAAGAAGGATTTGAGCATAGAACAAAAACAAAAAAAATAAAGGAATTACAAGAAAAGGCTGATGAAAATAATGGAAAGTTGGGTGAGGAGGATAAGAGGAATTTTTATTGGAGAGTGTGGGACGGGAAATTGAAGAAGTGGTTTATACGAATAGAAGGGAGAAGGAGATCAGGGAGGGAAGAGAATGTGATAGGAGTTGTGACAGAGGAGAACAGGGAGAGACAGGAGACAAAGCTGCAGACCGGCCAGTAGTGCTAAGGGGGGAGTAGGGTACGGACAGGAGGAGCGGGATGGTGTAGTTGCTGAAGGAATGGTAGATAGATTAAGGATTATGTTTAGTAAAATGCCACAGGAACGAAAGGACCGGCGTCACAGGCCAGGATAGCTATAAAGATCACCACACCAACTTCGTTGTCTCCCTTTCACATAACTCCACATATGTATACGTCTCCAATCACAGCCTTCTCGTATACAACCCACATTATTTTATTCCTTAACATTTGTATGTACAGTACCAACTAAGTATGTATTTAATTAAGGTACCAACCATGCATGCAGACTATAATATTTTCATTGTGTAGGTACGACGGCGATCTGAAGACACCTCAGTAAACATATATGCCCCTCCCCCTGTTCTGGAGTCCACCACGACTGTCCGGTAATACGAACCTCAGCCGTGTGACTCGCCTAGTCTTCTGGGCAATTAGTTGTTTCAATACTCCCCAGGTCTCTCAACTTGAGATATTAATTGTTTCTTTGTTGTTAATCCGTCACTTAAGACACTCGACTCATATCGATTGTTATTAGTACTGGCGATTAATACTATGTTCATGTTTCACTAGGATTCTTAACCACATTTGTGTAGGATTTATCCTCAACCTATTATATACCCTATCCCTTGTGTGTTACTATTACTATTGCTTCAGACGAGAAAACATCCCGACTACGAATCTATATTCGAGAGTTGGAGATCGAAATGATTATGTTGAGACGATTCTATAACTCCTCAAGATAGACATTACCTGAATTAATATACCATCTACATGTCTATCTGATTACGTCAGCCCTGTACTTAGTTATATAACAATTATATGTTCCCTACCTTCCTAGTGCAACCTCCATTTCACTAGACAAGATACCTAGGAGTAGTTCCGAGATTTAATTAGGCAATTACTCATTGATTTGGAAACCCCCCCCCCCCTCCCCAGACCATCCCCAATTTCGTATGCGGGTCGGTGCTTAGGAAATTGTCGTGCCGGACAATATCGTCGTATTAATTTCGCGTGAGTTTGGCTACGGGTCAAACTCGGTACAACCGCCTCAAAATTGTTACCCCATGAAAACCCGTTTTCTATGTATGCCCCCGATCCACAGAAAACTAACCTAATCCTGTGCTTGTACTAATCCATATCTGTTGATTTATATAATTAATAATATCCATGTTATGCCCTGATTTTATACAGGATTAACTTGGTATAGGTGAGTTCTGCAAGACTGGGTTATTGGATTTCTTGCAAAATACATAAAGAGAATCAACAGAGGACATAGACATAGGACATAGAGGGCGGGTGCCCGACCCCGAAAGGGGTTGAAATAGGTGAGCTATCCCCCCGCCAAAGGCGGCTTTCTAAGGCCTTTCCTAGCTGATGCTGAGAGGATTGGGTTCTAGTCATGTGGTGATGGGTTGGTCTATCAGAGTGAGAACTGAGCGATCTCTGCCATACCCATAGCTTACTCTGACTGTTCCTTTAACTTATATATTTTCTAGATCTCAAGTGACGGCGTCTTTTCCGTGGATTGACCTCCCAATCTACCAAGATTGGAAGCCAAAGCGTCACATTTTTCCCTTGCCCCTTAACTTTCTCTTCATAATTGCTGAGGGGCACAGGGCCCTGGGTGGGGCTTTGGTTTCCCGGGCGTTTCCGCACCCTCCTCAGCTCCCCGCCATGGAGTGGCTTCGGTCACCCAGGCTTTATTGTGGTCGGCAGGGAGGGTTCTGTGGGGGTGCTCGGTTATGGCCTTGGAATTGCTCGGGGCCTTGGGGCTGTTCGGCCAGGCAGCTTGGGGAACAACAACAACAACAACAACAACAGAGGACATAGATAATCTCGGATAAATGGTTTGTAATACAGCTTTATTATCAATAGCACTCAGGTAGAAGGTACGTAATAGAATTTCACGAACATTAGATGTTGGAGCACTCAGGTAGGTTATTGGACTTATTACAATCTCCCAGCACTTATCGCAGATTTGGATAGAGACATACTTCCCACTTCCAACGTTCAGGCATTATTCTTCTGATCACATTGCTTTATGATACGTAGGATACATGAATCACACAGGTCAGGTATTTCGCTTTGTTAACTCTCTCTGGTAATATGACTCTTAACCAAGGATGAAAGTATAAGTAATGTAGTTATTGCCCAAGAATTAATCGTAAAGGGATAACTGTAACTAGTTGCACTGGTCTAGGATGTTCACTTGTCTAGGTGATACTTAAGACCGAAAAATATCAGTGAGGGCGAATCAGGTTAAACCTGATGGCAAGAATAATTACGGGAGTCAGTTCGCCTAAGCTAAATTTCACTGATATATATTAATGCGTACTAGCATAATCACTTGTTATAACATCAGAGAAAGTTGAGACACTGGAATACATGCCAGAATTCCACAAGCGGAAGAAACAGGTTTCATGAGAGCATGCTTCAAACTCCGTTACTCCGCCCACCTCCCCATCAGCTCATGCCTACCTGGTCTCTAAACAAAGCGTTATCTTTGCTTCATTCCCGTCTGTATCAGAATACGGCAGATTTTGAATTGCTATTAAAAAAGGCTGTGTTCCTTATGGCTTTGGCAACTGGTAACAGGGTGTCTGAGCTGGCGGCGATGAGCAACACCCCTAATTGCATAAGGTTTGGTAGACTAAATGATTGCATTCATATTGCTCCTTCCCCAGGGTTCATCGCCAAGAATGAACACAGTGAACATGTTTTCTCAGAGTTCACGGTGCCGGCATTGAAACGGGGTAAAGTGCACCATAATTTGTGTCCTGTACAAGCTTTAACCAAATATATGAGAGTGGCACCTCTTAACCAGCAAGGTGCTTTATGGGTATCGAGTATGGGTAAAAGATTAATGAAACGTAAAATGGCTTCTCTGCTAGTAGAAGTCATTAAAGAGAGTAATCCCGGCGTAGTGGGTAGGGCCCACGATTTACGCAAATGGGCAGTATCTTTACGTTTTCTAAAGAATTTTTCTGTTGAAGACATAGCTACTACTCAACTATGGGCTTCAGCTCATACTTTTTTGACTCGATACCTGTCGGTAGCACTAGACAAACCGTCAATGCCATGTATAGCGTTACGGCAAAGGGTCTATAAAATGCCCCAGAACGAGAAGCCCACCACAGAAGCCACGAGCGAACACCACACAGAAACACCCGAAAGAAAGGTCCACAGAACGAAAGGACCAGCTGACCGAGCCAGCCAATTCAGACAGGCCCAAGCCCGCAGGGCTAAGCAGCTCCAGGCTGCACCTACCTACCCCTTCTAAACTGACCATTTTCCACACCTCACGTACACTACCCCCTCGTGTCCTACACTTCTAACTACAATGATGATGAACAGGAATATACATTCATATTAAAAACACCCATGCCCTGTCCCTAGGTTGAGCCAAGGCCAACAAATCAGACAGCCATATATCTATGTATGTTCTTACATCCGAGAAGTAGATGTTATATATCTTAGAAGTTAAAACACCTACGCCTGTCCCTAGACCTCGTATATCATTTCCCATAACGAGTATAGATATATGTAACCCGTGCTCAGTCGCCCCTTGCATTGTTCCTCTAGTAACTAAGTGTCTCTATAATATTAACTGCCACCAGTATTGATACGACATAGCGGCACTGTCCTTGTGTCGTATTGTGCCAAGTGCAGATCAACCAGGTTTCATCACCTTATTAGGACGACGACTATAATGTCGTCGTTCATCGATGTATTCAATCCTTAGGTTATTGTAATGCCCTCGAAAATGTCCCGCACCCACAATAATACTAACCCGAGTTGACGTCAGGTATAGCGTAAAATAGTCGTAGATGGTAAGTCCAATAAACTCATCTCGAGAGACTATCACCGTGGTTCTTAAAAATCGGACTAAGGTTGCTATACTTTTGTACGTCCGTGGTAGTACAGTGGGTTAGCGCGCGGGCCTGGTGGTGATGGTGGTGCGTCACTAACCAGGGTTCGAACCCCACCCAAGGCATCTCAAAACCTGTGGGTTTTTAGGGGGGTTAAATTCCCTTCAGAGGTTCGTACCCCGCGCCAGGTACCAGGAAAGGTTGATCCTAATGGTAGCCTGGGGAAAATTCCCATTCCTATTTAACCTGGAAAAACTTAGCATTTCATTGGTGGCAGCGGTGGGATCATGGTTGTGTCCCTCCTCTAAAGCCACAAGACATTACCCCACCCCACACGTCCGACCATAAATTAAACACCCCTACTCACCCTCTCACTCAGGCTACAAATATTCCCATACAAACCCCTAAGGACCTAAGCCCTCCAGCACCGAACCGACAAATCTTTTCTCAACATACCCCCCAAACTAACCTCCACAAACCCCAAGCCCCCACTATCACACCCTCTTCCACCATGACACCTTCCTTCACTTCTGATAGTCAAGTTCCTCCCCAACTTATCCAAGTACGAAAACCTCCACCCACAACAGAAACCCTCCCGTCTAGCCCTGACATACCTCCACCAGGCACCACAGTGAGAAAACCACCACCCCCACCCCAAACCAAGTACACACCCAACCGCACCACACAATCTACCTCAGTAACCTCACGCTACAACTTACGCCCACGACAAAAATCGTTTAAAACCTCCAGAAAACACACCCTACTAACCAAGTTCCGTAGGGCTGCCAGACCACTACCCTCCTCCTCCTCCTCCTCCTCTTCTTCTTCTTCGTCGAATTCTCCCCCACAAAGGGAAAGAAGACGAATAATCACCAGCAAATCACCAACCTCATCAAACAACACACCCCACACACGCCCCTACCCCCAACCCTCCAACTTAAATCTACACTCCTTACCCACCCGTCTAGCCCCCCCCCGCATCCGCCCCTTTCCCCTCCACGATCCCCACCACCCCCCCAATCCCCCTTGTGACAGTTTTTCGTCAGTAGCTTCCTTCCACCCCCACACAATTCACACCCCTAGAAAACTTCACAACCCCACACTTGACTCGCCCTCTCATGACAAACATAACCACCAAAACCACATAAACTCCAAACAAACCGTTACTGCCACCGACAACGCTCCCCCCACCAACCCTCCGCAGTCCCTCCAACAAATCCCGTTTTCTAACCCCCTCACACCGCGCCCCACTGATCCTCTCACACGCGCCGTTAATCCCCCCCTCACGCGTGACCCCCACCAAAGTGACTTTGCCCCCCTTATAAGTACCAAGCACCTGCTCGCCAGTCAATCCCCCACCATCATTAGCCCAGCGGTAGTTCAGGATAAATGCCAAATTCCCCCCCACCATCAAAAATGGGTGAACCTGCGGCCCATACCCCAAACTCACATGGTATTTTCCCCCACTAACACATCCCCCAACCCCCATCGTTGCCTCTTACAACCCGCCATCATTCCCGCTCGTATCAACCACATTCTCGTGCCAAATATCTCAGAGGAACCCCTGACATTACCAAAAGGTCTCATTATAGGAGACTTCGAAACTTTCGATGACCTCCCCATACATTGTAACGACACCCCTACCAGCCTCCAATTGCCCCCTCTTCCTGAGACACTATCTGACCACCAAAAGAACGGCATGTACGACCTACTGCTGGAATTCAGTGACGTCTTTGCCCAACAACCCACCGAAATCGGACGGACGGATGTAGAACAACACATCATTAACACCACAGGCCCCCCCCATACGACAACCATCCCGTAGAAAGAACCCCATACAACGTCAGGAAGAGGAACGCCAAGTCCAGGAAATGTTAGAGGCCGGGATTGCCACCCCGTCCATTAGCCCCTGGTCTTCCCCTGTTGTCTTAGTCAAAAAGAAAGATGGGACAACCCGTTTTTGCGTCGATTACAGGAAGTTAAATGACATAACCATTAAAGACGCTACACCCTTACCCTGAATAGACGATTCCCTTGACTCCCTATACGGATCCAAATGGTTCACTACCCTCGACTTGCAAGCAGGGTATTGGCAAGTGCCTATCAAGGCCGAGGACCAAAAGAAAACAGCATTTTCCACTAGTGGTGGCCATCACTATGAATTTAACGTCCTACCTTTTGGCCTCTGTAACGGACCCGCCACTTTCTCCCGTTTGATGGAAACGGTATTACATGGCCTAACCTGGGAAACCTGCCTAGCCTATCTGGACGATATTATTGTGTACTCTCCAACCTGGGAAGAACACATCCTCAGGTTGAGACAAGTCCTGCAAAGAATCCGAGCCGCCGGGTTGAAATTAAAACCCTCAAAGTGAGTGATTGCCCGGAATAAGGTAGATTTTCTCGGACACGTGATATCTGAACATGGTATTGCGCCAGATCCAAAGAAACTTCAAGCCATACAAAACCAAACCCCACCCACCACGGTTAAAGGAATACGTTCGTTTCTAGGTTTAGCCACATACTACAGACGTTTCGTCCCCCACTTTGCCACCATAGCCAGACCCCTCCACCAACTTACCCACAAAGACACCCCGTTCGCCTGGACACCTGAAAGAGACCTCGCGTTTAACACTTTGAAGCAAAAGCTAATCCAAGCCCCTATTGTCGTTTTCCCTGACTACAAGAAACCTTTCCGTCTTTATACCGACGTATCTCTGTACGCCATAGGTGCAGTATTAGCTCAATTCAGAGATGGAAAGGAACATGTGATAGCGTATGCCAGCTCCACACTCACCCCACCCCAACAGAATTACGCAGCCACCAAGAGAGAGTGCTTAGGGATCATTTGGGCACTCAGCCACTTCCGGTCATTTGTGTTGGGCGCAAAACTCGAAATAATTACCGACCATCAATCTTTACAATGGCTGCGTAGGTGCGAAACCAACTCAGCCATTTTGGTACGTTGGAGAGAGACACTAGAGGACTACGACTTTACCATACAATATCGTCCCGGCAAACTCCATACTAATGCAGACGCCCTGTCACGTTTGCCAGTACCAAAAGACCCCCCCACCAACCTAGCCACCTTACAAAACACTCAATTGGTATCTACCCAATGACGTAGTTGCAGCAGTTGACGAAGTATCAAAGCTGGCCCCTGCTAATACAATGTACGTCATCCACGTTGGATCCAACGATGTACAGCGAACCCGGTCGGAAGATTTGCTTTTAAAGTACCAGCAGCTGATCAAGTCGTTTAAGGAGAAGTCATCAAGGATCATCGTCTCAGGAATCGTCCCCCGGCTCGGTGTAGAGAGCCGATTTTACAACATAGCCACCAGCACAAATCGTTGTCTAGCAAACCTCTGCAGGAAGGAGAACGTGGGATTCGTCGACACCTGGGACAATTTCTACTACGATGACTATTTGTTTTCGGACGATGGAGTTCATCTGAACCAGGTGGGAGCAGCGCGTTTTGGGCGTCTTCTCAACGATGCGGTGAAGGATTTTCGGAGAAGAAATCGACTCAGCACAGGACAACCAGGAAGGAGGACCGAAGACAGCGAGGACGGCAATCTACAAAGGAATTAAATACTAATCCTTCAAGAACCGCGAATTTGGATAAAGCTCCACCAACACGACCCAAATTCAAAACCGTCAGGGATAACGACCGAGGACCGAGGACAGCCATGAATGTAAATGTAGATCCGACCAGAACCAAAAATTCGATGAAAGAACGATCTGCGAGTTCTAAAACCGCAACTTTAAAGGTTTTCAATGCAAACGCTCGTAGCATACGCAATAAATTTTCAGATTTAGAGGAACTAGTGTTTACAGAAAATTATGATGTGATTGG
Organism: Paralithodes platypus; assembly: GCA_032716605.1. Lineage (NCBI taxonomy): Eukaryota > Metazoa > Arthropoda > Malacostraca > Decapoda > Lithodidae > Paralithodes > Paralithodes platypus. The sequence continues at coordinate 6,856,244 of CM064577.1, read as the reverse complement.
CATAACAGAATCTTGGCTCAATACACAAGATAGAGACTTTTTAGCAGAGTATTCACTTCCGGTTATGTAATGTTTGAGAACAGCCGAATAAATAAAAATGGAGGTGGCGTTTTATTTTATATCAAAGAAAGTCTTAACCCGACCCTTGTGTCAAAACCTCAAATTGTGAACGTCGACACATCTTTTGTGCTAATAAAGAATAATAAAGGTACAAAAATAATACTTGCGTTAATATACAGACCTCCAGCTCAATCAGTGCAAACTGACCGAGAAATTTACGAACAAATTGCAGATGTAAGTAACTCACAAGATACCGTAATTTTTGGCGAACTTTAATTTACCTGTGACCAAGAGGGCTGTTACTCTTACTTCACACTCCGGACATGACTTGTATACGAACTTGCAAGAGAGTTCGCTTTATCAATTTGTTCGAATGCCGACCCGTGGTAATAACGTTCTTGACATTGTACTTGCAACAAAAGAAGAATTGATAGAGAATTTGAATGTTGGTGATGAATTCAGTAACAGCGACCATCGTACGATAACTTTCACTTTAAAGTTTACTAGTAACGAACCAAATAGTAGCATCGAAAAAGTCCCTAATTTCAAGAAAGCAAACTTCCATAAACTTAGAGCTATGTTTGAAGAAACTGACTGGAGCTTTTTAATTAACAATAACGACATAAATACATCTTGGAAGTTATTCGAAACCACTTACCTAAAAGCAGTGCAAGACTGCATACCATCGAAAATACGGCGTACAGGCCATAATAATAAGCCCAAATGGTGGAATAAAGATATTTCAAACTGCCTGCTTGCTAAAAATGTGCTAATGATAGATTAAAATCCTCACAAAATAACGAAGAACGGGTGAAATTTGTAGAGCTACGACGCAAAGCCAAAAAGTTAATTAAGCAAAGTAAAAGACCTTAGAGTTACATATTGCGAATCAAAGTAAAACAAACCCGAAAGAATTCTATAGTTATATCAGAAAGAAAAAAGTAGTTACTTCAACTGTTGGACCGTTAGTCGATGAAAAAGGAGAATACACCAAAGACGAAGTACAAATGAGTAATGCCCTCAATACCTTCTTTGCATCAGTTTTTACAACAGAAGACCTCAGTGATATCCCTACACCATCGCCGATTCAGATTGATAATTCAGATGTTCTAAGCAATATCACCGTTACAGAGAGAGAAGTATTGAATTGTTTAGATAAACTCAAGGTAAATAAAACGCCAGGACCTGATACAATCTCGCCTAGAGTTCTAAAGGAAGCTAAGAATGAGCTCTCCAAACCACTGACATTACTATTCAATAAATCCTTGCAGTCTGGAACTATGCCTGATCAGTGGAAGCTAGCCAACGTAACACCGATATTCAAAAAAGGCAGCAAATCCCTACCCAGTAACTATCGTCCAATTAGCTTAACCTCAGTTGTATGTAAAATGCTAGAAACGGTCATACGAGACAGACTCGTAAATCACTTAGAGGAAAATAACATACTTAAAGATACTCAACACGGCTTTCGTAAAAAACGTTCCTGTTTAACAAACCTCTTAGACTTCTTCCACGATATCCTCAACCTCTACGATGAGAGTAAAGCTGTAGATATTATATACCTTGATTTTCAAAAGGCCTTTGACAAAGTTCCCCACAAACGTTTACTGCTAAAACTAAAAGCGCATGGAATACAAGACGGTGTGTTGAAATGGATAGAAAATTGGCTCAGCAACAGAAAGCAAAGGGTAGTCATAAACGGTAAGGCATCTAAATGGACCAATGTAAGTAGCGGGGTACCCCAGGGATCGGTACTAGGACCAATTCTCTTTCTAATTTACATCAACGACATAGATGAGGGTCTCACCTGCACAATCTCAAAATTTGCTGACGATACAAAAATTGCAAATAGCGTACTCTCAAAAGAACAAGTTGACGATATGCAACACAATCTAGATAAATTGTGATGTTGGGCCCAAATTTGGCAAATGAGTTTCAATGCGGATAAATGTAAAGTACTACATGTCGGATACCTAAATGAGAAAGCAAACTATTCGATGAATGGCACTCAGCTTAAGAATGTAAACAGAGAAACTGATCTGGGAGTAACAATATCGAGTAACCTAAAACCGAGTCAACAATGTTCAGAAGTTGTTAAGAAGGCAAACAAAATAATTGGCTTTATAGGCAGGTCATTTGAGCATAAATCCAAAGAAGTTATCCTAACCCTTTACAATTCCTTAGTCCGCCCTCTTCTGGAATACTGCGTTCAATCCTGGTGCCCTTATTACCAAAAAGATATAAACAAGCTAGAACGAGTTCAACGTAGAGTTACCAAAATGATACCTAGCCTAAAGAACAAACCATACGAAGAGCGTCTTAGAGAATTAAATCTATTTCCTTTAACCCAGCGCAGATTAAGAGGCGACTTAATTCAAGTGTTCAAAATCATCAAAGGCATCGACAATATGAACTGTAGTAAGTACTTCACTATCGACCAATCTAATTACACGCGGGGAAACGGTTGCAAAATTATTGGTAAATCTTTTAACTCGCACGAATCTAAGAATTTCTTCTTCAATCGAGTTGTCAACTTGTGGAATGGGCTTCCCCGAGACGTTATAGACTGCAGCACCGTTGATTCATTTAAATTCCGCCTAGACAAATATCTCGCATCAAACCCGCGACTGACTGCGTTTGTAAATGAATAACTTTATCCTCCCCTCAGTTACTAACCCATATGTCCCCTACTAACTTCCTAGTCCTGCCACGTTAGTGGCAGGGCAGTAGTTCCCTTTCCAATGTTCCCTTACCCACTCTAAACCACTGTTTGGACACTTGATCCTCAGTGTTTTGGAGGACAAGCAACCTAGAAGGGTCACTAGATCTGTTGTTGCTTGATTTCCTTTGTACTCCCTTTGTACTCCTTTGTACCCCCACCCCCCGACAGAATGCCCCCCCAGCCCCCTCCCTAATTCAATCTTGGGAAGCACGAATCAGACCCCCCTGGATACCGTTAAATGTCTTCAGGAAACTGACTCGCTGGGGAGATCCACTTGCCACAGACACTGGTCACATAATCTTGGACCCCACCATAGCCCACGACTACATGATTGCCATCCACGAGGGAAACGGCATACACCTTGGACAAAAGAAAATGTTAAAGATCTTCACAGACCAATACTGGACCCCCAACCCCTCCAAAATTGCACAACGAGTGACAGAATCCTGCAAACCGTGTTTATTGGGAAAGGATAGATCACGCACCCCAGGCCCAGCTGGTACCATTTCTGCCAACAAACCGTTCCAAGTCCTATCCCTCGACATCATGGGCCCGTTCCCTTCTTACGCTGGCAACCGCTATATCGTCACATTTGTAGACGTATATTCAAAATTTTAATAGCCTGCCCAGTTAAAGACCATACAGCCACCACAGTCGCCACACTGCTTGCCACAGAAGTGTTCCCTATATTCGGCCTTCCCCTTGCTCTTCTATCGGACAATGCCCCCGAGTTTAGTGGACACGTTTGGCAACAATTCACCCAACAATGCGGTATTAAGATTAAACACTCATCCCCGTACTGGCCTCAATGAAATGCTAGGTTTTTCCAGGTTAAATAGGAATGGGAATTTTCCCCAGGCTACCTTTAGGATCAACCTTTCCTGGTACCTGGCGTGGGGTACGAACCTCTGAAGGGAATTTAACCCCCCTAAAAACCCACAGGTTTTGAGATGCCTTGGGTGGGGTTCGAACCCTGGTTAGTGACGCACCACCATCACCACCAGGCCCGCGCGCTAACCCACTGTACTACCACGGACGTACAAAAGTATAGCAACCTTAGTCCGATTTTTAAGAACCACGGTGATAGTCTCTCGAGATGAGTTTATTGGACTTACCATCTACGACTATTTTACGCTATACCTGATGCCCTCGAAAATGTCCCGCACCCACAATAATACTAACCCGAGTTGACGTCAGGTATAGCGTAAAATAGTCGTAGATGGTAAGTCCAATAAACTCATCTCGAGAGACTATCACCGTGGTTCTTAAAAATCGGACTAAGGTTGCTATACTTTTGTACGTCCGTGGTAGTACAGTGGGTTAGCGCGCAGGCCTGGTGGTGATGGTGGTGCGTCACTAACCAGGGTTCGAACCCCACCCAAGGCATCTCAAAACCTGTGGGTTTTTAGGGGGGTTAAATTCCCTTCAGAGGTTTGTACCCCGCGCCAGGTACCAGGAAAGGTTGATCCTAAAGGTAGCCTGGGGAAAATTCCCATTCCTATTTAACCTGGAAAAACCTAGCATTTCATTGGTGGCAGTAAGGGAACGTGACCTGGTAGCTACGTGCTGGAGCACCCGTCACGCGAACCCTATACCAAGAATTGAGATGGCTAAGGTAAAAAGGCTACGATACCCTACGACCTTACGAGGCTAGGGACTATAGCCTAACTAAAAAGGAATGTGGTGTAATGCCCTCGAAAATGTCCCGCACCCAAAATAATACTAACCCGAGTTGACGTCAGGTATAGCGTAAAATAGTCGTAGATGGTAAGTCCAATAAACTCATCTCGAGATACTATCACCGTGGTTCTTAAAAATCGGACTAAGGTTGCTATACTTTTGTACGTCCGTGGTAGTACAGTGGGTTAGCGCGCGGGCCTGGTGGTGATGGTGATGGTGATGCGTCACTAACCAGGGTTCGAACCCCACCCAAGGCATCTCAAAGCCTGTGGGTTTTTAGGGGGGTTAAATTCCCTTCAGAGGTTCGTACCCCGTGCCAGGTACCAGGAAAGGTTGATCCTAAAGGTAGCCTGGGGAAAATTCCCATTCCTATTTAACCTGGAAAACCTAGCATTTCAGTTACGTATTAATATTAACATTCCCTAACATAACAACTGTCTTCGTGGTGCGATGCATAAGGTGTTGATTTTCGGTGTGAGCATCCTGGATTCGAATCCACGGACTGCCACATGTGTTTGTAAATTTCATTAATCGATTTTAGGAGTATAGTTGGTTGTTGGAAGGAACATAATAATATCTTGTCTTGCCAGACTAAGTTTCTGAAGACCCATCGCCCCCATAAATCTATGTATTCAATCCTTAGTTTAAGTATTAATATTAACATTCCCTAACATATCTTGTCTTGCCAGACTAAGTTTCTGAAGACTCATCGCCCATAAAATCTATGTATTCAATCCTTAGGTTAAGTATCTTTATCCGCCATTGTGTTCACCTTTTTCCATTTACTTTTCCACAATTGTCATACGTCTTCCACTTACCTCCTTCGTATCCACAGTCCACACTACTCCAATTTGCTTCGTGTCTTACACCTCTTACCCGCCCGACTCTACCTACATGATGATGAACAGGAATACACATTCATATTAAAACACCCATGCCCTGTCCCTAAGGTTGAGCCAATGCCAACCCGTCAGACAGCCATAAATCTATGTATGTTCTTCCATCCGAGAAGTAGTAGATTAAAACCCCATGTCCTAATTGATAAGAAACTATGATACCCACGGGTACACCATTGTGTATATAACCATTGTTCCTGTAAGACCTAGACAGAGATAATGACTGAAGATGTTAGCCACCATGCAGTAACTCCAATTCTTACCCCAACCAGAGATTGTATAGATAACCTTTGTTACCATTGTCTGTCATAAGTACCTCGAAACAATAACGAAGTACCCCTACAAACTGCCGCTTTTCTTGGTATATATTTCATAGAAAACGTAGTTCCCAGGGACAACTAGACGTGCAAAAGCTCGTGCCAACTAATAGTATCCATAACCCCTCGTACTGACGAGGAATAATACACCATGTTTTTCCCCACTTTACCCACAGTCAAGCACACACCTACAGTTCACCTCCTTCTCCCCCCCCTCAGCCCCACAGTCCACATAATTCTATCTTTTCCAGACTCATATACCACCCCATAGTTGCATTCCCCGGTAGCATTCGGCTAACGTACTTTCACTGCCTTTTCAAACTCCAATATCAACTGCAGCCTAATGCCACCCCCACGCCCAGAGACCTTAGGGTCAAATTTCCCTATAGCCCCCCCTGAACTCCTCCCCTCTCATTAAAAATACCCCGCGCTTCTCGACTCTTGTCCAACCTAGCCTCTCTCTCATACCTCTTGAAGATCCTTGATTTTTCCGTTGCTAACGCTCTCCAACCTTTTATATATACTCCTATCCAGCCTGCCTTCCCTTAGTAGGCCAGGACAACATTAGAACTTTACTAACCCCTTGCATGCCATCTATTCTCTTACAACCTATTCACAACCCTGCACCCAATGGTCGTCGGTGCGAGGCTAGCCGCCTCACCAGTAACTAACTTCTATTGCCATACTTCCAGATAAATGTGGCAGAGTTAGCAACCAGTCGCCACCACATCCAGCAAACCATACGATTAACAACCAACCGATTAAAACCAGCTAGCCAAGGCACCTTCGGTTTGGATATTAAGAAGACCCACATCTGTCTCATAAACAGAGGGTTATTACAAACACTGGTGATATGGCAAGCCCCTAGCCACAGCCGCCGGACGACCATCCCAGAGAGAGAGTTTGACTTCCGGGTCATTGCCAGGTAGCCTAGGAATTCTTCCTATCAATGAACTAACCATGCATGTCTAACCCCCTTACTCACCTCTCTTTACCCACAATAACCCATTCACCTGTTTTGCATACTCGGATAGTCAAATTAGCACCTCAGCTATGCAATAGAACGAAGACTGAGTAATATAAGAGAGACGCCCCTATCACAGCTGTCCCAGTCCTCCCTGCAAAGTAGATCCAGTCTCCCTCCCATAAATACTTCCAGTATAGCCAAAATAGTACCTTTTACTAAGGCTCAGTTATATCACAAAATGAAGGCTTCCATAGCCATGTGCCACAACAGTAATCACCATCTTACCTAGTCCCCATATCTATTGAGAGCTCAAATAAGTCCATAAGACTCGAGATCCCTATTGCCTACAGGGTCCAGAACCGAGCCTATAAACCTAGCTCCCGCCCCCAGTCAAATCAGTTGAAAGTTAGACACCAACCAGTGGTCACTACCCTGAAGTTAACCTCTAGCTCTGCCCTTGTGTTGTTCCTGAGTTGAGAGATTCCCGAGCCGGCAGACTCCATGGCAGAAATTAAATAGAAGATCTGTCCATGTACAAGTACCAACGTGCACCTTATAACCTTCACACAAATTAGTGGGTATATAAGTGTGTAGCCAGCACCGATCGCCAAGAGATCCGACTTGAGAACTTCCTACATTTTGGACCACCTGGACGGCCGAGGAACCAGTCGTTAGCCCCCAACATCACCGGAAGCAAGATAACCAGGACCAGACCAACAAATACTATTCAAGATTCACGTTACTAGTACTAAGTGTTATAGTACCAGTTCGACATTCACTTATTAACTTTTCTATGAAGTGGCTATAACCTTGCCCAGTGTAACTCATATTTAACCATTCCATTTGGGACGTACTAAGCGTATCAGTGTTCATTAATTAACAGGCGACATTGACTCTCGTAATTACCTTATTCAGATATTAAAACCCTAGTGATATCTAACGTTCGCCCACTGATTTGTGTTCTACGTATTTCTGCCATAAGAATATAAATCTTAGATCAGTACCCCCTTGAGGTTACTAGAGATTCCGTGTTCTAAAAATATACGCGTATCTAATTCTAACTGTGAGCTGCTACTTGGGCACGCGACCTGCCAGTAAGAAATCTAATTAGTGAAATTGAATACATAAATACATTGAGGTCTTCCAGTATAATAAACTTGCTAACTAAACCCGTGATCAGAAGAGTATACCTGAACGTTGGAAGTGGGAAACTAGGCTCCATCCAGATCCGCTAATGCTAGCAGTTCCCTTCTATTATTTGTTTTGTACGAGTATTACTATCTTTCTATGCTCTTTATTCACCTATTTAAATAAACGTTATCGTGTGTTGTGTTACTGTGTGTTTATTTTGTGTTCTCTATTCCTCATACCTTGTATTGTGCATGCAGCCTTATATACCCAGTCAGATAGAGCCCACATTACCCAAGTTAATCCTGTAGAAAAACAGGGCATAACATTGGCGGCAGCGGTGGTTCTTGATTCGGATAAAAGGTTGCATTACATTGCAAGTTTGGAACAGCCAGAACACGATAACATCATGGTGCACCGTTCTCACATTCCCATCCCCCATTATGATGGAGAAACTTATGGGATCGATACATTCATGGACATAGTCAAACCCGTACTTGACCTAGTTTATACCATGGATGCAGAAAAAATAGCCGTAACATTAACGCACCTGGGAAAAGCCGTTTCCCTGGTTGCCTATCAAGTGCACCCTGCTCTCACCTGGGACGAATTTCGCCCAATAGTGATAGAAGCCATTAAGCCTTCGTTGGGCGTTTTCGTGGCCCACACCCGTATCCAAGACACTAAATTCGAAGGCGATTTAGATGCCACAGTGAATAAGATTGCCCAACACATAAAAGATTCTTTCCCCACGTTGACCAGAATCCAACAAGAACAGCAAATTCTGGTCAACCTTGTGTCTATATTGCCCTCAGCAGTAAAAGACCATTTCCGTGTGCACGATTTCGTCGGATACCAAAAAGATCTCATCACGATCCGACGTATTTTGGCCGTGCGCACAGAAGCACCCACCCAAATCGCTGCAATCAAGAGGTTTCCCACGCACCCGCAGCAACCCGACCACCAAAACTCCAAGAATGCCTACCCAGCCTCATCCTTCCACAACAGACCCACCTACCTTTCCGGCAAGCCCCAACCCAGTAGACCCCGGTTCCAACCTACCCAGCCACGCAGAATCTTCAACCGGAACAGGAACTACAACACCTACCAAAGTAAAAACCCTACCTTAGTAATTATCAACCCCTATGATTTCCCTGCCTGTAATGCTCAGTGTGCTTTCCATCAAATTCGTGACTCTGCCAAACCTCGCCCCTTTACTCCTCGCATTTCTGTAAATGAAGAGGAGTTGGGACAAGAGGAAGAGATGGAAGAAAGACACACTGGAGAAATAGCCCCTAACATGACCTCAGAGGATACCGAGGAAACCCTGGAGGAGGTAGATACCGATTCCCAGGATTTTTAAAGTACCCCCCGCCCAAGATGGCCTCGGCGGGGGACGCCATAACTGACCGCACTGCCCCCATTTATTACATGGCCAAAATCAAGGACATTCCTGTCCGCTTGTTAATCGACACGGGAGCTGCCAAGTCATGTTTGTTCAAAAATTACTATGATCAACACCACCGACTATTTGGCCCTTTGTTAACCACCAAAGCAGAACTAATCTCAGCTGCTGATACTTACTTAAATCTCCTAGGAGACACTTTGCCCCTATCAGTAACTACTCCTGCCCCCCATGCTCGTTGTTATCACACATTCACAGTATTTTCCTCCAACTGTAAACATTACGATGGTTTCCTTGGACTTGACCTCCTTCAAAAACTCCAGGCCCAGGTCGACTGTGGCCAAAGGCTGATATCATTCAAAAAATTCCAACCCAAAGCCTCTGACAAACCCATCACGCAGAAACCCATTCATAAAAAAAAAAACACCTTCCCCTCAACAAACCCTGAGTCAGGGTTACCAAATTGCAGCTAGCACTAAGGTGACTCCTAAACCCTCCCCTTGCCCTGAGTCCCCTCAAAATCTCACCCCATTCAGTAAACAAATGCCTCAACAAACGAAAGAAGACAAGTCCAAGCAACTCCCTCTCGGTAATTCCCTCCATTCTCTTCATTCTGTCCCGGATAAATCCTCCCATGTTTTCAGGACAGACTCTGATATATGTAACCATAATTCCATCCAATGTTTATGTACACATGTTTCCAGGAAAACTGCCGATCAATGTACCCAACAAAATTTCCCCCATGCCCCCAGAAATGTTCAGCTATCCCACAACCCACAACAATTCCCTTGTGACAATTTTCCGTCAGTAGCTCCCTTGCCCCCCCACACAATTCACACCCCTAAAAAATTCACAACCCCACACTTGACTCACCCTCTCATGACAAACAAACCCACCCACCCCACATCACTTTTAACCAGACCTTGACTGCCACCAAGAAAGTTCCCCACGTGCGTCCTATAACAACACCACATCAATACACCAGTCCTCCACCAATAACCCATGTTCTACACCTAACTTTTTCCCCACCAACCCTCCGCAGTCCCCCCAACAAATTCCGTTTTCTAACTCGCTCACCTCTCACCACTCTGAACCGCCCCGCCCGCACGCGCCGTTAATCCCCCCCTCACGCGTGCCGACCGAGGGACACAACCATGTTCCCACCATGCCCCCAGCAATGCCCCGCTAGTCCACACCCACCCGATTCCCCTTGTGACAGTTTTCCGTCAGTAGCTCCCTTCCACCCCCACACAATTCACACCCCTAGAAAACTTCACAACCCCACACTTGACTCGCCCTCTCATGACAAACAAAACCACCAAATCCATATAAACTCCAAACAAACCGTCACTGCCACCGACAACGCTCCCCAAATTCCTTCTAACCACCACATATCCTTACATCAGTCCTCCAACAATAACCCATCTTCTATAATCTCACGCTTCCCCCACCAACCCTCCGCAGTCCCTCCAACAACTCCCGTTTTCTAATCCCCTCACACCACGCCCCACTGATCCTCCCACACGCGCCGTTAATCCCCCCCTCACGCGTGACCCCCACCAAAGCGACCTTGCCCCCCTTATAAGTAGCAAGCACCTGCTCGCCAGTCAATCCCCCACCATCATTAGCCCAGCTGTAGTTCAGGATAAATGCCAAATTCCCACCCACCATCAAAAATGGGTGAACCTGCGGCCCATACCCCAAACGCACATGATATTTTCCCCCACTACCACGTCCCCCAACCCCCATCGTTGCCTCTTACAACCCGCCATCATTTCCGCTCGCATCAACCACATTCTCGTGGCAAATATCTCAGAGGAATCCCTGACACTACCAAAAGGTCTCATTATAGGAGACCTCGAAACTTTCGATGACCTCCCCATAGATTGTAACGACACCCCTACCAGCCTCCAATTGCCCCCTCTCCCTGAGACATTATCTGACCACCAAAAGAACGGCATGTACGACCTACTGCTGGAATTCAGTGACGTGTTTGCCCAACAACCCACCGAAATCGGACAGACTGATGTAGAACAACACATTATGAACACCACAGGCCCCCCCATACGACAACCATCCCGTAGAAAGAACCCCATACAACGTCAGGAGGAGGAACGCCAAGTCCAGGAAATGTTAGAGGCCGGGATTGCCACCCCGTCCATTAGCCCCTGGTCTTCCCCTGTTGTCCTAGTCAAAAAGAAAGATGGGACAACCCGTTTTTGCGTCGATTACAGGAGGTTAAATGACGTAACCATTAAAGACGCTACGCCCTTACCCCGAATAGACGATTCCCTTGACTCCCTACACGGATCCAAATGGTTCACTACCCTCGACTTGCAAGCAGGGTATTGGCAAGTGCCTATCAAGGCCGAGGACCAAAAGAAAACAGCATTTTCCACTAGTGGTGGCCATCACTATGAATTTAACGTCCTACCTTTTGGCCTCTGTAACGGACCCGCCACTTTCTCCCGTTTGATGGAAGCGGTATTACATGGCCTAACCTGGGAAACCTGCCTAGCCTATCTGGACGATATTATTGTGTACTCACCAACCTGGGAAGAACACCTCCTCAGGTTGAGACAAGTCCTTCAAAGAATCCGAGCCGCCGGGTTGAAATTAAAACCCTCAAAGTGCGAGATTGCCCGAAATAAGGTAGATTTCCTCGGACACGTGATATCTGAACATGGTATTGCGCCAGACCCAAAGAAACTTCAAGCCATACAAAACCAACCCCCACCCACCACTGTTAAAGGAGTACGTTCGTTTCTAGGTTTAGCCACATACTACAGACGTTTCGTCCCCAACTTTGCCACCATAGCCAGACCCCTCCACCAACTCACCCACAAAGACACCCCGTTCACCTGGACACCTGAAAGAGACCTCGCGTTTAACACTTTGAAGCAAAAGCTAATCCAAGCCCCGATTGTCGCTTTCCCTGACTACCAAAAACCTTTCCGTCTTTATACCGACGTATCTCTGTACGCCATGGGTGCAGTTTTAGCTCAAGTCAGAGACGGAGAGGAACATGTGATAGCGTATGCCAGCTCCACCCTCACCCAAACACAACAGAATTATGCAGCCACCAAGAGAGAGTGCTTAGGGATCATTTGGGCACTCAGCCACTTCCGGTCATTTGTGTTGGGCGCAAAACTCGACATAATTACCGACCATCAATCTTTACAATGGCTGCGTAGGTGCGAAACCAACTCAGCCATTTTGGTACGTTGGAGGGAGACACTAGAGGACTACGACTTTACCATACAATATCGTCCAGGCAAACTCCATACCAATGCAGACGCCCTGTCACGTTTGCCAGTACCAAAAGACCCCCCACCAACCTAGCCACCTTACAAAACACTGAGTTGGTATCTACCCCCACCCCCCGACATAATGCCCCCTCAGCCCCCTCCCTAATTCAATCTTGGGAAGCAAGAATCAGACCCCCCTGGATACCGTTAAATGTCTTCAGGGGACTGACTCGCTGGGGAGATCAACTTGCCACAGACACTGGTCACATAATCTTGGACCCCACCATTGCCCATGACTACATGATTGCCATCCACGAGGGAAACGGCATACACCTTGGACAAAAGAAGATGTTAAAAATCTTCACAGACCAATACTGGACCCCCAACCCCTCCAAAATTGCACAACGAGTGACAGAATCCTGCAAACCGTGTTTATTGGGAAAGGATAGATCACGCACCCCAGGCCCAGCTGGTACCTTGTCGGCTACCAAACCGTTCCAAGTCCTATCCCTCGACATCATGGGCCCGTTTCCTCCTTACGCTGGCAAGCGCTATATCGTCACATTTGTGGACGTCTATTCAAAATTTTAATAGCCTGCCCAGCTAAAGACCACACAGCCACCACAGTCGCCACACTGCTTGCCACAGAAGTATTCCCTATATTCGGTCTGCCCCTTGCTCTTCTATCCGACAATGCCCCCGAGTTTAGTGGACACGTTTGGCAACAGTTCACCCAACAATGTGGCATTAAGATTAAACACTCATCCCCATACTGGCCTCAAGGAAATGCGATATGCGAACGCAGCCATCGCACCATCAACAATCAGTTGCGAACAAAAATGATTGCTTTTAACACCACAGACTGGCCATCACAACTAAAAATGATACAATGGGGCATGAACACCTGTCCCCGAGAAGACGGTATTTCCCCTCATGAACGTGTTTACGGCGTACCCCCCCTGTTACTGCCGTTCCACCACCACGCTCACCTTCCCTCCACCACCTCCACAATTGACCCATTGCAACATCTGCAAAACACCCTCCATACCACCCAAACCTGTCAGGACACCAAAACTGATAACACCAATGACAAAAACCCTTTCGCCATCCATGACACCGTAATGGTAGCCAACCTCCCTATCACCAACAAGTTAGGCCCTCGCTATGTCGGGCCCTACACCATCACACAAGTCCCAAACGCCTATCAAGTCACCATCGACTATCACGGCGTGACTCGCACGTTCCGAACTAGATTCGTCCGAGCGTTTAAACCACTCCAACCACAAGACAATACCCCACCCCACACGGCTGAACCAGAATTAAACACCCCTATTACACCATACACTCCAGCTATAAAAATCCCCACACAAACCCCTAAGGACCTAAGCCCTCCGACACCGAACAGACAGATCATTCCTCAACATACCCCCCGAACTAACCTCCACAAACCCCAAGCCCCCACTATCACACCCTCTTCCACCATGACACCTTCGTTCACTTCTGATAATCAAGTACCTCCCCCACTTATCCAAATACGAAAGCCTCCCCCCACAACCCCGACCACAACAGAAACTCTGCCGTCTAGCCCTGACATACCTTCCCCAGGCACCACACTAAGAAAACCACACACCCTACCCAAAAACAAGTACACACCCAAACACACCACTCAATCTACCTCAGTAGCCTCACGCTACAACCTACGCCCACGACAAAAACTTTTGAAAACCTCCAGGAAACACACCCTGCTAACCAAATTCCGTAGGGCTGCCAGACCACTAACCTCCTCCTCTTCTTCTTCGTCGACTTCTCCTCCACAAAGGGAAAGAAGACGAGTAATCACCCCTAAACACCATAAACCCTCTAACTATAGCCCAGAAGTAACAACCCCCACCCCCGCAAGAAAACACATACCTTCCTCTTCAACCTCATCCCCTCTCAACCCCCACCAAACACCCATAAAACCACCCACTTCCACCACCAGCAAATCACCAACCTCACCAAACGACACACCCCACACACGTCCCTACCCCCAACCCTCCAACTTAAATCTACACTCCCTACCCACCCGTCTAGCCCCCCCCGCATCCGCCCCTTTCCCCTCCACGATCCCCACCACCCCACCCACACATCGACCAACCTCCTCATCTCACCCGACCCCCCACCCCCCCCTAAGGAATCCCCCCCACAAAGTCACCCCTGAGAGGAACCCCTCATGTCCTTTACCTGTAAAACGCTCCTCCCCTCAATATAAACATCGTCGAGCGACTCAAGCCCCACGACAAACTTCTACCTTCCCACCAGAACTGCCCGAGGTAGAATAATCAACAGACCCATCAGATTTAAAGACGGTGAGATAAAAATAACACCCCGTTCCGACACTAAAGACCCAAGCCACACAACACACACACCCCTTCCTTCTCACACACCTCCGTCACACAACTTACCTAAACCTATCTTGCGCATTGCCTCACTAGACTTTGCCAGCCTACAACACCGCCCAAGAACACCAAAAAATATCCAGACTCATGTTCCCCCTTCATCCCCAGCTCTGTTGTCAGACGTTAATCCCCCATCAATTAGTAACCCATTCACCACACTAAACAGACCTGTCAATCCCACACACCTCACTCCGACCCCCGCGGGGGAAAGCTACAAATCATTCATACGGAAGGTTAAAATAAAAACCACCACTGGACACTTAGCCAAATATACAACGCCCACATCAAGCCCGGGCAACCGCCCGCTACAACACAGAGGACACATTCTTACAGGTATACATTGACCTGCAAAAGAAACCTGACCGTCGCTCTCTTGCTTGGTGGAACCTTCTAATTACCCTTAAAATGACCCACCATGACTATGCTTCTTTTTACTTCGCCCTTGAGGCTCGAGGACGAGCCTAAAATGAAGGAGAGGGAAGTAAAATGCCCCAGAACGAGAAGCCCACCACAGAAGCCACGAACGAACACCACACAGAAACACCCGAAAGAAAGGTCCACAGAACGAAAGGACCAGCTGACCGAGCCAGCCAATTTAGACAGGCCCAAGCCCGCAGGGCTAAGCAGCTCCAGGCCGCACCTACCGACCCCTTCTAAACTGACTATTTTTCCACACCTCACGTACACTACCCCCTCGTGTCCTACACTTCTAACTACAATGATGATGAACAGGAATATACATTCATATTAAAAACACCCATGCCCTGTCCCCAGGTTGAGCCAATGCCAACAAAACAGACAGCCATATATTTATGTATGTTCTTACATCCGAGAAGTAGATGTTATATATCTTAGAAGTTAAAACACCCACGCCTGTCCCTAGACCTCGTATATCAATTTCCCTGACGAGTATAGATATGTAACCCGTGCTCAGTCGCCCCCTTGCATTGTTCCTCTAGTAACTAAGTGTCTCTATAATATTAACTGCCACCAGTATTGATACGACATAGCGGCACTGTCCTAATGTCGTATTGTGCCAAGTGCAGATCAACCAGTTTTCATCACCTTATTAGGACGACGACTATAACGTCGTCGATTCATCGATGTATTCAATCCTTAGGTTACGTATTAATATTAACATTCCCTAACATACCTTGTCTTGCCAGACTAAGTTTCTGAAGACTCACCGCCCATAACATCTATGTATTCAATCCTTAGTTTTAAGTATCTTTATCCGCCATTGTGTTCACCTTTTTCCATTTACTTTTCCACAATTGTAAAACGTCTTCCACTTACCTCCTTCGTATCCACAGTCCACACTACGCCATATTACTTCGTGTCCTACACCTCTTACCCACCCGATTCTACCTACACGATGATGAACGAGAATATACATTCATATTAAAATCACCCATGCCCTGTCCCTAAGTTGAGCCAACGCCAACAAATCCGACAGCCATGGATCTATGTATGTTCTTGCATCCGAGATGTAGAAGTTAAAAGAGAAACCACATGTCCAGACTCATAAGAAATTAAGATACCCACGGGTACACCAAGATATAGAACCATTGCCCCCATAAGACTTAGACAGCCATGACTACAGATGTTAGCCACCATGCTGTAACGTATTCTTACCCCAACCAGAGATTGTATAGATAACCTTTGTTACCAGTATCTATCATAGTACCTCGAAACAATAACGCAGTACCCCTACAAACTGAAGCTTTCCTTTGGTCTATATTTCATAGAAAACGCAGTTCCCAGGGACACCTAGAAGTACAAGAAATCGTGTCACATAATAGGTCCATAACCCCTCGTATTGACGAGTAATAATACACCATGTTTTTCCCTACTTTATCCACAGTCAAGCACACACCTACAGTTAACCTCCTTCTCCCCCACCGCCCCACAGTCCACATGATTCTATCTTTTCCAGACTCATATACCACCCCGTATTTGCATCCCCCGGTAGCATTTGGCTAACGTACTTTCACTGTCCTTTCAAACTCCAATATCAATTGTAGCCTAATGCCACCCCCACGCCCAGAGACCTTAGGGTCAAATTTCCCTGTAGCCCCCTGAGCTTCCCCCCCTCTCATTAAGATACCCACGCTTCTCGACTCTTGTCCGACCTAGCCTCTCTCTCATACCTCTTGAAGATCCTTGATTTTTCCGTTGCTAACACTCTCCAACCTTTTATATATATACTCCTACCCAGCCTACCTTCACTTAGTAGGCCAGAATAACATTAGAACTTTACTAACCCCTTGCATGCCATCTATTTTCTCACAACCCATTCACAACCCTGCACCCCATGGTCGTCGGTGCGAGGCTCGCCGCCTCGCCAGTAATTAATTTCTATTGCCATACTTCCAGATAAATGTGGCAGAGTGAGCAACCAGTCTCCACCACATCCAGCAAGCCATGCAATTTACAGCCAACCGATTACACCCAGCTAGCCAAGGCACCTTCGGTTTTGATATTAAGAACACCCACATCTGTCTCATAAACAGAGGGTTATTACAAACACTGGTGATATGGCAAGCCCCTAGCCACAGCCGCCGGACGACCATCCCAGAGGGAGAGCGCCCGGCTACCCCTTTTTACCCACCCGAGGAGGGAGACCCCCACCCCCGCGGAGGTGTACCTGACCCCTGTTTTGACTTCCGGGTCATTGCCAGGTAGCCTAGGAATTCTTCCTATCAATGAACTAACCATGCATGTCTAACCCCCTTACTCACTTCTCTGTACCCACAATAACCCATCCACCTGTTTTGCATACTCAGGTAGTCAAATTAGCACCTCAGCTATGCAATAGAACGAAGACTGAGCAATATAAGAGAGACGCCCCTATCACAGCTGTCCCAGTCCTCCCCGCAAAGTAGATCCAGTCTTCCTCCCATAAATACTTCCAGTATAGCCAAAATAGTACCTTTTACTAAGGCTCAGTTATATCACAAATTGAAGGCTTCCTATAGCCATGTGCCACAACAGTAATCACCATCTTACCTAGTCCCCATATCTATTGAGAGTTCAAATAAGTCCCTCAGACTCGAGATCCCTATTGTCTACAGGGTCCCGAACCGAGCCTATAAACCTAGCTTCCGCCCCCAGTCAAATCAGTTGAAAGTTAGACACCAACCAGTGGTCACTACCCTGAAGTTAACCTCTAGCTCTGCCCTTGTGTTGTTCCTGAGTTGAGAGATTCCCGAGCCGGCAGACTCCATGGCAGAAGTTAAATAGAAGAGCTGTCCATGTACAAGTCCCAACGTGCACCTTATAACCTTCACACAAATTAGTGGGTATATAAGTGTGTAGCCAGCACCGATCGTCAAGAGATCCGACTTGAGAACTTCCTACATTTTGGACCACCTGGACGGCCGAGGAACCAGTCGTTAGCCCCCAACATCACCGGAAGCAAGATAACTAGGACCAGACCCACAAATACTATTCAAGATTCATGTTACTAGTACTAAGTGTTATAGTACCAGTTCGACATTCACTTATTAACTTTTCTATGAAGTGGCTATAACCTTGCCCAGTGTAAACTCATATTTAACCATTCCATTTGGGACGTACTAAGCGTATCAGTGTTCATTAATTAACAGGCGACATTGACTCTCGTAATTACCTTATTCAGATATTAAAACCCTAGTGATATCTAACGTTCGCCCACTGATTTGTGTTCTACGTATTTCTGCCATAAGAATATAAACCTTAGATCAGTACCCCCATGAGGTTACTAGAGATTCCGTGTTCTAAAATATACGTGTGTCTAATTCTAACTGTGAGCTGCTACTTGGGCACGCGACCAGCCAGTAAGAGATCTAATCAGTGAAATTGAATACATAAATATATTGAGGTCTTCCAGTAAAATAAAACTTGCTAACTAAATCCGTGATCAGAAGAGTATACCTGAACGTTGGAAGTGGGAGACTAGGCTCCATCCAGATCCACTAATGCTAGCAGTTCCCTTCTATTATTTGTTTTGTACGAGAATTACTATCTTTCCATGCTCTTTATTCACTTACTATAATAAACGTGAACGTGTGTCGTGTTACCGTGTGTTTATTTTGTCTTCTCTATTCCTCATATCTTGTATTGTGCATGCAGCCTTATATACCCAGTCATATAGAGCTCACATTGACCAAGTTAATCCTGTAGAAAAACAGGGCATAATAGGGATGGAGGCAAGGAAGAGTGCACTGATGTTGGAATTTCCTCGGGGGTTATTTTGGAAGGATGCACGCCGCACGGGTTTTGATTTCTTAGGAGAATGGAGGGACTTATTTACGACAGGGTTAAGGGGAGAAATTTTGTTTTTCTGGATAGGGGCTGGAGAGGTGGATAGGGGTCTCTTCTTTACTTTGTCTTTCCTATGATTGGGGATGGGACTCACAGAGTGTTTAGACATGGCTGGGGGGGAGAGTTTTACAGGAGCTTCATTTACTACGGGGGAATGTGAGGGCGTGAATGGATGTAGGGGAACTGAGCTCGGACTCGAATGGTTGGTAGCGCCAGGGTGAGGTCTGACGTGCCCACATACCTTGGCTAGGGTGGCATCTGAGTGTCCTTCATACACTACTTGGTTGAGTTGGCAACTTTCCCTGATGGCGAGCATGTGTTCCTCGAAAGTGCCGTAAGGGTCGAGATGAGCATCCTGCATCTCCACGTATGTAATTTGCTGCCACTGTGTTCTATGACATTCTGATTAACATTGATTGATTTCCTGTCACAAGTCTAATACAAAATATAGCCGGTAACCTATTTAGCAGCCCGATTTGATAGTGGATTATAAATTGGTAACTTAAAAGTGCACGATAGCTTGTTTTGTAGGAAAGAAGCTAGTGCGCAGGCGCAGACATTCGACCTGCCAAATGCTATAACTACAGAATTATAATACCGTATGTTCAGCCAATATCTACTGAAACACGTATTTGTTAGTAACTAAAAAGGAAGTAAACAATACTTCAATGAGTATACACATTTCGCCCAGCCTATTACACCACATTAGATGAAACTAAATTTCTAGGTCAGGAAGCTGATATTTATGCATCAAATTATGTAAATTATTATATATTCACTGCATTAACGAGTATATAACCATCATATTATGAATCTAGTAAAAATATACAACACAACTATGTGTCATAGATAAGTTACGAACTGTATTAAACCTCTTAAATCACGAAAACCCTCAAAACACCTCAATGTTGCATCACACGAGAGTCATTTGAATAACCCCCAGCGCCATCTAGTTTTTAGTACAGCTTTCTCTCATTGACGAGGAAAACAGGCATTATATAATTAATTCTGGTTCAGGAGCAATATTTATTAGTGGCCCCTCCATCATTGACGAACATGCCTATTACATAAGGCATCCTCTTCAAACACTAATCCGCCGTAGTTTGAATCTACCGCGCAGAGCATTTAAAATCTGAGGAGCCTTCATCATGAGCGCACGCGACCTCACTCATGGCTTCAGTCATTATGAATTGGGTTCTCACTACGAAAAAACTTCGTAAAAAAGAAAAAAGAAAAAGAAAATAAGAATAACTATCCAATAAGCTTTCCATCATATCTTGGATGTACTTGTGTGGATCTTTGACCAGACGCTGATTCAGGCGTCATTCTTCCTTCTCTGCTCTGCGGTCAACCGGCCCGGACGTGTCTCTCCACGTTCCTCTGGTTCCGCATTTGCTGCGTCCCTAGTGAGTTTTTTCTCATTTGTTTACTCCGGGATGTATCGAGTAAGGTTAGGATATGCGTAGCAGGAGTGTCCTGGGCTGGTTGCCCGCAGTGCAGTGTATTTTGGGTCGTGTGTTTGGGGCATCTATTTCGGATGTACCCTCGTGGTCCGGTTGTGGACAGGTGAACTTTTTCACAGTTAGCTAGCTTTGTGATGCAGGCGGCTTTCATTACGCGTTATTGCTTCCTTTTATCTTTCTGATGAGGTAGCGTAGTTTTGCTGACGTTCCCAGCGTATTTTTCTTCACTTAGTGAAGTTTTTTCTGGGTCCCGAGTCAGTTCTTCCCTTTGCCGGAAGTATTTGCTACAGTGGTGTGTTGGCGGTGGTTCCTGTTGTGATATAATTCAGTACTTTTTGTTTATATTCCGACATGTTACTGTTATCCGTCTGCCTATGCCTAGCCAGCCTCTCGTAGCTTTTCCACATATACAAGTGTTATTGATTTATTTTCTAAATATGTACTACTGTGTCATGTGTGTCCTGGTTTAGTTGTGTATTGGCTATTTCCACGGACTATTTATGTGTCCTGGGTTAGTTGTGTATTGGCTAATTCCACGGACTATGTTGGGCCCGGCGTTAGTTGTGTTTTGGCTACGCCTCGGTCCGGTGTTGCGTTCAGATGGTATCTGGATGGGGTGGGTTTTTTCCGGCGGGTTTTTCTCGGTTTCACCTTGATAACCCCGGCTGGTTGCCGAGTTTTGGCCATGCGTGGTTTAAAAACAGGCTTGTTTCCCCGGCGAGTGGGTGTCTGTGGCTCCCCAGGACTGCGTCTCTGGGGTGCCTGTTTCAGGCTCCTTATGATTCCCGGCGGATTGGCTGTACCCATCTAACAGTGTTCATACGGACACGTGTTGTTTGTAGTTTTTTCGGTTTTGCAAAGCCGATATAAAACTATGCTGTTGTTGTATTTCCTCCCCGGCGATCTTTTACAAAGAAGTGGGGATAGGAACAATTGGGGTTAACTTTTAAACTTTAAATCACCCGGCGGGTGCAACCTGGAAGGGTGGGATGACCGAATTTGCAAAATTCAGTTTAGTTGACCAGACAATTGAGGGATGCATTGTGTATCGCCTTCTTCAACATGCGGCGCTTTAGGGCACAATTGGGGTTAACGTTTTTTAAACTAATATTCACACCCGGCGGGTGCTCCTTGGAAGGGTGGGAATAACGAATTTACAATTCAGTTAGTTAACCAGACAATTGAGGGATACGTTTTGTATCGCCCCCTTCAACATACGGCGATCTTAAAAGATACTTCGGGAGAAGTTAGATCTCGTATATTTGTCAGGCTTCCCAGTTTTTGATCTACGAGATAATTCGGGGGCCGGCGTCTTTTTTAGTTTTTTTTTTTCCAAAATTGAATCTTGAAACAAACACCACCGGAAAGACTTAATCAGTTATAAACGCCATGCTGGTCTTTATATTATGTCAGAGGGTATTCATAAATATTTTGGACATATTAAGATATTCTGAAATCTTTTACTTAGGAAACCCCACCGCGTAGCGAGCTGTAGTCGTTGAGTATTACGTCTCGTTACCCGGCGGGTTATTTAACACTTGTGTGCGAACATGTTTGGGTTAACCTTCTGAGCATTAATTCCTGGAAATTTTCTTTTTTTCCAGAGCTGGGTCCCGGCGGGTCTATGCAGAACCTGGAGTAAGTATCCCACCAGTCTCTGTCATGGCTACCTTTTCCCCGGTTTTTGCTTTATGCATTACGCCCTCCTGTTCAGGTATCCCTATTTTGGCGCACACCCTTTGTATAAAATGTGTTAAAATGTCTCGTTTGGTGTGGGTTACCTTTCCGGCGTTTTTTCTCGTTGCTCCGAGAACACCGTTTTTGTTTACCGAGTTTTAGTCAGGATGGCTCAAAATAGGTAAGTTACCCCGACGAGTTTGGTCGCTTGAGGGCTAATAAGAAAACTGCGTTTTCTGTGGTCGAGCCTGGGATCAGGCTTCCTGTGTTATTCATTGCTTTATGCATTACGCCCTCCTGTAATGTATAGTTTAGTGTGGGTTACCTTTCCGGCGTTTTTCTCGTTGCTCCGAGAACACCATTTTTGTTTACCGAGTTTTAGTCAGGATGGCTAAAATAGGTAAGTTACCCCGACGAGTTTTGGTCGCTTGAGGGCTCATCAGAAACTGCGTTTTCTATGGTCGAGCCTGGGATCAGGCTTCCTGGGTTATTCCCGTCGAGGGGGGCTCCACACAGTTTTCTAGGTGATCAGGCTGACACCTGTTGGACTTGGTTTTCTCTGCTTTTCAAAGCCATTGAAACAATGCTGTCTGTTTGTTTGGTCTTTACCTCCCGGCGACCTTTTTACAAAGAGGTCTGGGGCAGGTATAACTGGTTTGACAGTGCATATAAAACCTGGCGGTTGTACCTTCGGGTGGTTATATTAACGGATTTGCGATTCGAGATAATTTGCCAAACAATTGATTGATACAATAGGGTATCACGGCCTTCAAGACGGCGATCTATGAGGGCTTCTGGGAGAAGCCGGATTAGAGATTAAGATAGGCTTAGACTTTTTATGGGATAAAAAAGATGCCTGAATCTTACTAGTGTTTCAAGTGTCAAGGGATACTTGAAAGACTTCATCTTTAATAAAGATATGCTTCATCTTTATGAGGATTAAGAAGTTATGCTTAATTCTTTTGGACAGGTGAAAGATACGCTGAAATCTTTAATAAGCCATTGAAACAATGCCGTTTGTTTGTTTAGTCTTTCCCTCCCGGCGACCTTTTTACAAAGAGGTCTGGGGCAGGTACAATTGGTTTGACATTGTATATAAAACCCGGCGGTTGTACCTTTGGGTGGTTATGTTAACTGATTTGCAATTCGCGATAATTTGCCAAACAATTGATTGATACAATAGGGTATCACGGCCTTCAAGACGGCGATCTATGAGGGCTTCTGGGAGAAGCCAGATTAGAGATTAAGATAGGCTTAGACTTTTTATGGGATAAAAAGATGCCGGAATCTTACTAGTGTTTCAAGTGTAAAGTGGTGAGTTATCTGCTCAACAGGTGGCGTTGTGTGTGTGTAAGTGTGAGAGTCCGAGTGTAGGGGGTGAGACAGTGAAGCATGGGAACGAGGTGGCTTCAGAGATGGGGTCATTTCGGGCCATGAGTGAGCACCGTGCCTCATGTGAAGGCAAGATGGCAGGTGCTCGTTGTACTCTACGTGCTTCACATGTCTCACTCCCTAGACTGGAACAAGACCTCACGGGCTTCACTGTTCTTTGTAAAGCGGTGAATGTTAAGGCTCTCAGCCTATGCCCGAGAGGAAGTAAGTTGGAATATAGAAAAAAAAAAAAAAAAAAAAAAAAAAAAAAAAAAAAAACTTGTAAGACTTCATCTTTAATTAAGATATGCGTCATCTTTATGAGGATTCAGAAGATATGCTTAAATCTTCTGGACAGGTAAAGATATGCTGAAATCATTAATATAAAACTAAAGGACAACGAAAAGTAGTGGTGGAGTGCTACGGTTCGTTGACCGGCGGTTTTGAGGCACATATTTTGTACCGTTTTTTGGGTGTAACCCTATGAGCATTAATCCCCGGAACTTTCTCTTTCCAGGGTGGAGTACCGGTGTTGCACCAGGTGACCAGGTAGTTCCCGGGGACGGGGTAAGTTTTCCCCCCAGTCTCTGTCGTGTCGGCACTTGAACCTCTCATTGCTGTATGTTCAACGCCGTTAAGCTCAGGTAGCCCTATCTTATTTTTATTTGTTAATGAAATAATTTAATAGCTGAATCATAATAAACATATATATTTTCTATGATTATATTATGATAATATTGTGTTTATTTATAGTAATTTATTTTAATACAATTAAATATAAATTACATTAATTAGTATACTTTATGATTTTGCTCACCAGCTCTGCTTTCAATGTGTTAATGAGCTATGGGAGCTTTTAATTATCATAAACCTTTACGGGACTCGGACGAGGGCTCCCATTCAGGGGGTATACCAAGCTCGCAAGCGAGGGACAGCCACAGCCAAGGTGTATGGCGATACTCACAGTCGTACCTCACCCGCCGGACGATAACGCCGGTGGGCGGACCTGACGCTCTGATGACGGACGGGAACAGGTTGAGTTCCATTTATCTATTTTCCGCCGCCAGACGCGTCTCTATTGTGCCACGTAGTCAACAAACTACAGGATTAGCGAGGCGTAGTCTTGCTAATCGCGCCCCTGTGGCCGGCGCAGTGTGGTACCAGCATTTGAACACGTGGTGCCCGCACCCAGTGTCACTCCTGGTCGGGTTGTTCCACTTAGAACACAATTGGCAACCTAGAAACCTAGCGGACTTGTTCATTTTGGACATTCAGGAGGCCAAGTGGCTAGCACCATATGGTAGCGACGTGACCACGATATTCACGAATCAATATACCCAGTCTACAAAGCGACAGTTTCAATCGCATTGGCAAGCTTTTCCGTCTCGGATTCTTAGAACAAAACAAACTGTGCCCTCGGTGGCGTTGGTTGTTTATTATTTAATTTATCTGTTCATGCAGAAACATTTATCTGAAAGTGATTGATGTGGGCAGGTTTTAACCTCCGCCCACCTCCCCGTCAGCTCAGGCCTATATGGTCTCTGGACAAAGCATTGTCGTTATTCTCGTTCCCGTATGTACCAAAGACTGCAGATTTTACAAAAGGGCAGTATTCCTTATGGCTTTGGCTACCGGGAACAGATTATCTGAGCTGGCGGCGATGAGCAACGCACCTAATTGCCTCAGGTTTGATAGGCTTCATGAGAGTATTCACATTGCACCTTCCCCAGGATTCATAGCCGAGATTGAGCACAGTGAACACGTGTTTTCAGAGTTCACGGTGCCGGCGTTAAACAGGGAAAGGTGCACCATCTTTTTTTGCCCAGTGCAAGCTCTAACCAAATATTTAAGAGTGGCACCTCTAAATCACCAGAGTGCTTTATGGGTCGCAAGTCCGGGTGAACGCTTGATGGAGCGTACACTGGCTTCTCTCTTGGTCGAGGACTTTAAAGAGAAGAATCCCGGCGTTGTGGGTAAGACCCACGATTTACGCAAGGGGACAGCCTCTTTACGTTTCCTTAATAATCTTTCGGTGGAAGTTATTACGTCCACACGGTTGTGGGCCTCTAATCAGGAGTTTTTGCCTCGATACCTTTCAGTAGCTCTGGACAAACCTTCCTTGCCATGTATAGCTTTACGGCAGAGGGTCTAGGTGGCCCTTTTAAGTCACGTTTTGTTTAATTTCAAGACAAAGGGGGGGGGGGGGAGGGTGCAGTGAGTGTGACATAGGACACCCTAGACCCCTCCGGAGTATGTGTTCGGAACATACAAGCTGTGATACTGGTTGTAGGCATTGTATTATAAAATTTCTCTGTAGTATTCATTGCAGGAAATTGTGCTAAAGGCCAATAGTAGTGTTACAACAATTCTTGTTGTAAGTAGCTTTGGCTGTGAAGCAATAGATTTTTGAGAAATCTCGGTAGTTGCAACTACGACTTTTACTTTTGAAGTAATTACTTCTGCATAAGTACACGAGTTCAGTACTTCTACGAATGTACAAGAATTAATTTATGTTTGGTTATATTTTTAGGAATATATCCACTAGTTAATGGGGTTTATATGTGCACATGTAAACTTATAAGTTTTTAGTTTTCACCACTTACTTTAAGTGGGGTGCCTTCTTAACTAGCAGATCTGTGCACAGAGTCTCAGAGTTAACCCTTTTTCAAGCAGGCTTCTTTGAAGCACGCTCCTGCTTGTACCCCTTTTTGAAGATTTAGGCTGTATAAAGTTTATGCACCCGAATATCTCTTTTTTACAAAAGTAAGAATACTATGTGGTTGTTTGATTATCTGCTTTTCTAGAGTTATGATATGATTACGAATGTCCCCCTCCAGTCTTAGAAATCAGGCATGTTCGTCAATGATGGAGGGGCCACTAATAAATTATAGGTTTGACTCCTGTAAGGAGATAAAAAAAACCTAATATTTAGTAGTGCCCCCGAAATCATTGACGACTGGGGCCCTCCCGACCATCCCCTTCCCATTCGTTGATGTATTAACCCGGGAACTGTGGGGAGACTCTTAAGAGTTCCCCCGGCGGACTGCGGGGAGACTCTTAAGAGTGAGTGAAAAAAAAAATCAACTTTTGACATCGATTTTTTTTTTTTTTTTTTTTTTTTTTTTTTGCCCCTGGGCCATGCAAAATCTCAGTCCTCTACCTCCCCTCCTTCCCCACTTTCCTCCTCTCCTTCAGTTATCACCTATTTTCCCTGTTATTCCCTTATTCTGAGGTATATTTTCGTGCTAACATTAGCGAGTTGCAAGCAGGGTGTTGTCATCACTGATGGCAAGCGAGTGCAAGAGAGAGAGAGAGAGTATCGATCGACTGTGTCTCAGTGGCCTTGGGGGAAATTGGCGGGAAAGCAGCTTGCCTCACCCATTCATTATACAACTCGCGGGCTATATCTCCGATTTTGACCATCCAAACGCTGTTTTCACTCGTTTTATTGTTGTTTCAGGTTAATACCTTTATAATCAACCCATAATAGGCGCATATGGATAAATATTAATGCTATTAATGGCACAATGAATATTTTAGTGACGGAAACACCTCAAATACGTCAGCACAGGGGGACGTTTCCAATTATCCCCATGCGCACTTGTTAGGTTAAGGATTTTGGTTTACTTGATATGTCAGTGAAGGAAGAATGACGCCTGAATCAGCATCTGGTCAAAGATCCACACAAGTACATCCACGATATGATGGAAAGCTTATTGGATAGTTATTCTTATTTTATTTTTATTTTTTATTTTTTACGAAGTTTTTTCGTAGTGAGAACCCAATTCATAATGATTGAAGCCATGAGTGAGGTCGCGTGCGCTCATGATGAAGGCTCCTCAGATTTTAAATGCTCTGCGCGGTAGATTCAAACTACGGCGGATTAGTGTTTGAAGAGGATGCCTTATGTAATAGGCATGTTCGTCAATGATTACGGGGCCACTACTAAATATTAGGTTTTCTTTATCTCCTTACAGGAGTCAAACCTATATTATAGCAAGGCCTTCCCGAGGGTTAAGTGCCCCATTAATTATTTCTTCCATTCGTCTATAGGCCTACATTAGACTACCATAGCACAGTTGGAATGCTCAGATTAATATGCAGGATTTGAAACTGCATAATAGATCGTAGGCTTGTGGATAATTCTTTAACTGTCTTGATAGCGTAATGCATAAATTGAGTGTGAGTGTCCTAGGTTCGAGTCCTTGGAGTGCCACATGTACTTGTTGATTTCATTAATTGAGTTTAGAAGTGAAGTTGGTTGGTGAAAAAATATGAATTACCCTGTGAATCTACCATTCGTGTAATGTGGAAAAATATATGGTACGATTGACGAATGAATGGAATGATTTGAGGGAGTTGATGTAGATGAAGTTAAGGCGGTATCACACGAGTGCATTTTCCAGCAATTTTTTTATAGGCAATTTTGTTCTTATTCGCACACTGTATTCAATGGTCTAGCATCGTCTTCCATAACAAAGTCTTAACTATTCAGAGCCCATGTTTAATAGAGATTCTGTGAAGATTAGTTCAATAGGTCAAGACATTAGAAAACTGAAGTACTTAGGATCTTGCGTTTTCCCACCTGCGTGCTGCACTTGTGATCATAAATTAATGACATCCAACCCACCACCACAATTACCTCTGCACTGCATGAATGAAGAGTACCCTTCAGTATACACAGAGACTGGACAAGCAACATGATTATTATATTTTTATCCAATTATACTCAATTTAACAGCTTTTTTGATAAGTTATTTTGCCTTTATACAGTATTGTCTTTGTCCAAGTTTTGGTTTGTTTAGTTTGCAAGTTTTACATTTTAAGTTCTGATACATTAATAAGAACTTCAGAGCTTTGAGAAATTTTGACCAAAATGTGTATCTATTACCAGACTCTTTTTTTACTTCCTTAAACAAACACCCTCCGAGTGGCTACCATATATAGGCCTACTGGTACTGTTTTAAAGTCAAAGTCAAAGTTTGGAGATGTTATGTTGAATACACACACAGTATCAAATTGAGGGTTGTTTTTGTTATGTTGGTTATACGCTTACTATAAACTCAACTTGAGAGTATCGTAGTATGAAAATGTTATACATTCAACTTCAAAACAAACAAACTAAAACCAGGAACCGAACATCATAAAGACAAACGAACTTCTAAAAATTCAAAACAACTTTATGAAATAAACAATGTATACGGTAGGCCTATATATATAACAACATTTCCTGCTTTGATATGATGATGAAAGTTGAATATAAACACCATATGATGAGGAGCACTTTATTGACGTTTTGCATATAGCTTCATTAGGCCAATTACATACACCGAAATGCCTTTCAGATCTGTAAGATGTTTTGGTGTTTGGCGAAATGCTGTCAATAAAGTGCTCCTCCTCATATGGTGTTTATATTCATTATGTCAACTTTTCCGAGTTTATTTTGACCATGATGAGAATTGTCCAAAGTCTGTATACCGAAGGATTACGAGATTGGAGTGGGAATATTATTGATAGCACTGAAAATCACTCGCGTGTCCCCTTGAATGTTCACTGCACTTGACGTTTGTTGTGTTCGGTAAACGCCAAAGTTTATGTTGCTAAAAAATTCAGACATCACGGCACATCATGTACAGGTGCCCATTTAACCCCTTCTGTACCGGTGAAGTTTTTAAAACTTTATTCTGGCTACTATTAGACGGTTTTGTGCAGTTTAAGAAGGATCTGTGGTTTTGAAGAGGATTAAGTGAGACTGTTCGAAGCCGGTTAATTGCCCTTTGTAAACTGAATAAAATTGTCTAATAGTAGCCAGAATAAAGTTTAAAGTACTTCACCGGTACTGAATGGGTTGAGTTATGTTCCTCGTTGTGATCTTATGTATGAATAAAATGCCCCAGAACGAGAAGCCCACCACAGAAGCCACGAGCGAACACCACACAGAAACACCCGAAAGAAAGGCCCACAGAACGAAAGGACCAGGTGACCGAGCCAACCAGTTGAGACAGGCCGAGGCCCGCAGGGCTAAGCAGCTCCAAACCACACCTGCCTATACACCTTAAAGTTAATACACCCATGCCCTGTCCCTAGGTTGAGCCAATGCCAACCAGTTCAGACAGCCATAAATCTATGTATGTTCTTCCATCCGAGAAGTAATATGTTCACCCCCTTAAAATACCTTGTCTTGCCAGACTAAGTTTCTGAAGAACAACCGCCCCCATAAATCTATGTATGTTCTTCCATCCGAGAAGTAGTATGTTAAAACCCCATATCCTAATTGATAAGAAACTATGATACCCACGGGTACACCAGTGTATATAGAACCATTGTTCCTGTAAGACCTAGCCAGCAATGACTGAAGATGTTAGCCACCATGCAGTAACTTTAATTCTTACCCCAACCAGAGATTGTATATACCACCCTCTGTTACCATTGTCTCGACGCATTTTCACCACGAAACAATACCGAAGTTAACCCTACGAACTGTCATTTTCTTTGGTGTATATATCATAGAAAACGCAGTTCCCAGGAACGACTAGATCAGCAAGAAATAGTGTCAGATTAACAGTATCCATAACCATCGATTGACGAGTAATAATACACCATGTTTTTCCCTACTTTGATCCACAGTCAAGCACACACCTACAGTTAACCTCCTCTTCCCCCCAGTCCACATGATTCTATCCTTTCCAGACTCATATACCACCCCGTATTGTTCATCCCCCCGGTAGCATTTGGCTAACATACTTTCCCTGTCATTAACCCCCAAACTCCAATATCAACTGTAGTCTAATGCCACCCCTACGCCGGAGACCTTAGGGTCAAACTTCCACGTAGCCTCCTGAACCCTCTCCCTCTCATTAACCCCCCATGCTCCTCGACTCCTTTCCGACCTAGCCTCTCCACCATACCTCCTGAATATCCTTGATTTTTCCGTTGCTAACATTCTCCAACCTTTTATATATATACTCCTATCCAGCCTACCTTCCCTTAGTAGGACGGAACCACATTAGAACTTTACTAACCCTTTGCATGCCATCTATTCCCTCACAACCCATTCACAACCCTGTACCAAATGATCGTCAGTGCGAGACTAGCCGCCTCGCCAGTGACTAACTTCTATTGCCATACTTCCAGATAAATGTGGCAGAGTTAGCAACCCAGTCTCAACCACATCCAGCAAACCATGCAATTAACAACCCAACCGATTAAACCAGCTAGTCAAGGCACCTTCGGTTTTGGTATTACGAACACCCACATCTGTCTCATAAACAGAGGGTTATTACAAACACTTGTGATATGGCAAGCCCCTAGCCACAGCCGCCGGACGACCATCACAGAGAGAGGGCGTGCACCTCCCCTTTTTTACCCACCCGAGGAGGGAGACCCCCACCCCTGCGGAGGTATACCTGACCCCTGTTTTGACTTCCGGGTCATTGCCAGGTAGCACAGGAATTCTTCCTATCAATGAACTAACCATGCATGACTAACCCCTTTACTAACCTCTATTAACCCACAATAACCTATTCACCTTTCTTGCATACTCGGATAATCAAATTAGCACCTCAGCTATACCATAGAATGAAGATTGAGCAATATAAGAGAGACTCTCCTATCACAGCTGTCCCAGTCCTCCTCGCAAAGTAGATCCAGTCTCCCTCCCCTCAATACTTCCAGTATAGCCAAAATAGTACCTCTTACTAAGGCTCAGTTATATCACATTATGAAGGCTCCCTATAGCCATGTGCCACAACAGTAATCACCACCTTACCTAGTCCCCGTATCTATTGAGAGCTCAAATAATTCCATAAGACTCGAGATCCCTATGGCCTACAGGGTCCAAAACCGAGCCTATAAACCCAGCTCCAGCCCCCAGTAAAATCAGTTGAAAGATAGACACCAACCAGTGGCTGGCCCCCTTAAGTTGACCTCTAGCTCTGCCCTTGTGTTGTTCCTGAGATTTGAATTCCAGAGCCGGCAGACTCCGTGGCAGATTTGAGATAGAAGCATCTATCCACGTACAAGAAATCTACGTGCACCTTATAACCTTTACACACCAGTGGGTATATAAGCGTGTAGCCAGCAACGATCGCCAAGAGATCCGTCTTGAGAACTTCCTACATATGGACCCCCTGGACGGCCGCGGAACCAGTCGTTAGCCCCCAACATCACGGACGCAAGATAAGCAGGACCAGACCAACCAAATACTACCCAAGATTCACTTTATTAGTACTACCGTGTTACAGTACTAATTAGAGACTCACTTATTAATCTTTCTATGAAGTGGCTATATCTTTGCCCCAGTATAATTCATATATAACCATTCTATTGGGAAGTGCTAAGCGTATCAGTGTTCATTAATTAACAGGCGACATTAACTCTCGTAATTACCCCTATTCAGATATTATTACATAGAAGTAAAACCCTAGTGATATCTAACGTTCGCCCACTGATTTGTGTTCTACGTATTTCTGCTATAAGAATATAAAACTTAGATCAGTACCTCCCTGAGGTTACTAGAATTCCCGTGCCCTAAAAATACGCCTGTCTAATTCTAGTCTGTGAACTTCTACTTGCGCACCAGAACTGCCAGTAATAAATCTAATTAGTGAAATTGAATCTATAAGTAACATTGATGTCTTCCAGTATATAAACTTGCGAACCAAGCCAGTGATCAGAAGAGTATACCTGAACGTTGGAAGTGGGAGACTAGGCTCCATCCAGATCCACTAATGCTAGTTGTTCATTTCTATCATTTGTACGAGTATTCATACCTTCTTATGCTTCCTATTAACCATCTTCAATAAACGTGATCGTGTGTCTTGTTACCGTGTGTTTATTTTGTGTTCTCTATTCCTCATACCTTGTATTGTGCATGCAGCCTTATAAGCCCAGTCAGTTAGAACTCACATTACCCAAGTTAAACCTGTAGAAAATCAGGGAATAACATTGGCGACAGCGGTGGTTCTTGATTCGGATAAAAGGTTGCATTACATTGCAAGTTTGAAACTGCCAGAACACGATAACATCATGGCGCACCGTTCTCACATTCCCATCCCACAATATGATGGAGAAACTTACGAGATCGAAACCTTCATGGACATAGTGAAACCCGTACTTGACCTAGTTTATACCACGGACACAGAAAAGATAGCCGTGACATTAACGCACCTGGGAAAAGCCGTTTCCCTGGTTGCCTACCAAGTGCACCCTGCTCTCACACTGGACGAATTTCGCCCAATAGTGATAGAAGCCATTAAGCCTTCGTTGGGCGTTTTCGTGGCCCACACCCGTATCCAAGACACTAAATTCGAAGGCGATCTAGATGCCACAGTGAATTAGATCGCCCAACATATAAAAGTTTCTTTCCCCACATTGACCAGAATCCAACAAGAGCAGCAGATTCTGGTCAACCTTGTATCAATATTGCCCTCAGCAGTAAAAGATCATTTCCGTGTGCATGATTTCGTCGGATATCAAAAAGATCTCATCACGATCCGACGTATTTTGGCCGTGCGCACAGAAGCACCCACCCAAATCGCTGTAATAAAGAGGTTTCCCACGCACCCGCAGCACCCCGACCACCAAAACTCCAAGAATGCCTACCCATCCTCATCCTTCCACAACAGACCCACCTACCCTTCCGGCAAGCCCCAACCCAGTAGGCCCCGGTTCCAACCTACCCAGCCACGCAGAATCTTCAACCGGAACAAAACCTACAACACCTACCAAAGTAAAATCCCTACATTAGTAATTATCAACCCCTATGATTTCCCTGCCTGTAGTGCTCAGTGTGCCCTCCATCAAATTCGTGACTCTGCCAAACCTCGCCCCTTTACTCCTCGCATTTCTGTAAATGAAGAGGAGTTGGGACAAGAGGAAGAAATGGAGGAAATGCACACCGGAGAAATAGCCCCTATCATGACCTCAGATGATACCGAGGAAACCCTGGAGGAGGTAGATACCGACTCCCAGGATTTTTAAAGTACCCCCCACCCAAGATGGCCTCGGCAGGGGACGCCATAACTGACCGCACTGCCCCCATTTATTACATGGCCAAAATCAAGGACATTCCTGTCCGCTTGTTAATCGACACGGGAGCTGCCAAGTCATGTTTGTTCAAGTCTTATTATGATCAACACCACCGACTATTTGGCCCCTTGTTAACCACCAAAGCAGAACTAATCTCAGCTGCTGATACCTACTTAAATCTCCTAGGAGACACTTTGCCCCTGTCAGTAACTACTCCTGCCCTCCATGCTCGTTGTTATCACACGTTCACAGTATTTTCCTCCCACTGTAAACATTACGATGGTTTCCTTGGACTTGACCTCCTTCAAAAACTCCAGGCCCAGGTTGACTGCGGCCAGAGGCTGATCTCATTCAAAACAAAAATCAACCCAAAGCCTCTGACAAACCAATCACACAGAAACCTATTCACAAAAAGAAAAAACACCTTCCCCCTCAACAAACTCTGAGTCAGGGTTACCAAGTTGCAGCTAGCACTAAGGTAACTTCTAACCCCTCCCCTTGCCCCGAGTTCTCTCAAAATATCACTCAATTCGTTGAAAAAATGCCTCAACAAACGAAAGAAGACAAGTCCAAGCAACTCCCTCTCGGTAATCCCCTCAATTCTCGTAACTCTGTCCAGGATAAATCCTCCCATGTTTCCAGGACAGGCTCTGATGTATGTAACCACAATTCTATCAAATATTTATGTACAATATTTATGTACAATATTAGACAGCCGGGTTAAACCACTTGTAACAAATTTACCATGGTGTACAGGTATAGAAATAGAAGATATCCAACGGAAAGTAGTTATTCTTAGTGTGTACTTGCCCTACCAATGTAATGAAAATGAAGAACAATACCTGGAATGCCTTGGAGAGCTAAGTGCTCTTTTACAAGAACTAAATACCACCTGCTACTCTGTAATAGGGGACTGGAATGCTAATCTGAAGGACATGAGTAACTCTCTGTTTGCTAGTCATATGACTAACTTCTGTGGTGAGCATGATCTAATTATCTCTTCTCAGCTCATGCTCCCTCATAGTAGTTACACATGTGTCAGTGCAGCATGGGGCTCAACGTCTTGGCTAGATCATACCGTAGCTAGTGCTGATTTCCATGATATGATAACAAATATGGAAATTCAGTATACATATACAGATGAAGATCATATCCCATTGACCTTAACAGCTAGTTTGGAAAGAGCGCCAGAATTAACCCAGTCAAACAATAGTGTAAATCCAAAACTGCCATGGGGCGGGCTTGACGAGGAGTGTGAGCAATTTTGCACTTTAACACACTCTCCTTTCTGAGCTTGATCCTGGCAGTGAGGATGCCATTACCTGTGAAGACCCCAATTGTGTTAATGCTAGTCATCGAGAAGAAGTCAGCAAGCTGTACAAAAATATTATATCTTGTCTTACTAAGGCTAGTGACATAGTATTTCACAAGCATAACAAAAATTACTCTTTTAACAAACCTGGGTGGAATGACCATGTTTCAGAACTATACCAGGCATCCCGAGATGCTCGTAGTGTATGGCTGGATCATAACAAACCGAGACAGGGACCCATTTTTGACATGTTCACCAGACTAAAGGCTAGATGCAAGTATGCAATCAGATATATAAAAAACAATGAAAATGTATTAAGAAGAGAAGCATTGGCCAAAAACTTTGCTAGCAAAGACACATTGGCCTTCTGGAAGGATATTAAAAAATGCATAATAGCTGCACACCTCTACCCGTTAGTGTAGATGGGATCTCTGGTACTAATAACATAGCCAATCTTTGGAAAAACACATTACCAAACTTTGTTTAACTCTGTTGGGCACCAAGGAAATACCATTGCTGCTACAACAGAGTGTAACAAAGAAGAAAATATGACACAATTAAAGTTACAAGTGAAAAAATCAAGGCTGCAATAAGTAGGCTAGATGCTAACAAATCCTGTGGTTTTGATGGTATATATGCTGAACATTTGAAGTACTCCTCCACTCTCCTCTTGGAGAAACTCAGCAGTTGCTTTACCAGCTTTCTAATCCATGGTTTCCTACCAGAATCTATGATGTCCGTTACCTTGATACCAGTAATTAAAGACAAGGCTGGCAAAATTACATCAAAAGACAACTATAGACCTATTGCCCTTGCCAGTATTGTAAGTAAGATACTAGAGTTAATCATTTTAGACAGAATCTCAGTGTATATCTCAACTAATAGTAATCAATTTGGTTTTAAAAGAATCATGGTACGGACCAGTGCATCTACACTCTGAAGGAGCTAGTGGATGGGTACATCAAAATGAACAGCTCTATTTTTGCATGCTTTCTTGATGCTAGTAAGGCATTTGACAGAGTCTGCCACAATATCCTGTTTGATAAATTAGCAACAAGGGGAGTGCCATCCTATATACTGAGAATCTTGAAGTACTGGTACGCCAATCAAACATTTAATGTAAGAGGGGGTAACATTATTTCGGATTCCTTTACAGTAACCAATGGAGTGAGACAGGGTAGTATTCTCTCACCTTACTTATTCAATGTATATGGATGAATTAAGTGATAAATTGAATAAAGAGCAGATTGGATGTTATGGTGGGAATAAAATCATCAACCATCTCATGTATGCTGATGATCTGGTCATTATTGCACCGTCTTCTGCGGGTCTGAGCAAACTTCTTGATATATGTGAATCTTTTGGTAGTAAACATTGTGTTAAATTCAACCCACTGAAAAGTGCTGTTCTTATATTTAGATCAAAATTACTGTATAAAAGTAAACTGCCAAATTTCTCACTCAATAATCAAATTATTCAAGAAGTAAACAAAATAAAATACCTGGGACACATTATCTCAAACGATTGCTCAGATGATGCAGATATCGGCCGTCAGCGCAGACAGCTATATTTACGTGGTAACACCATCTTGAGAAAATTCCACATGTGTAATTGGGAAACTAAAGTCACTTTGTTCCGGACATATTGTTCCTCTATGTACACGGCCCATTTGTGGTGGAAGTATAAGAGAGCCACCATAAATGGTCTGTGTACATCCTATCATAATATACTCAAGATGTTCATTGGTCTCTCTAAATATGAAAGCACTAGTATGGTGTGCACACTGTTGGATGTGCAGTGCTGTCGGGCTGTCATCAGGAGACTGGTGTACAGCTTTTCGCAGCGACTGCAATCCTCCAGTAACACGCTGATTGTAGCTCTTTGGTCTAGTGATCATATCTATGAATCCCGTATTATATCTCACTGGCAGAAGCTGCTGCACACATAGTATGTACTGTAATGTAATATATAGGTCTAATTGAACTATGAGCAATGATCTGTGCAATAGGTGTTAACCAACATTGAGCAATAGCCTTAGTTAGCCTATCTGTGTTATATTGTGACAAAATGTGATATGTGCTCTATTCTGTAAATAGGCCTACTGTATTTTTTATTTTATTGTGTCTTTATTAATATATCTTTGTGTATAATTATTATCTGTGCTCTGACGAGAAGTGTATGTGAT
This sequence comes from Paralithodes platypus, assembly GCA_032716605.1. Lineage (NCBI taxonomy): Eukaryota > Metazoa > Arthropoda > Malacostraca > Decapoda > Lithodidae > Paralithodes > Paralithodes platypus. The sequence continues at coordinate 6,819,041 of CM064577.1, read as the reverse complement.
ATGGACCATTAGGTCGTACTGTATTTATACTGTATCTATCTTATGTGTCTGGAATAAAGAATTATTATTATTATTATTATTACACATGTTTCCAGGAAAAATGCCGACCTATGTACCCAACAATGTTTTCCCCATGCCCCCAGAAATGTTCAGCTATTTCACAACCAACAAAATTCCCCTTGTGACAGTTTTCCGTCGGTAGCTCCCTTCCACCCCCACACAATTCACACCCCTAGAAAACTTCACAACCCCACACTTGACTCGCCCTCTCATGATAAACAAATTCACCAGTCCCAGATAACCTCTAACCAGACCGTGACTGCCACCAAAAAGATTCCCCAAATTCGTCCTGTTAACAACCCCAAATCAATACATCAGTCCTCCACCAATAACCCATGTTCTACACCTAACTCTTCCCCCACCAACCCTCCGCAGTCCCAACAACAAATCCCGTTTTCTAACTCGCTCACCTCTCACCACCCTGACCCTCCCGCCCTCGCCGTTAATCCTCCCCTCACGCGTGACGACTGAGGGACCCAACCATGTTCCCACCATGCCCCCAGAAATGTCCAGCTATTCCACAACCAACCAAATCCCCCTGGTGACAGTTTTCCGTCAGTAGCTCCCTTCCACCCCCACACAATTCACACCCCTAGAAAACTTCAAAACCCCACACTTGACTCGCCCTCTCATGACAGACAAACCCACCAATCCCATATAAACTCCAAACAAACCGTCACTGCCACCGACAAAACTCCCCAAATTCGTCCTTCTAACAACCACCAATCAGTACATCAGTCCTCCACCAATAACCCATATTCTATACCTCAATCTTCCCCCACCAACCCTCCACAGTCCCTCCAACAAATTCCGTTTTCTAAATCCCTCACACCTCGCCCCGCTGATCCTCCCACACGCGCCGTTAATCCCCCTCTCACGCGTGACCCCCACCAAAGTAACCTTTCCCCCCTTATGCGTACCGAGCACCTGCTCGCCAGTCGATCCCCCACCATCATTAGCCCAGCTGTAGTTCAAGATAAATGCCAAATTCCCCCCCGCCATCAAAAATGGGTTAACCTTCGACCCATACCCCAAACTCACATGATATTTTCCCCCACTACCACATCCACCAACCCCAATCGTTGCCTCTTACAACTCACCATCATTTCCGCTCGCATCAACCACATTCTCGTGGCAAATATCTCTGAGGAATCCCTGACATTACCAAAAGGTCTCATTATAGGAGACCTCGAAACTTTTGATGACCTCCCCATAGATTTTAATGACACCCCTACCAGCCTCCAATTGCCCCCTCTCCCGGACACATTATCCGACCACCAAAAACACAGCATGTACGACCTATTGCTAGAGTTCAGTGACGTGTTTGCCCAATAACCCACTGAAATCGGACAGACCGATGTAGAACAACACATCATTAACACCACAGGCCCCCCCATAAGACAACTATCCCGTAGAAAAAATCCCATACAACGCCAGGAAGAGGAACGCCAAGTCCAAGAGATGTTAGAGGCCGGTATTGCCACCCCGTCCGTTAGTCCCTGGTCTTCCCCTGTTGTCCTAGTAAAAAAGAAAGATGGGTCAACCCGTTTTTGCGTCGATTACAGTAGGTTGAATGACGTAACCATTAAGGACGCTACGCCATTATCCAGAATAGACGATTCCCTTGACTCCCTATACGGATCCAGATGGTTCACTACCCTCGACTTGCAAGCAGGGTATTGGCAAGTGCCTATCAAGGCCGAGGACCAAGAGAAAACAGCATTTTCCACTAGTGGTGGCCACCACTATGAATTTAATGTCCTACCTTTTGGCCTCTGTAACGGCCCCGCCACTTTCTCCCGTTTGATGGAAGCGGTATTACATGGCCTAACCTGGGAAACCTGCCTAGCCTATCTAGACGATATTATTGTGTACTCACCAACCTGGGAAGAACACCTCCTCAGGTTGAGACAAGTCCTTCAAAGAATCCGAGCCGCCGGGTTGAAATTAAAACCCTCAAAGTGCGAGATTGCCCGAAATAAGGTAGATTTCCTCGGCCACGTAATATCTGAACATGGTATTGCACCAGACCCAAAGAAACTTCAAGCCATACAAAACCAACCCCCACCCACCACCGTTAAAGGAGTACGTTCTTTTCTAGGTTTAGCCACATATTACAGACGTTTCGTCTCCCATTTTGCCACCATAGCCGGTCTGGCTATGGTGGCAAAATGGGGGACGAAACGTCTGTAATAACTCTCCCACAAAGACACCCCATTCACCTGGACACCTGAAAGAGACCTCGCTTTCAATACTTTGAAACAAAAGCTAATCCAAGCCCCTATTGTCGCTTTCCCTGATTACCATAAACCTTTCCGTCTTTGTACCGACGTATCTCTGTACGCCATTGGTGCAGTTTTAGCCCAAGTCAGAGACGGAGAGGAACATGTGATAGCGTATGCCAGCTCCACCCTCAACCAAGCACAACAGTATTATGCAGCCACCAAGAGAGAGTGCTTAGGGATCATTTGGGCACTCAGTCACTTCCGGTCATTTGTGATGGGCGCGAAACTCGATATAATAACCGACCATCAATCTTTACAATGGTTGCGTAAGTGCGAAACCAACTCAGCCATTTTGGTACGTTGGAGGGAGACACTAGAGGACTACGATTTTACAATACAGTATCGTCCAGGCAAACTTCACACCAATGCAGACACCCTGTCACGTTTGCCAGTACCAAAAGGCACCCCCACCAATCTAGCCGCCTTACAAAACACTGAGCTTTTATCTACCCCCATCCACCAACATAATTCCCCCTCAGTCCCCTCACTAATTCAATCTTGGGAAACAAGAATCAGACCACCCTGGATACCATTAAATGTCTTCAGGAAACTGACTCGCTGGGGAGATCAACTTGCCACAGACTCCGGTCACATAGTCTTAGACCCCACCATTGCCCACGACTACATGATTGCCATCCACGAGGGAAACGGCATACACCTTGGACAAAAGAAGATGTTAAAAATCTTCACAGATCAATACTGGACCCCCAACCCCTCCAAAATTGCACAACGAGTGACAGAATCCTGCAAACCTTGCTTATTGGGGAAGGATAGATTCCGCACCCCAGGCCCAGCTGGTACCATTTCTGCCAACAAACCGTTCCAAGTCCTATCCCTCGACATCATGGGCCCGTTTCCTTCTTACGCTGGCAACCGCTATATTGTCACATTTGTTGACGTATATTCAAAATGTTTAATAGCCTGCCCAGCTAAAGACCACACAGCCACCACAGTCGCCACACTGCTTGCCACAGAAGTATTCCCTATATTCGGCCTTCCCCTTGCTCTTCTATCCGACAATGCCCCCGAGTTTAGTGGACACGTTTGGCAACAGTTCACCCAACATTGCGGTATTAAGATCAAACACTTATCCCCGTACTGGCCTCAAGGAAATGCTATATGCGAACGCAGCCACCGCACCATCAACAACCAGTTACGTACCAAAATGATTGCTCTTAACACCTCAGACTGGCCATCACAATTAAAGATGATACAATGGGGCATGAACACCTGTCCCCGAGAAGACGGTATTTCCCCTCATGAACGTGTTTACGGCATACCTCCCCTGTTACTGCCATTCTACCATCACGCTCACCTTCCCTCCAACACCTCCACAATTGACCCATTGCAACATCTGCAAAACACCCTCCATACCGCCCAAACCTGTCAAGACACCAAAACGGATAGCCCCGATGATAAAAACCCTTTCGCCATCCATGACACCGTAATGGTAGCCAACCTCCCTGTCACCAACAAATTAGGCCCTCGCTATGTCGGGTCCTACACCATCATACAAGTCCCAAATGCCTATCAAGTCACCATCGATTATCATGGCGTGACTCGCACGTTCCGAACTAGATTCGTCCGAGCGTTTAAACCTCTAAAACCACAAGACAACCCCACCCCACACGTCCGACCCTGAATTAAACACCCCTACTAACCCTTCCACTCAGGCTATGAATATTCCCATACAAACCCCTAAGGGCCTAAGCCCTCCAGCACCGAACCGACCAATCGTTCCTCAACATACCCCCCAAACTAACCTCCACAAACCCCAAGCCCCCACTATCACACCTTCCTCCACCATGACACCTTCCTTCACTTCCGATAGTCAAGTACCTCCCCAACTTATCCAAGTACGAAAACCTCCACCCACAACGGAAACCCTCCCGTCTAGCCCTGACATACCTCCACCAGGCACCACAGTGAGAAAACCACCACCCCCACCCAAAACCAAGTACACACCCAACCGCACCACACAATCTACCTCAGTAACCTCACGCTACAACTTACGCCCACGACTCAAATCTTTTATTACCTCCAGGAAACACACCCTGCTAACCCAGTTCCGTAGGGCTGCCAGACCACTGTCCTCCTCCTCTTCTTCTTCATCGAATTCTCCTCCACAAAGGGAAAGAAGATGAATAATCACAACTAAACACCATAAACCCTCTAACTATATTCCAAAAATAACAACCCCCACCCCCCCACAAAAACACATACCTTCCTCTTCAACCTCAACCCCCCTCAACCCCCACCTCATCACCCCGAATGACCTGCTAGATCTACCCCCCCACCAAACTCCCATAAAACCGCCTACTTCCACCACCAGCAAATCACCGACCCCACCAAAGAACACACCCCCCACACGTTCCTACCCCCAACCCTCCAAATTAAATCTCCCCTCCCTACCCCCCCATCTAGCCCCCCCCGCATCCACCCCTTTCCCCTCCACTATCCCTGCCACCCCTCCCACACATCCACCAACCTCCTCATCTCATCGAACCCCCAACCAACCAACCCCTAAAAAATACACTATGCCAACGACCAACCCCTCCTCTCACACGCAACTAACTCCTCACCAAAACCCCTCCAAATTGACGGGCCCGACCTCCACACCCCCACTTGAATCCTCCCCCAAAGTCGCCCCCGCGTGAACCCCCGCACATACCCCCACCAAATCCTTTTCCATTCCGCCTACCACCCTCACTCGACAAAAACCTCCACACGCATCTACCTCTCAAATAACCCCTGACCTCACCCCCACTAAATACCCTCCACCTGTAAAGCGTTCTTCCCCTCAATATAAAACATTGTCGAGCGACTCAAGTCCCACGACAAACATCTACCTTCCCACCAGGACCTCCAAAGGTAGAATAATCAACAGACCCATCAGATTTAAAGACAGTTATACAAAAACAACACCCCGTTCTTACACTAAAAACCCAAGCCACACCACACACACACCCCCTCTTTCTCACACACCTCCCTCACGCACCTTACCTAAACCGATATTGATTCAATATATTCTCCCAGCCTACAACACCACCCAAGAAAACCCCAAAAACCCCAGACTCATATTCCCCCTTCACCCCCAGCTCCGTTTTCACGCGTTAATCCCTCCCCTTCGGTTAGTAACCCATTCACCACACTAAACAGACCTGTCAGTCCCACACATCTCACTCGAGACATGACCTCCACCATGAGCAAATCCACACCCTTCGTTGCCCCCATCCCTACCCCTACGGGGGAAAACTACAAACCATTCATACGAAAGGTTAAAGTAAAAACGCCCACAGGACGCTTAGCCCGTCTACAACGCCCACATCAAGCCCGGGCAACTGCCCTCCACAACACAGAGGACACATTCCTACAGGTATACATTGACCTGCAAAAGAAACCTGACCCTCGCTCTCTTGCTTGGTGGGACCTTCTAAATACCCTCAAAATGACCCACCATGACTATGCTTCTTTTTACTTAACCCTTGAGGCTCGGGGACGAGCCTACAATGAAGGAGAGGGAAGTAAAATGCCCCAGAACGAGAAGCCCACCACAGAAGCCACGAGCGAACACCACACAGAAACACCCGAAAGAAAGGCCCACAGAACGAAAGGACCAGGTGACCGAGCCAACCAGTTCAGACAGGCCGAGGCCCGCAGGGCTAAGCAGCTCCAAACCACACCTGCCTACCCCTTCTAAACACTGACCTTTCCCACACCTCGCATATACACTACCCCTCGTGTCCTACACCTCTACCTACATGATGACGAACATAAATACACCTTAAAGTTAATACACCCATGCCCTGTCCCTAGGTTGAGCCAATTTCAATCTTCCAAGTTTCAGACAGCCATAAATCTATGTATGTTCTTCCCTTACCCCTCACTCATATGACGCAGAGGTTGGCAGATTAGCATAGAAATAGAGTTATCTCCATAATTACCTCTCCAAAATTAGTTTTCGCCCACAGCTAACTCAAGTACAACTGCAAGGTTGAAGTAACTAACTAAAGGTTTTACCTCCCTGATGGTAATAAAGGCTTTAAATTATCCCTAATAGGCTCAACATTGCGTCATATGTCGGAGAGGGTTAAAATACCTTGTCTTGCCAGACTAAGTTTCTGAAGACCAACCGCCCCCATAAATCTATGTATGTTCTTCCATCCGAGAAGTAGTATGTTAAAACCCCATGTCCTAATTGATAAGAAACTATGATACCCACGGGTACACCAGTGTATATAGAACCATTGTTCCTGTAAGACCTAGCCAGCAATGACTGAAGATGTTAGCCACCATGCAGTAACTTTAATTCTTACCCGAACCAGAGATTGTATATACCACCCTCTGTTACCATTGTCTCGACACATTTTCACCACGAAACAATACCGAAGTTAACCCTACGAACTGTCGTTTTCTTTGGTGTATATATCATAGAAAACGCAGTTCCCAGGAACAACTAGATCAGCAAGAAATAGTGTCAGATTAACAGTATCCATAACTATCGATTGACGAGTAATAATATACCATGTTTTTCCCTACTTTGATCCACAGTCAAGCACACACCTACAGTTAACCTCCTCTTCCCCCCAGCCCCACAGTCCACATGATTCTATCCTTTCCAGACTCATATACCACCCCGTATTGTTCATCCCCCGGTAGCATTTGGCTAACATACTTTCCCTGTCATTAACCCCCAAACTCCAATATCAACTGTAGTCTAATGCCACCCCTACGCCGGAGACCTTAGGGTCAAACTTCCACGTAGCCCCCTGAACCCTCTCCCTCTCATTAACCCCCCACGCTCCTCGACTCCTTTCCGACCTAGCCTCTCCACCATACCTCCTGAATATCCTTGATTTTTCCGTTGCTAACATTCTCCAACCTTTTATATATATACTCCTATCCAGCCTACCTTCCCTTAGTAGGACGGAACAACATTAGAACTTTACTAACCCTTTGCATGCCATCTATTCCCTCACAACCCTTTCACAACCCTGTACCAAATGATCGTCAGTGCGAGGCTAGCCGCCTCGCCAGTGACTAACTTCTATTGCCATACTTCCAGATAAATGTGGCAGAGTTAGCAATCCAGTCTACACCACATCCAGCAAACCATGCAATTAACAACCCAACCGATTAAACCAGCTAGTCAAGGCACCTTCGGTTTTGGTATTACGAACACCCACATCTGTCTCATATACAGAGGGTTATTACAAACACTTGTGATATGGCAAGCCCCAAGCCACAGCCGCCGGACGACCATCACAGAGAGAGGGTGCGCACCTCCCCTTTTTTACCCACCCGAGGAGGGAGACCCCCACCCCTGCGGAGGTATACCTGACCCCTGTTTTGACTTCCGGGTCATTGCCAGGTAGCACAGGAATTCTTCCTATCAATGAACTAACCATGCATGACTAACCCCTTTACTAACCTCTATTAACCCCCAATAACCCATTCACCTTTCTTGCATACTCGGATAATCAAATTAGCACCTCAGCTATACCATAGAATGAAGATTGAGCAATATAAGAGAGACGCTCCTATCACAGCTGTTCCAGTCCTCCTTGCAAAGTAGATCCAGTCTTCCTCCCCTCAATACTTCCAGTATAGCCAAAATAGTACCTCTTACTAAGGCTCAGTTATATCACATTATGAAGGCTCCCTATAGCCATGTGCCACAACAGTAATCACCACCTTACCTAGTCCCCGTATCTATTGAGAGCTCAAATAATTCCATAAGACTCGAGATCCCTATGGCCTACAGGGTCCAAAACCGAGCCTATAAACCCAGTTCCAGCCCCCAGTAAAATCAGTTGAAAGATAGACACCAACCAGTGGCTGGCCCCCTTAAGTTGACCTCTAGCTCTGCCCTTGTGTTGTTCCTGAGATTTGAGTTCCAGAGCCGGCAGACTCCGTGGCAGATTTGAGATAGAAGCATCTGTCCACGTACAAAGAAATCTACGTGCACCTTATAACCTTTACACACCAGTGGGTATATAAGCGTGTAGCCAGCAACGATCGCCAAGAGATCCGTCTTGAGAACTTCCTACATATGGACCCCCTGGACGGCCGCGGAACCAGTCGTTAGCCCCCAACATCACGGACGCAAGATAACCAGGACCAGACCAACCAAATACTACCCAAGATTCACTTTATTAGTACTACCGTGTTACAGTACTAATTAGAGACTCACTTATTAATCTTTCTATGAAGTGGCTATATCTTTGCCCCAGTATAATTCATATATAACCATTCTATTGGGAAGTGCTAAGCGTATCAGTGTTCATTAATTAACAGGCGACATTAACTCTCGTAATTACCCCTATTCAGATATTATTACATAGAAGTAAAACCCTAGTGATATCTAACGTTCGCCCACTGATTTGTGTTCTACGTATTTCTGCTATAAGAATATAAAACTTAGATCAGTACCCCCCTGAGGTTACTAGAATTCCCGTGCCCTAAAAATACGCCTGTCTAATTCTAGTCTGTGAACTTCTACTTGCGCACCAGAACTGCCAGTAATAAATCTAATTAGTGAAATTGAATCTATAAGTAACATTGATGTCTTCCAGTATATAAACTTGCGAACCAAGCCAGTGATCAGAAGAGTATACCTGAACGTTGGAAGGGGGAGACTAGGCTCCATCCAGATCCACTAATGCTAGTTGTTCATTTCTATCATTTGTGTACGAGTATTCATACCTTCTTATGCTTCCTATTAACCATCTTCAATAAACGTGATCGTGTGTCTTGTTACCGTGTGTTTATTTTGTGTTCTCTATTCCTCATACCTTGTATTGTGCATGCAGCCTTATAAGCCCAGTCAGTTAGAACTCACATTACCCAAGTTAAACCTGTAGAAAATCAGGGCATAACATTGGTGACAGCGGTGGTTCTTGATTCGGATAAAAGGTTGCATTACATTGCAAGTTTGAAACTGCCAGAACACGATAACATCATGGCGCACCGTTCTCACATTCCCATCCCACAATATGATGGAGAAACTTACGAGATCGAAACCTTCATGGACATAGTGAAACCCGTACTTGACCTAGTTTATACCACGGACACAGAAAAGATAGCCGTGACATTAGCGCACCTGGGAAAAGCCGTTTCCCTGGTTGCCTACCAAGTGCACCCTGCTCTCACATGGGACGAATTTCGCCCAATAGTGATAGAAGCCATTAAGCCTTCGTTGGGCGTTTTCGTGGCCCACACCCGTATCCAAGACACTAAATTCGAAGGCGATCTAGATGCCACAGTGAATTAGATCGCCCAACATATAAAAGTTTCTTTCCCCACATTGACCAGAATCCAACAAGAGCAGCAGATTCTGGTCAACCTTGTATCAATATTGCCCTCAGCAGTAAAAGATCATTTCCGTGTGCACGATTTCGTCGGATATCAAAAAGATCTCATCACGATCCGACGTATTTTGGCCGTGCGCACAGAAGCACCCACCCAAATCGCTGTAATAAAGAGGTTTCCCACGCACCCGCAGCACCCCGACCACCAAAACTCCAAGAATGCATACCCATCCTCATCCTTCCACAACAGACCCACCTACCCTTCCGGCAAGCCCCAACCCAGTAGGCCCCGGTTCCAACCTACCCAGCCACGCAGAATCTTCAACCGGAACAAAACCTACAACACCTACCAAAGTAAAAACCCTACATTAGTAATTATCAACCCCTATGATTTCCCTGCCTGTAGTGCTCAGTGTGCCCTCCATCAAATTCGTGACTCTGCCAAACCTCGCCCCTTTACTCCTCGCATTTCTGTAAATGAAGAGGAGTTGGGACAAGAGGAAGAAATGGAGGAAATGCACACCGGAGAAATAGCCCCTATCATGACCTCAGATGATACCGAGGAAACTCTGGAGGAGGTAGATACCGACTCCCAGGATTTTTAAAGTACCCCCCACCCAAGATGGCCTCGGCAGGGGACGCCATAACTGACCGCACTGCCCCCATTTATTACATGGCCAAAATCAAGGACATTCCTGTCTGCTTGTTAATCGACACGGGAGCTGCCAAGTCATGTTTGTTCAAGTCTTATTATGATTAACACCACCGACTATTTGGCCCCTTGTTAACCACCAAAGCAGAACTAATCTCAGCTGCTGATACCTACTTAAATCTCCTAGGAGACACTTTGCCCCTGTCAGTAACTACTCCTGCCCTCCATGCTCGTTGTTATCACACGTTCACAGTATTTTCCTCCCACTGTAAACATTACGATGGTTTCCTTGGACTTGACCTCCTTCAAAAACTCCAGGCCCAGGTTGACTGCGGCCAGAGGCTGATCTCATTCAAAACAAAAATCCAACCCAAAGCCTCTGACAAACCAATTTTTTTCTCCCTAGACCTTTATCAAGCTAAAACTTCTACCCCCAAGACTTTGAGATGATTTTGTACGTTTTTCGATAGAAATATGCCCTGGCCAAAGGGCGGTTCACCCTAAATTGCAGGCTTGCTATCTCTTGCCAGGAAAAGATCGACACCTAAAAGGCACGAAAGGCCTTAGAATTGATGATGCAGTTTTTAATGCTGTGCACTCCCTTGATTGACAGGGCTAGGGCGAGCCCTTGTTACAGGGACTTAACAGGACATTTGCCACAAATCGCTAGATCGAATGTTCAAACTGTAGACATCTACCAATGGCACGGGCTGGGGATCAAACTGCTGACCCTTTGATCAGCAGCCAGACGCGCTAACGACCATGCCACTGCCCGTGACAGCAAAATGAATGGAGCAAAAGGTCTTAAAATAGCCAAACTAATAGGGCGAATGTCTTTAAATCTCAAAACTAATGGGGCTAAACATGAGGAAGAAGGGGGTTCAGAAAAAAATACCTCTTTAAATGTATGTCAGTGAGTGGGAGGTCTTGCACTTCATTTTCTGTAAGTATAGTCTATGCATTATAAGTAGCCTAAAAATCTTGACCCCTAACCTCTGTAACTCAAAAAGGGGTAGAACAAATGGACTGTAAATCTCCACACCTATTTCCTGGTTGACTCTTCCCAAATGGTAGAAATATTAGCTCGATTTCACTATTGATTTTTTAGTTATAGTGGTTTGTGGTCATGATTTTTGGCTAATTATGATTAATAGACTGGTCTTGCACAGATGAAATACTAGGTGATAACATTGAGAACTAAAATAATATGAATTATCAGATGGAAGGCATAGATTTCTGAATCGTTGGTTCCATTTTTAATTTTATTTTTGTTTTGTAATTCTGTATATATGTTAATATTTCATCAATTTTATTTTTATTTTGTGGTAATTGATCCCACTTATTTTCTGTGATGAAGGAATACAAGGTTTTGGTGGTGGTGTTGTAGTAGCCCCAAGATGGGAATTCCGCAGCATCCAATTAGTCTCTGGAGCAGCACCACTCCAAGGGGAGGTAGGGTATAGTGAGATCCGTTAATGAGAGGGCAGCAGGGGAGGAGATCAGTTTCCTCCATCCGCAGCTCTCCCAGCAGCGCCACCGTTGCAGGTGGATGTTATCGGTGCGTTATCCCCCCTTTTAGTGCCTGTACGCCATTCAGTAGGATAAGTGAGGCATATTCTTTTCCTCCACTAAATATGAAGGACCAACTGACCCTCAGGGATGTACCACTTGCAGACTACTTGACCAGAATATGAAGCTAAAAAGTGAGGATATATTGGTTGACAGATATGCAAGGCTGAAGTGAGTGGAAAGAAAGATAGGCGAGTACAAAAAGATGCGGTGAGGGGAGAGAGAGAGAGAGAGAGAGAGAGAGAGAGAGAGAGAGAGAGAGAGAGAGAGAGAGAGAGAGAATATATATAATATAATATACAATACTGTACAGGGAGAAGGAGAGAGATTTACATAGATACACTGGCCACACAGACCTTACGATCCCAGCGATGTGATCAGGACTTAATTCTATTAGAGATAGCAAACCCGATAGTAAGGGAAAGATGAACTAAAGAATAGCAAAGAAGAATGAGGTTGGTGGTTTAAAAGGGAAGGAAGATAGATTATACATTTGATGCGAGGGAAGTGCTGACCGGAATTGGTTTGGACACGTGGAGAGATTGAACGATCAGAACTGGGTGAAGAATGCTGGACTGAGAATGTGGGGGAAGGAGCTGCAGTGTGGATGTAGATCTAGAAAGACCTAGTTTGAGTATTTGTATTGACTGTAAAGTGAGAGAGGGAGCTACAATGATTGTGGAAAGTATGTAATGTATATGAAGTTCCTTTGCAAATCCTTGTAAGATGTAATAAGTAACACCCCATTCTTAACATTAATCATCAATTACAATGTAGGCCTACTTTAATAAACTAATGAAAGCATATGATCCTCCTGGGATTCGAACTAGGGACACCAGACCCGGAACATAAGCATCTAAACCATTACACCACCAAACACAAAGTGTGTGATAGTTTGTCCCCATAAACCATGGTACTCTGTGACCCAAAGTGCCAGATGTGTTGGAATAACTGTTGTACAGGTCTCCCTCACTCTCCGATGCCCCGATTTACGATATTATTATTATAGGTTTTTAGGTGTTTGGGATTGGGTTTTGGCTGGTCCGAGAACGCATTCCCATTTAGCGCATTAATTTTAGGGTTTGCCATATGATTTTTCTATTGAAGATCGGGTTTTCAGGAACGTAACCCAATCGTATATTGAGGGAGACCTGTATTGCATTTTTTAGCATCTCCATCCTGCAATACCCTGTGTAGTTGCACCCTAGTAGTGTACCGTATTTATGTACTGTCACGCTAATAAAGCCTGGTTCACACATAGCCGAGTCGGTGCGTGAGTACAACAAGAGTGATGAAATTTTGCTATTCAGCAATGACTCGTCGAGACTTCTCAACACTCGTGTTAGACTCGTGTATAGCCTACTCTTTGTTTACTCGACACACACTCGTGGGTACTCGCCACGGGGTCCAAAAATTTCATGCATGCATGAAATTTTGGCGAGTACCCATGAGTGTGGCCTACATACGTGTAGACTCGTGTACATACGTGTTAACTCGTGTTTGACTCTGAATAACTTTGTTATTCGTGTTAACTCGTGTTGACTCGTGTAAACCGTGTAACACTCTTTGGTGATTCGTCGATTATCTCATCATTTCGACGTTGTATTTTGTATGTCAAAATCAAATGTATGTGACTCCAGGTGTTGTTTTGCATCCAATTAATATTTATAGTTACTTTATTCACATAAAATAATAAGTTTAATTTACAATTTTCCTTTACTCAAGTTTTAAATGACTTGTTAACAGAGAAACAAATAAGTAATATGAATTAAATACTTTTTGGAAGAATAGATAAAATAATTATGATGATTAAGCAATTTGAAGGACATAGTTCATGGTAGAACATACTGTATAAGGGAAATATGCTGAAAATTATTATAATACTGTTATGGATATAAGAACATAATACTATGCGCTGTACTGTCCCTGAAAACATAATAAGGGTCGTATTTGTCATTAATATGATAAATTTCACATGGGAAAAAAAAAAAAAAAAAAAAAAAAAAATCCCCGGCGCTGTAGGCATACTCGCTCCCCTCCCCGAAAGATTTTTTTTCCCCACCAACTCATAATCAGCAAAAACGACACAAATGTCAATTAAAAACATGTTACAATATTTCCCCATCATTTTGTGTATACCGTGGGGGAAAAAAAAAAATCTATCAAACGTAAATCTTCTGTCTCCCAAGCTCGGGCCTGCACAGCCAGACGGAGGGGAGGGTTGAAATATTGTGTAGACTATCTTATTTATTGTTTATCTATGTGCTGGAAGGATATTATATTTTTCAATTCCATCGCAGTATAAATGATTCAAAGATTACAAAAAGTCCAAATAAGACATAGTTATGTTAATGTATAAGGGAGTTACGTAGATGCATTAGAGAGATAGATAGATAAAAAGAGAGTTGCAGAGGGGGAAGTGAGGGATAAACACAAACTATTATGAGACAGACGGACTTAATTGGTTCTGAAAAGACAAAGGAGACATTTTTATTGACTCTTTTTCATGTTATTATTTGTGTGTTAGAAGGGTAATATTATTTTCAATTCCATCGTATTAGAAATGATTCATAGATTAAAAAAAGACCAAATAAGACATAGTTATATAAAATGCCCTAGAACGAGAAGCCCACCACAGAAGCCACGATCGAACACCACACAGAAACACCCGAAAGAAAGGTCCACAGAACGAAAGGACCAGCTGACCGAGACAGCCAATTCAGACAGGCCCAAGCCCGCAGGGCTAAGCAGCTCCAGGCCGCACCTACCTACCCCTTCTAAACTGACCATTTTCCACACTTCACATACACTACCCCCTCGTGTCCTACACTTCTAACTACAATGATGATGAACAGGAATATACATTCATATTAAAAACACCCATGCCCTGTCCCTAAGTTGAGCCAAAGCCAACAAATCCGACAGCCATATATCTATGTATGTTCTTACATCCGAGAAGTAGATGTTAAAAACCACATGTCCAAACTCATAAGAAATTAAGATACCCACGGGTACACCAGGATATAGAACCATTGCCCCCATAAGACTCAGACAGCCATGAATACAGATGTTAGCCACCATGCTGTAACTCCAATTCTTACCCCAACCAGAGATTGTATAGATAACCTTTGTTACCAGTATCTATCATAGTATTCCTAAACAATAACGAAGTACCCCTACGAACTGCCGTTTTTCTTTGGGTCTATATTTCATAGAAAACGCAGTTCCCAGGGACACCTAGACGTACAAGAAATCGTGTCAAATAATAGGTCCATAACCCCTCGTATTGACGATTAATAATACACCATGTTTTTCCCTACTTTCTCCACAATCAAGCACACACCTACAGTTAACCTCCTTCTCCCCCACCGCCCCACAGTCCACATGATTCTATCTTTTCCAGACTCATATACCACCCCGTATTTGCATCCCCCGGTAGCATTTGGCTAACTACTTTCACTGTCCTTTCAAAAACTCCAATATCACCTGCAGCCTAATGCTATCCCCACGCCCAGAGACCTTAGTTCAAATTTCCCTGTAGCCCCCCTGAGCTTCCCCCCTCTCTTTAAAATACCCCGCGCTTCTCGACTCTTGTCCGACCTAGCCTCTCTCTCATACCTCTCGAAGATCCTTGATTTTTCCGGTGCTAACGCTCTCCAACCTTTTATATATATACTCCTATCCAGCCTGCCTTCACTTAGTAGGCCAGAACAACATTATAACTTTACTAACCCCTTGCATGCCATCTATTCTCTTACAACCCATTCACAACCCTGCACCCAATGGTCGTCGGTGTGAGGCTCGCCGCCTCGCCAGTAACTAACTTCTATTGCCATACTTCCAGATAAATGTGGCAGAGTTAGCAACCAGTCTCCACCACATCAAGCAAACCATGCAATAACAACCA
>CM064577.1:6777539-6803158 GCA_032716605.1 Paralithodes platypus | reverse complement strand
CTTATTACGAACGCTTATACCTGTTTTCTAGGCTTCAAATCATTGCTAACAAACACACCTAGATCTTTCTCGCAGTCTGAATTTTCTAATTCTAAATTAGCTAGTTTATATTTAACATTTGTTTGCATCTTCCCTATCTTTAATACCTTGCATTTGTCAATGTTAAACTTCATCTGCCAATTTACTGACCATTCATGTAAGGTATCTAGATCCCTTTGGAGGCACTCTATATCGCTATCTGAATCAATTGATCTCCCCATTTTAGTATCGTCTGCGAATTTACTTATCCTACTAGTTATACCTAAATCTAGGTCATTTATGTATATAAGAAACAACAGGGGACCTAATACCGATCCCTGGGGGACACCACTTTTGACTGCTCCCCACTCTGACTTGGTACCATTTATGCTGACTCTCTGTTTCCTACCAATTAGCCATGACCTAATCCATCCCAACAACGACCCTCCTATTCCATGTGCCTCAACCTTTCTCATCAATCTCTCATGAGGGACTCTGTCGAAAGCTTTACTGAAATCTAAATATATAATATCATATGACTTGTCACTATCTACTGCTTCATATACCTCTGAGAAAAAGCTAAGCAAATTAGTAAGGCAAGAACGTCCCTGAGTGAATCCATGCTGAGAAGAATTTATTAAGTTAAATTTTACTAAGTGGCTTCTAATTTTCCTAGCAATAATAGACTCTAGCAACTTTCCTATGATTGATGTGAGACTAATGGGACGGTAATTGGATGCTATCGATTTATCACCTTTTTTGAAGATCGGAACTACATTTGCAAGCTTCCAAGCTTCTGGAACTAAACCTGTTTCTAATGACTTGTTAAATATAAATGCTAATGGACTACTTAACTCATCTCTGCATTCTTTTAATACTCTAGCATATACCTCGTCAGGACCAGGCGATTTTTGAGGTTTCAGTCTGTCAATTTCCTTAAGCACATCATTTCTACTTATACTAACTGTACTTAACATATTTTCTATACTATCACTATATACCATATTGACTTCTGGAATCTGTGCCAAATTTTCATTAGTGAAAACGGAAAGAAACTGACTATTTAATGTACTGCACATTTCTAAATCATTTTCTGTTATTTCTCCTATTGAAGTTTTTAGGGGGCCTATTACATCTCTAACTTTAGATTTATATAGTTGGTAAAAAGCTTTAGGGTTATTTTTTGAGTCGCTGGCTATCCTTATTTCATAATTTCTTTTTGCTTTCCTGATTTCCTTTTTGACCTGTCTTGATAGAGTCTGATAGTATATATGTAAATGATTTTCACCTTTCTTTATTTTTCGATATATTCCTTTCTTTTTTCCTATAAGATCTATTAGCTTATTAGTCATCCATTTTGGTTGGTTCTGCGTCGATCTAAATCTTCTTTTAGGGATATATTTATTTTGAGCATTGTGGAGTGAAGCAATAAACTGGTTATATGTAGGTGGCAAGTTTAACTCTGGCATATCCTGACTTATTCGCTTAACAATAGGGTCCACCCTTAAGTCTCTTCTTAGCCCACCATAATCGGCTTTTCTGAAATCTGGGATAAGTGTCGTATTCTCTTTAGCATTCCCTGTCCATTGTATATTAAAATAAATAGATTTATGATCGCTATTTCCTAGGTGGTCACCAATCTCTACATTATTTATCATATGTTCATTGTTACTGAAAACTAAATCAAGAATATTAATACCTCTAGTCGGCGTATCTATGAATTGAAATAAAAAACTATCTTGTACTACCTCTATAAACTCTACTGAATCGGAGTCGCCTATTTGGTGCTGCCAATCAATGTTCGGAAAATTAAAATCCCCCATAATGCACACATTGCTAAACCTTGATGCTATTTTAATTTCCTCCCATAACGATTTTCCGCCATTTCTACTCATATTAGGCGGTCTATATATAACTCCAATAACTATGGTCTCACTACCTTCGTTAACCTCTACCCAAACACTTTCATTATCATTATTTAGTCTAATACCTGATTTAATACAGCTTTTTAATGTACTCCTGACAAACACTGCTATACCCCCGCCCCTCCTACTTGTTCGGTCATATTTAAACAAACTATATCCTGGAATATCAAATTCTGCTAAAAAATGCCTAGATTCTGTATTAATCCACGTTTCAGTTAGCGCTATTATGTCTATATTTTCTGTGCTAACGAGTGCTCTAAGTTCGTTCATTTTGTTACATAAACTCCTACAATTTGTATAATATACCCTCAACCTATTACTTTTATTTGCAACTAATTTTCTATTGTGTTTAGCTAACTTATTATTTCCTGTTGAACTACTAGCTCTAGACGGAAATTCTACTCTATCAGTATTCTCATCTTTACTATCAGTTACATGTGTAGTGTTATCGATACTACTATTACACATCACTATATCCGCACTATCTTGACTGATTATTTCTATTTTACTCACTGGTTTGTCACATGAAGTACCTGCTCCATATGGAGACAGTATTTTACTTACACACCCAGGTTTTTTTAACGAAACCCCGCAACAATCTTGTCGAGTGAGCTGGCCAAGGTCGAAACTCCTAGTCGAGAGAGATGTACTCCATCCTGGGCATACAGTTCATCCTTACCATAAAAGAGGGACCAGTTATCCAGGAATGGAATAGTATTTGCCTTACAATACTTCTCCAGCCGGCTATTTACACCAATAGCCCTGGAGGACCATTCCTTCCTTACCCCTCTTCTAGGCAGGATACTGTTTACCACAGGAACTCCACCTTTTTCCTTGATCCTCTCCAACATTTCCTGATACTTGGAGACCAACTCCTCAGTCCTGCACCTCCATATGTCGTTGCTCCCTGCGTTGAGGAAGATGATGGGGTCCTCCCCACTCACTTCCATGACCGCATCTATCTTCTCAGCCACCCTCCGACTCCGGCCCAAGGCACGCAGACAACTTTACCAACCTGAGGTGGGGGTTGTTGCCCTGCCAAGGTATCTAACCAATGAATCACCGACAATGAAAACAGACTTAGATTTTCCTTTTGTCGGCGTGTAGCAGACCAGTTTTTCCAAGCAACAGCAGCAGGACTTACCACCCTACCCATATCACTGCCTCGATGAACGTCACTTCATCGACATCACACTCAACAGCCAAGGTGCTGAAGTTGTTGTGGGTCTTGACTGGCTGCATTTTCAGCTTGCAGGCGTGTTGCACTAGTTGCACACCACTTTCCAATGGGCTTCACGATCCCTGGGAACACTTACGGTAGGCCTCACACTTCTTCTCCGCCCTAGCTAGTCTCAAGGCCAAATTTTCATCTGTGAGACACTGAACCTACCTGCTCCACACTCTCCAGTCTCTCTTGCAAAAGCAAGACAAAGCTGGAGAGTATGGGAGGAGACAGAGGACTCAAAACAAACATCCATCCCTATGAAAGTTCACTGGGACCTCACCTAGGGTAAACAGGTTCACTCGCGGTCACTGGGGACGTCCGCACAGGTCAGGGCGGTCAGAGAGCAATCTCCTTTTACCATTCAGTGGCAGTGAGAAATATCATAAAGTTTCGGGTTTCAAGTTAATTAGTAATGTGATCACCCCCATTTGACTAGGCTAATATAGTAAAACCATTGATTTTCAATACTATTCTGCATCAAAGTGACACCTGCCCTGTCTACAGTACCGACCGGATATACAGTACCCAAAAACAGAAAGTTCCTAGTAGGCCGTTTACTTTTTATACAATGAACTAAATTATGATGCTTTGGACAATTATAGGTACCGCATAAAGAATGAACAATATATTCATATAATTTACTTGCAATTCTTACATACATATGCTACCCGTTATATAATATTGTATCATCTAATCACAACTCCTGTTGTATGCTTTCCATTATGGATAGGTCCATTTAAGACCCGTCTCCTCATACAGATTTTATTCGCCCAATTAGCCCTACCTACCCAGGTAAGAAAATTCCACGACATTACATTATACTTGCCTGTGTATTTTTGAGCTTGGAATCCTCATTTGGGGACCATTATTATCTAGCCTAAGCTATTTGAGGCATAGGCCTTATTTCCTGAATAAGTCTTGGCAATTGACGAGGATGGGTGTGAATGGGATATGCCGTGTGTGGGCCATGTCATCTCTGCAGACTCGTTCATCTTATGTTCATTTATGGAAGTAATTTCAGAGTAGGCCTAAGCCCAATCAGGGGAGAACCATGTTAGGTCCCCTAATTTATTGCCTAACTTTTAGTAGGGTAGGCTGGGTTAGGCCTATATTTTTTAATCCAATAGGCCCTAGCCTATGTTAAAAATTAGTCAACGTATGGCCTTGTTACCTAAACCTAACAAAACATAATCTATAGGCCTAGCCTAGGCCTAGTTAAAAAGGCTGGTCCAAGGTCCCTCTTTAATTTTTACCACTTTTTCTTTCAATATTCTGGGACTTGTTAACCTAGGTACCCTATTGTTGGCTATTTTTAACATAGGCTAGCCCCTATTGTATTAAAAACATATAGGCCTAGCCTACCCTACTAAAGTAGGCTATAAATAGGGACTAACATGTTCTCCCTGATTGGCTAGGCCTAGGCCTACTTTAAATACTTCCATAAATGAACATATATACACTAGTCTGGCAGAGCTGACACGCCCACACCCGCGCAGATTCCCATTCACACCCATCCTCGAAATTGCAAGACTTATTTCAGGAAATACCGTCTCTGCCTCAAATAGATAGATAAACTAATAGTCACCAAATGAGGATTCCAAGCCAAAAATACAAGCATAGTATAATGGAAATGTCGTGAATTTCCCGTACGCTGGGTAGTAATTGGGCGAAAAATAAAAATCTGATGAAGTGATCTTACAATTTTGTCAAGGCTGGCCGACATAGGCCTCAGGTGCAAAGGTGCCTGATACAACGGCTCCTGTCAAGTTTATCAAAAAAAAAAAAAAGAGTCAACATCGTCATTGAAGATATATCGAAAAGTCCTTTTGAAATGTGCTAATTGTAACCCATATTATAATAGATTATTAACTTAGTTTTTGCGTACATTATGCAATGGATTTGCATTAAAGAATGTCTTCCTGTAACCTTTAATTTACGAATTGAAACAATCAATACACATAAATTAAATTCAATTAGCAAAACGAAGGGATCCGACGACCATCGGAAGAGAAAGCGGTCGAAGGTCCTCTTCAGATTCCCAATTATATTGGACGTAAACAGGTCCGCGGCGACCGTCGTTTTACGAAAGCCTTCGCTCAGCCCAAAACAACTCCCAAAGAATGTTTCTATACTACGTAATTTTGAAAGGAAGGATCACTTTCGAGGGAAGGGAATCGTTGTTTGGCTAAACTGCGGGCCTAAGAGTAACTCTCAATACGGCGCTCTACAGTAGCCTACATGAAACATTAACAGCAATAGAAAAAGCCAACGAAATAGATAATATATAACAGATTTTATTTACCTAAGAATTATTTAGAGTTAGGCCCTGGTGAGTACTAGCTGCGGGGCGGCGCATTCTGGGCGCCGACGCCATTCCGTGATGTCAGCATTCTCGCCAAAAGTGTATTTGAAGCGCCAAATTCGGATTCTGGTACCATATCTAACCAATCGCCAATACTGTGTTTCGCCAAGCTGAAAATCCGCTAACGCGAGGGACCACTGTACATGTCACTTTAACATTAATCAAGCACTCGTATATATTTCCAGAGGATCTACTGTAAGAAACTGTAAGATATCTTTTTTGTTTTCCATGGGTATCAAGAGTACCCATATTAATATCATATTTGAATGTATCCCACTATGATGTAAGAATCAAATACGACATGCTGTTTATTTTCCAAATACCCAGGTACCCTGGGCCCTGTCTCAAAAGGTCCGGTTCCAAGGCCCGGACACCGGGACTGCCAGATACGGTGACAGTCCCGAGTGCGGACAGACCGGACACCGGGACTGCCAGATGACAGTCCCGAGTGCCCAGTTATGCGGGCGATACTAGAATACCATACAACCCCAAGTTCCCGTGGTTCCCGAGTCCTTATCTCAATAAGGCCCGGTTACCAGGACTACCGAGTATGGCGAAAAGTCCCGGGTACCCAGATGGGCCAGAAATACAATAATAACATACCACCATACAACCTCAAGTTCCCGAGTTCCTGAGTCCTTATCTCAATAAGGCCCGGTTACCAGGACTGCCGAGTATGGCGAAAGTCACGAGTACCCAGAAGGGCCGGAAATACAATAATAACATACCACCATACAACCTCAAGTTCCCGAGTTCCCGAGTCCTTATCTCAATAAGGCCCGGTTACCAAGGCCCGGTTACCAGGACTGCCGAGTATGGCGAAAGTCACGAGTACCCAGAAGGGGCGGAAATACAATAATAACATACCACCATACAACCTCAAGTATTAAGGTCATGTGATAATCGTTCCCTGGGCTAAAGTAAGCCTATCCAGGAACATTAATTGATTTTTAAGAGGAAACACTATGAATGCAATAAGGTTTCCAATATACTCCATAATCTCAGGGATTAGGCCTAGATCTAGAGTATAAATATTTGTTGGTAACATTACCTAAGGCCATGAATATGTAGGCCTACATATTAATACATTTGGGTGATAATGAATGTTTCATTTCCCCTGGAATATATAAACTGAATGGATAGTTTATTCCTGTGTTACACCAACTGTTCTATGAAACTTAAAGGCATTAACACCACAGGCTTCCGTTAAGAAACGCCGCCTGTAACCTTCTTTTATGTTTTATTTGATATTACACTGACCTGATTAGTACATGTTCATTGGATACAATAATACCATTCAAACATAAAGTAAAACACGAATACATACAGACTACGGCCATCTACCCAAGCATTATAATACCGAGTGGTATTATAACACAATGCAACCGGGTCGTAACATAATACCATAAAATCGGCCGGGCTCCAGTAAGCCAGTTTACCAAGTACTCCAACGACTCTCAAGACGACAGCACATATTACTTTACCGAGTACTCTGACGACTGTCAAGACGACAGCATATATCGCAACAAAATTCTTTTGAAAGTCTCGGTTACCCTAGGCCTAGCCTAAACAACATTTTTCCACCGGGTACCCTAAGCGGTCCCCACTTTAATTTTAAAAAACAAACCAAATCCCAATATAAAAATTTAACTGAGATTATTACCGGGTACTCTAGGTCAGACTTTCATAAGAAGTCAGACCCCTTAACTAAACTATCGGAATTAAGATAAGTGCGAGAGCTTAAACAAGTAGTTTTTCTAATAAGTTTTTAAAATAAAAAATAAAAAAAATAAACAATGTATGGGGGTCAATCCAGAATACCAATATTCCCGGGTAACACTGTTATGCCCTGATTTTCTACAGGATTAACTTGGGTAATGTGGGTTCTATCTGACTGGGTATATAAGGCTGCATGCACAATACAAGGTATGAGGAATAGAGAACACAAAATAAACACACGGTAACACGACACACGATCACTTTTATTTAAGTAGATGAATAAAGACAGGGGAGAGGTAGAACGAATATGAGGGGAAGGAGGGAGGGAGGAACTACATGAACGAAGGGCGGTGCTGGTTGGGGGGAGGGCGTCGACTGACTGGGGACATAGGTGATGGGGGTTCGTTCGTGGCCACCCCTTCGGGGATCACGGCGTCAGGCAATAGATAGATAGATAGAATAAAGAGCATAGAAAAATAGTAATTCTCGTACAAAACAAATAATAGAAGGGAACTGCTAGCATTAGCGGATCTGGATGGAGCCTAGTCTCCCACTTCCAACGTTCAGGTATATTCTTCTGATCACGGGTTTAGTTAGCAAGTTTTATTATACTGGAAGACCTCATATATTTATGTATTCAATTTCACTGATTTGATCTCTTACTGGCTGGTCGCGTGCCCAAGTAGCAGCTCACAGTTAGGATTAGACACACGTATATTTTAGAACACGGAATCTCTAGTAACCTCATGGGGGTACTGATCTAAGGTTTATATTCTTATGGCAGAAATACGTAGAACACAAATCAGTGGGCGAACGTTAGATATCACTAGGGTTTTAATATGGAATCAGGTCAGTACGAGAGTCAATGTCGCCTGTAATAATGAACATGATACGATTAGTACGTCCAAATGGAATGGTTAAATATAGTTACACTGGGCAAGGTTATAGCCACTTCATAGAAAGTTAATAAGTGAGTGTCAAACTGGTACTATAACACTTAGTACTAGTAACATGAATCTTGAATAGTATTTGTAGTTGTCCTGGTTATCTTGCTTCCGGTGATGTTGGGGGCTAACGACTGGTTCCTCGGCGTCCAGGTGGTCCAAAATGTCGGAAGTTCTCAAGTCGGATCTCTTGACGATCAGTGCTGGCTACACACTTATATACCCACGAATTTGTGTGAAGGTTATAAGGTGCACGTTGGGACTTGTACATGGACAGCTCTTCTATTTAACTTCTGCCATGGAGTCTGCCGGCTCGGGAATCTCTCAACTCAGGAACAACACAAGGCTGAGCTAGAGGTTAACTTCAGGGTATTGACCATGTTGGTGTCTAACTTTCAAGATTTGACTGGGGGGGGAGCTAGGTAAATAGGCTCGGTTCTGGACCCTGTAGACAATAGGGATCTCGAGTCTTATGGACTTATTTGAGCTCTCAATAGATATGGGGACTAGGTAAGATGGTGATTACTGTTGTGGCACATGGCTATAGGAAGCCTTCAATTTGTGATAGAACTGCGCCTAGTAAAAGGTACTATTTTGGCTATACTGGAAGTATTTATGGACGGGAGACTGGATCTACTTTGCGGGGAGGACTGGGACAGCTGTGATAGGGGTGTCTCTCTTATATATATATATATTTTTTTTTTTTTTTTTTTTTTTTTTTTTTTAAGAGACAATGAACGGAGGAAGGAAAAACACAGACAAAACAAAAAGGTCCATGTGCCTAAAGGCATCCTCCATTCATAAAATGTTTGTAACAACTGGATTTAAACATTTGTAGATTGTAAGTTTGTGGAAAGCAATTCGAGGGAAGTGAATTCCAAAGAGTAGTAGCTCTGGGGATAAATGAATTCTGATAAGCAGAAGTTCTGCATTGTGGAGGAGAAAGTGTAAATTCATGGGCGCTCTCAGCTGCCTAGTTCTACGGGAAGATGTGGAGAGGCGGCACAATTGAAGCAAGTTCCTCGGAACAATTGCTGTGAAATATCTGTAGAATAATGCAATGGATGCAACGTTTCTTCTTCGTATGGATAATGTAGGAAGGTCCTGTGTGATTGCAGGGTTATGATTAATCTAATAGCTTTATTTGAATTTTGTCCAACTGCCTCAATGCAACCACTCCACTTCCACCCCACAGAGGTGAACAGTAATCCATCTGAGAACGCACACTTTTATATATCACGGCCAACTGCTCGTCAGTGAAGAATTCTCGAACTCTGTACCGGAGTCCCAGTTTTTTAGAGGCATTCTTAGTAAGCCTCTAACATAATGTGTCCAGCTCAAGTTAGTAGTTAATGTTACACCGAGAATGTCAATACTAGGGGAAGTGGGAATTTACATCATTAAAAAATATATGGTGTCGGTTAGAAAATTGAATGTACTTGGTTTTTCTGTGCATTAAAGGAAACTAGATTCTTTTGTCCCCATCCATTAATTCTAGAAAGTTCCTGGTTCAGAGAAATTGCAGTGTTTATTTTTGAATTTATAAGATCGGGATGGGTGAAAGAATTGGTAAAGGTGAAGGAACTGTGGAGTGTTGAGTCATCTGCGTAGGAATGTATTGGATTATGAGTGGTAGATATTGCTCAGTCTTCGTTCTATTACATAGCTGAGGTGCTCATTTGACTATCCGAGTATGCAAAACAGGTGGCGGGTTATTGGGTATAGAGAAAGTGAGTAAGGGTGTTAGACAGGCATGGTTAGTTCATGATAGGAAGAATTCCTAGGCTACCTGGCAATGACCCGGAATTCAAAACGGTCAGTATACCTCCGTGGGTGGGTAAAAAGGGGTAGCCGGGCGCTCTCCCTCTGGGATGGTCGTCCGGTGGCTGTGGCTAGCGGCTTGCCATATCACCAGTGTTTGTAATAACCCTCTGTTTATGAGACAGATGTGGTTGTTCTTAGTATCAAAACCGAAGGTGCCTTGGGTAGCTGGGTGTAATCGGTTGACTGTTAATTGCATGGCTTGCTGGATGTGGTGGAGACTGGTTGCTAACTCTGCCACATTTATCTGGAAGTATGGCAATAGAAATTAATTACTGGCGAGGCGGCGAGCCTCGCACCGACGACCATGGGGTGCAGGGTTGTGAATGGGTTGTAAGAGAATAGATGGCATGCAAGGGGTTAGTAAAGTTCTAATGTTGTTCTGGCCTACTAAGTGAAGGTAGGCTGGATAGGAGTATATATATAAAAGGTTGGAGAGCGTTAGCAACGGAAAAATCAAGGATCTTCAAGAGGTATGAGAGAGAGGCTAGGTCGGACAAGAGTGGAGAAGGGGGGGTATCTTAATGAGAGGGGGGGGGGAAGCTCAGGGGGCTACAGGGAAATTTGACCCTAAGGTCTCTGGGCGTGGGGGTGGTATTAGGCTACAATTGATATTGGAGTTAGAAAGGACAGTGAAAGTACGTTAGCCAAATGCTACGGGGGGATGCAAATACGGGGTGGTATACGAGTCTGGAAAAGATAGAATCATGTGGACTGTGGGGCGGTGGGGGAGAAGGAGGTTAACTGTAGGTGAGTGCTTGACTGTGGATAAAGTAGGGAAAACATGGTGTATTATTCTCGTCAATACGAGGGGTAATAATATAACTCATAAAGTTGCAAGCAACGTTGTGCGGGTTCGGCGGGTTGCACGCAGGGTATTGTGTTGGATACAAGGGCTCTTAAACATAATGTATCAAAATATCATGTACTTAAGTGCATGGAGAAAGTACAGAAGGATATAGTGTAGCCATTTTGGCTATGGCCACTTAGACCATTAACATACGAGCGGCCTATGCGGTTTATTTATGTGTACCGCACAGCGGGGTGTTTTAGCCAAAATAGGCTGTTTACGTGATCATTTTCATGCCTAAATAGACCAGAACGAACTAGTACCCATCCCTGAAAGGGCATAACAGAGCTTCGAATGAAACCATAAAGATCCTTGTATGATGGATGTTTTCTTGCAATACCGTGCAACGCGAGTGCAAAAAGCAGGTATCGGTACTTTCAGTACATAATTGAGTCTGTAGCGAGTGAGAGAGGGAGGAGGGAGATGAGAGTGTCCAGTAGGTTCGCGGCTTCTACAGTATACGCTCGCTAGTCTTGCCACTTGTCTCTCTCTCTCAGCACATTACGTGCTGAAATTGCCACTCGAGTTATGTCGAGCGCCGCCACATAGTCCAGCTTTATTATCGACTTAGTTGCTCGCCCATAAGGGTTAAGGAGTGTGACCATTTTATTTAAAGCTATTAATCCTGTACGAGTTGTTGTTGTTCCCTAAGCTGCCTGGCCGAACAGCCCCGAGTCCCTGAGGAAGGCCATGGCCATGATCGGGCTTACCCACAGAGCTCTCATTGAGTGTAGATTGTGTTGTTGGCATAAGTGGTTGTGTGAAATGCAGTCTTCTATGATGTGTTTAATGGTATGGGTGCTGTGTTACATCCCGGGCAGGTGTCGACAACGGAGTCATCCAGTCTCTTCTGATAGCTCAGGAGAGCTGGATGGTGTCCGCATCTCAGCCTGGCCAGGTGGACTCTGTCCTCGCGAGGAAGGGAGGATTCGGAAGGATGGATTTCGGGAGGTCGTGCTTGCAGCTGCGTGTTGTCTGTGAGTGAGTGGATGAATCGGCGAGAGATATGAGTATGGATGTGCTTTTGGAAGTTGGTTCGGGGTGGGCAGGGAGGAGAGAGGACAGTAATTATGTGTGATACCGTGTGCTGGGTGTTGTTTTGATATTTCTTGGTGTCTGTGGGTGTGTTGCCATGTAGTTTAGTGGGTGGTCTTGGTTCGTGGAGGCTGCTGCCAGGAATTGAGTGCCTCTCATGTCCAGATGGTCTTTGACTTTGAGGATTTTGGTTTCTTGATGTAGGTGATCTGTGGGTGCAGTAGCTGTGCAGCCTGTAATGATCTTCAGGGCTTTGTTTTGAATAGTCTGTAAGGTCTTATGATGTGTTTCAGCTAGGTTAAAAGCCCAGGCTGGGCTTGCGTATTCCATCACTGATCTTATGTATTGTTTATATACTGTGGTGGTAGTTTCTTTGTTGTGTCCAAATTTTGTGTGAGCAAGTGACCTGAGGGCGTTAAGTCTGGGTGTCAGTTTCTTTTTAATGTTTGTGGTGTGCTGTTTGAATGTCATATGAGTATCATATGTTACTCCTAGGATTTTGGGTGTGTGTGTATGTGTTAGGGGTGTGTTGTTTATGGTGAGTTGAGGGATGTATTCGTGTTCTCCTGTCCAGCTTGTGAGCAGGGTTGCGGTGGATTTGGCTGGGGCTAGATTAAGTCTGTTTGTAGTGCACCAGCCATGTAGTGTGTTGAGATAGGGTTGAAGGAGATCTGTTGCTCTTTTTGGGTCATGGTGTGTGCATGTGAGTGTTATGTCATCTGCATAGGAGGCTACGTTTATTTGGGGCGTATTGGGTGTAGTTATATCGTGCATGTACAGATTGAAGAGTGCGGGCGATAGGACGGATCCTTGTGGGACTCCGTTTGGAAAGTTTCTGATTTTAGATGACTGACCGGCAAAAGATACGTGTGCACATCTTCCTGCTAGGAAGTTGGCCAGCCACCTTTTTGTGTTGTTGTGCATGTTTGTGTTGTAGATTTTGTTTGTTAGGTTGTGGCGGGGGATGGCATCGAAGGCTTTACTAATGTCGAGTGTGGCTAATAGTGATCTGTGTGGTGGTCTAGCTGAGTTGATGCCGTCAAAAGTTCTTTGTGTAAGGTCTGTGAGAAGTGTGTTTGTGGAGTGCAGTTGCCTAAAGCCATGTTGTGTTGGAGCTAGGGGTAGGTCGGGTGTAATTAGTTGTAATACTAGGCGTTCCATGACTTTGGAGGGGGAGCAAAGGAGTGTGATGGGGCGGTGCGAGGAGGGTAGCGTGGGGTCTTTGTTGGGTTTGGGGAATGTGGTGATGAGGCCATGCTTCCAAATGTCTGGTATTGAGTTGTGTGAATAACTGTAGGTGATATGTTAGTGAGTGCTTGTATGCCTTGTGGTCCAGGTGTCTGAGGTGTATGTTACTTATGTTGTCTAGGCCACAAGTGGGTGAGTGCTTGAGATTGTTGATGATATGCTTTGTCTGGTGATTGGTGAAGGGTGTATAGTCAGGGTCTGTGGGGAATTGTCTCTTACGTCGGATGACACGTCGGTCGTCTTTGTGAGGTTTTAGGTGGCTGACATGTGAGAAGTGATTGATGAGAGTGTTTGCTTGTTGTTTACATGAAGGAGTAGAGTCTGTTGTTGTGATTGCAGCATGTGATTGTGTTGTGTTGCTGTTGGAAAGTGTGATGCTGTTTAGTGTTTTGTAGAGTTTTTTGGGGTTTGTTTTGTGATCAAGTGTTTGTAGGAAGTTATTCCAATTTAGTTTTTGTTGTTCTTGTATTTTGTTGTTAGTTTGGGTGTTGAGTGCTTGGATTTGTTGTGTGATGTCTTGTGTGTGGGGTGCTGGGGAGTGTTTCAGTATGTCGAGTTGTCTGATGAGGGTTTTGAAATTTCTGGTGTGAAGTTGGGGTTGTGTCTTTTTCTGTTACCTCTTGGAATGTGTTTCTTGTCAGCGTTTTGGATAGTTTATTGAGTATGTGTACAGCATTGTTGATGTTAGTGATGGGTGTACTGTTTAGAGTTGTGAAGTGTTGTTCTGTCTCATTTGTGAATGCTTCCCAGTTAGCTCTTTTATAATTGGTGTATGTGTGTTTGTGGCTAGCTGGGGTGAGTCTGGTTTTGGTGGTGATAATGATCGGGAGGTGGTCAGAGCCTAAGGTTCTGACCACCCTCCAGGATGTTGTGGGGGCGAGTTCTGGGGAGCAAAAGGTGATGTCTGGAGATGATGGGTTATAGAGGGCTTGGTGAGGAATATGGGTATGTTGATGGATGTCGTTAAGGATGATGAGGTTATCAGTTTGGTTTTGTAGTACCAGCCCTCTGTCTGTGTCGGGGTTGTCCGACAAACCAGGCCGACGTCTTGTGTTGAAGTCACCACCCAGGATGATGTGTGGGGTGTTTGTGATGTGTTGTAAGTGTGGTCTGTATTCATTTGGTACTGTAGGGGATGTATGTGTTTATGATGGTTATGTTGGAGTTGTTGCCAGTGCGTATTT
This sequence comes from Paralithodes platypus, assembly GCA_032716605.1. NCBI lineage: Eukaryota > Metazoa > Arthropoda > Malacostraca > Decapoda > Lithodidae > Paralithodes > Paralithodes platypus. The sequence continues at coordinate 6,788,827 of CM064577.1, read as the reverse complement.
TAATTGATTGTATTTCTGTTGTGTTATCATTTGGGGGGAGGAGGGATTTGGTTTGTACACTGGGTAACTATGTTTGATATTTCTTTGTGTACCAGGGTGATGAGTCCACCGCCTCCGCCGACAGCCCGGTCTTGTCTGATGGTGGTGAAATCATGAAATGTGGGTGTTTTTTGTGTTGTGCGGAGTTTTGTTTCTTGTAAGATGGCAATGTGTATGTTGTGTTGTTTGATGAAGTGTGAGAGTTTGTGTTTCTTTGTGTTGATGCCATCTATGTTCAATTGGAGAATGTTAATGTTATGTGCACGATGTATGTTGGGTGCTGCTGCACGAGGAGGGGATGGGGGTGGGGGTGAGGGAGGGGCTGGGGGTTGGGATGGGTGAGGTGGGGGTGGGGATTGGGGAGCAGGAGATGGGGGTTGGAATGGATTAGGATGGGGTGTGGTGTGTTGAGTTGAGGATGTGGATGGTATGGGAAGGTTAGGTGGGTTAGGGAGGAGAGGTGGACGGGTTTTAGGGGGGGGAGTGGATGATATGGGAAGGTTAGGTGGGTTGGGGAGGAGAGGTGGACGAGTTTTAGGCGAGGGATTTGACTGGGAGAGGGAGGGGCATGAGGAACAGGTCCAGGTGTTCGTGTAGTGTTTCTTGGAGGCAAGTGTGTGCAGGTGAAGTGGGTCCAGTTCCTGCATGAATTGCAGAGAACTGAACCCTTAGTGTGGCGACTTGAAGTGATGGGTTTTGAGCAAGTTGGACATATGTATGTGTAGCTGGGTCCTGGGTTGCTCTCAATGTCTCCAGCTAGAAGAAGTCTTTGAGAAATGACAGCCGGGAGAGTCATTTCTCGGTGTAGGAAAAAACTGTGTGATGTGTTGTGTGTGGTGTGAGAGGTGTGGAAATTCCCGGCGCGACCGAAGCCGCTCCAAGGACTCCTGTACGAGTAGGCCTAATTGCCCGGAAATTGCCTTCATTCCCTGCTCATTTTCATGCATAAGCAAAAGCCAGAGCGTAATACAATTATGTATTCGTGAAAGTACGGTAATAGCTTTCAAATTACTCCTGATTCATCCCCGTACGACGTCTGGTTTATTTGTAAGGATCTTGCAAACGAAGGGCAAAATTGTTAAAAATTACCAAATCCGATAGGCGAAATCGCTAAAAATTACCAACTATTTTCTGTTTTCGCTATGTGTGACGCTGCACATAAGTGAGCTCTCTCTCACACAAACCTCAGTGTTGTGGCGGGGCCTGTAGGCTCCGGCTGACGTCCATCCGTGCTGCTTGCAAAAGCTGGCCTGGCTCACAGGCTACAAAATAGCCGGAAAAATCGTCTCCGTCATATGAGGGGCCCCGCGGGAATTGGGTTAAGAAGTGTGGTTGTTTTGATTATTTGATAGGGTCACCATAAGGGTAATGGTGTGGCATTTTTTCTGTACAGAGCCTTTTTGGTTGGGGCTTCTTAGGAATGTGACCTTTTTCGTTAGCCATGGAGAAACTGCAGAGGTACAAATTATTATAAGCAACCTCATGTTAAAAATATCTTATATATTTTTGTTTAGCTTTACTTGGCATTCCTCTTCCTCTATGTATCTAGCAATTTAACCCCCTCAAACTCCTTATGACGCGATGGTGTGGTAATTACCCCGGGCCAAAAAGCTCTAAAAGACGATCGAGTGATAACTCAAGCGAGCTTGAAATACGCAGGCATTTCGTTCATGGTCACCCCTTCGGGGATCAAGGTGTCCGGCAATATATACCGGTAGGCTATAGATAAATTCATTTTAGGCTATTTCTTCCATTTTATTTATCCTGTTAACCCTCCAGCCCCGGCTATGTAATATATATATATTTCCCGAAACCCGGGTGTTTTGGGCCGAAAAAAACGTGTCTACGCCTAGGCTACCATATCTTTGTTATTCTGACTGCTTCCGCATTCCCGCGCATCCCCAAGCGTAGATGTGTTTATTACCTGTAGAATGGCGTTAAGTAGAGCTCTCTAAGTCAAGTGGTTGAGTTGTGATGATGATTTCAGTGGAGATAACTTTATGGCAAAAACAGCCACTTTACACTACTTTTCGATACTTAACAAACAAACATACAGGCACACACGAACAAGTGACGCACTCCTTCTTGTGGCCGGAGATGCGGGGCGTCGGTCCAGCCGGCTGTTGTTTACATGCGTCGGACCGACGCCTCGCACACCAAGCTCACAGGCTTTCAACCACTGGGCGTTAAAGAGTCCTTCCGGGCAGCTCGTGTATGCTTTTTTATGGGCGTTCAAGAGCCCTTCCGGGAACGAAGGGTTAAAGTGCTTGATTGATTTTTGTGCTAATGTAGTTAGTATTTGGTGTAATTTTACATATTTCAGCTAAATATGAAGAGCACATGCAATTTATTTGTGCATGTTCAGTAAGTATTGCTGGGGAAAGGGTTAACGTATTCATCTTTTGGGGTATTTTATTCTATGTTTTTATCCTGTTTCTGTGATTGATTGAGTTTTGTGCTAATGTAGTTGGTATTTGGTATAATTTTACATATTTTAGATAAATCAGAAGAGCACATGCAATATATTTGGGCATTTTCAGTCAGTATTGCTGGGGAAACGGTTAACATACAGTATTCATCATAGGAAGGGAAGAGGATGTGTAGCTCAGATCTTTGCCCTGAAATATGTTGTGGAGAAATATCTTGAGAAGGGACAAAAGTTGTATGCTGCCTTCATGGACTTGGAGAAGGCCTATGACAGAGTTGATAGAGAAGGTACCGGTATGTAGAAAGTACGTGGAATATACGGAGCAGATAGCAAGTTGCTGAAAGCAGTGAAAAGCATGTATGAGGGTGCAAAGGTGTCAGTATGTGTTGAGAATGACCCAGAGCGAGTTCTTTGATCGGAATTTTGGGTTAAAGAAAGGGTGTGTGATGTCCCCTGTGGTTGTTCAATATATACTGAACTGTATATGGATGGAGTCATAAAAGAAATGCAAGGATGAGCAGTGGATGTTGGTGTACCACTAATAAGGGAAGGCAACGAGTGGAATGACAGAGTTGATAGAGAAGGTATGTGGAAAGTACTGAGAATATATGGAGTAACGGTAGATGGCAAGTTGCTGAAAGCAGTGAAGAGTATGTATGAGAGTGCAAAGGTATCAGTACTTGTGAAGAATGAACAGAGGGAGTTCTTTGATCGAATGTTTGGTAAAGCAAGGGTGTGTGATGTCCCGATGGTTGTTCTATATATACAGTATATGGATGGAGTCATAAAAGAAATACAAGGAAGAGCAGTGGATGTTTGTGTACTGCTGTTTGCTGACGATATGAATGGGAGTTGCAGGGTCTGGTAAATGAGTTTGGAACAGTGTGCGAAAAATGGAATCTGAAAGTAAATGCGGGGAAGAGCAAGGTTATGGTCTTCGAAAGGGGTGAAGCCACAGAGTGTGAGGTGAAGTTGAACGGTCAGGCTATGGAGATTGTCAGCTCATTTAAGTATCTTGGCAGTGTACAGAGTAAAGATGGGAGTATGGATGAAGAAGTGTGGGAGAGGGTGCAACAGGGGAAGAGGGAACAGGGGAAGAGGGTTGTAGGAATGCTGAAAGCAGTAACATGAAATAGGGTGGTCAGCATGGAACTGAAGAAGTCATTGCATGACAGTGTGGTAATCCCGACACTGACTTACGGAAGCGAAGCATGGACGTTGTTGGAGAGATTCAAACCAAGAGTGAAAGGGATGGAAATGAGTTACTTGAGAAGTGTGTGCAGAGTTACATGGAGGGATAGACAGACGAATGAGGAAGTACGAGAGAGGTGTGGTGTGAATGGACTGGAAAGTGAGAAAAAGAACACCTTGAGATGTTTCGGCCATGTGGAACGTATGGGAAGCAAGAGAATGACTAAGAGCGTGTACTAGTGAGTGGAAGGACAGAGGGAGAATATAAACCGAGAGAGAGGTGGAAGGATGGAGTTAAGAAGTATATGCGTGAAAGCGGTGCTGGATGGGAGGAGGGGCGTCGACTGACTGGGGACAGAGGTGCATAGGGGTGTTTCGTTCGTGGCCAATCCTTCGGGGATCAAGGCGTCCGTCAATAGATAGATAGATAAATTCATCTTTAGGGCTATTTCTTACATTTTCTTTATCCTGTTAGTGTACTTTATTACATTTTTTGGTAATGTAGTTGGTAATTGGTGTAATTTTACATATTTCAGATAAAGGATGTCAACAGAATAACAAATGATGAGCTGAAGAGACGTTTAGGTATAAAGAGTATTAGCGAGGAGATGCGTACAAGTAAACTGGGATGGTATCGCATGTGGAGAGAATGGATGAACAAAATTGGGTGAAAAGATGCAGGTCTGCGATTGTGGAGGGAGCTGCACCAAGGGGTGGACCGAGTAAGACCTGGGATCGGACTATACGTGCCGATCTCAAATCCAAAAACTTGACAAGTAAAGCATCCCTTAACAGGGTTGCCTGGAACGCCGCCAATAGGAAAAGAGACTGAAACTGCACATCTGTGTGGAGCAATCAGTCTTAAAATGTTATGTACGGATGTATGTATAAATCTGAGAGAGGCAAAAGCAAATCTATTTAGGCCATTTTCAGTCAGTATGTGCTGGTGTAAAGTAAAGGTTAACATATTAATCTTTTGGAGGTACTTGTCTTCCATGTATTTTATCCTGTTAGTGAGTTTTATTGATTTCAGTGCTACTGTAGTGGATATTTGGTGTAATTTTTACATATTTTAGATAAATCTGAAAAGTGTTTTGTTTTTGTTTGGGGTGGGGGGGGGGGGGGGGGTGTGGTTGTGGGGGGGGGGGTTTGGGGTTTTTTTTTTTTTGGTTTTTTTTTTTTTTTTTTTTTTTTTTTTTTTTTGGGGGGTTTTTTTTTTTTTGGGGAGGACATGCAATAGTTTTGGGCAAATTTTTTTTTCAGTCAGTAATTGCTGGGGAAACCGGTTAAGCATACCTGTACGTATCTTAGGAAGGGCAGAGGGATTTGTTAGCTCGATTTTTGCCCGGAAATGTGTTGTGGAGAAACTCTCTGGAGAAGCGACAAATAAAAGGTTCGTATGCTGCATTGCATGGAGTGGGAGAAGGCCTATGCCAGAATGGATAGAGCAGGTATGTGGAAAAGTACCGAGTACTGAGAACTATATCGGAAGTAGGATGGCAAGGTGCTGAAAGCAATGAAGAGCATGTATGAGGGTTGCAAAGGGGTCAGTATGTGTGGAATAATTCACAGAGCGACGTCTTTTCAATCTGAAGGTTGGGTTAAAGCAAGGGTTTGTGTTGTGATGTCCCCATGGTTGTTCAATATAGACCGGTACAGGTATATGGATGGAGTCATGAAAGAAATACAAGGAAGCGCAGCGGATGTTGGTTTTTTTTGACCGCTGATAAGGAAGATGGAAACGAGTGGAAGTTGCCTCAAACCGTACAGTACCGGTACTACTGTTGCTGACAACACAGTTCTGATGAGCGATAGTGAATGCGGAGTTGCGCGGGTCAGGTTAACTATGTTTGGACACAGTGTGGGAAAAATGGAATCTGGAGGTAAATGCTAGGAAGAGCACTATTATGAGGTCATTGAAAGGGGTGCAACCATAGAGGGTTGAGTGCAGGGGTTGAACGGATATGAAGGAATGTCCGCTCATTTAAGTATTTGGGCGTGGGTAGTGTGTTGATTAAAGGATCTGAAGTAGGCCTAGGGGAGACGAAGGGTGGGAGAAAGTGTAACAGGGGAAGAGCGTTGTAGGAACTCTGCAGCAGTAAGAAGAAATAGGGTGATCAGCATGGAAGGAAAGAAGTCCTTGCTAGGACCAGTGTGGTAATCCCCGACATTGACTTAGGGGAGGGAAGCATGGACGTTTCTGACTGGGATTGATCATTGCTAATCATCAGTTATGCTAGTTGGAAAATTAGTGGGGTAGAATGTAGAGTTCGGGTGTACCGCCAGCCTTGTTTACACTACGCGGACAGTGGCGGCGGACGCTGGCCATCATGTACGTCTATTTGACTGCTTTTGGATATCAATAATAGGTTGAGGGGCGGTAACCCCACCAGGGAATATTGTCATCATGATTAAGACGGTATTGACAGCAGGAGGCGAAAGAACGGATATTAAAAATTTTTTTTTTGTAACAAACGCCTTCAAAATAGACGCGAACTAAAGGGATGGTTCACCCATAGCCGAGTCGGTGTGCGAGTCCAACATGAGTGATGAAAATTTTGCTATTCAGCAATGACTCGTCGATACTCCTAAGACACTCGCTATAGACTCGTGCTACGCTCGTGTATACTCTATTGTTTACTGGACACACTCGTGGGTTACTCGTCGGGGTCCAAAAATGTCTTGCATGCATGAAATTTGGAGGTCCCGTGTGCGAATTAGCCTACCCACGAGTGTGGCCTAAATACGTGTAGACTCGTGCATAGGTGTTAACACGTGTTTGACTCTGAATGTAATTTGTATTCGGTAAGAAGTTTTTTATTTTTTGTGTGTAACTCGTGTTGACTCGTGTAAAATCCGTGTAACACTCTTTGGTGATTCGTCGCCTTTCGTTTTTATCATTTCGCATGTTGACGGAAGCAACCAGTGTCTACACGCCAACAACACGTATTGTAACCCACACACGCAACTAGTATCAACAAGAGAAGAAAAGGCACGAATGTGAGTGCCAAAATTTTGGGTGCCTCCATGATGCCAGAGGTTTACACGATTCCAACAGAGTCGAAAACACGAGTATACAAGAGTAAAACACGATCCTTGAGAAAAAAACATGAGGGTGAACCCGAACAAGCAAGTGTCATTTGAAATACCGTTATTTCAAAAATGTAGGACGAAATCAACGAGAGTTTACCACGGAGTTGTAACGAAGATGTTGAGCGAACGTGTGCAACAGAGATCCAACGAGAGTCAACGCGTTGTCGTCGGGTCGATCCGTATAACAATCGTGTTTGATCAGTGTAACAATCGCTGTGACTTGTGTTAGACGCGTCCATACTCTTTGTTTATTGCCCTGGAATGTGGCCATTATTTTTAAAAATTTTGACACTCGTGTTGGGTTCGTGATACACTCGTTTTGACTCTCAGTTACTCGTATGACTCTTGCATGAACAAGTGGTTGACTCGTATTGACTCGAGTTAACTTGTGTTACAGCTCTCCTTGACGCGGGAGCAACTGCTACTCGCGGCCGACTCAGCCTCCAGCGACGGCGATAAATCGACGAGGTGTGGCTCGTGTTGGACTCGAGCACCGACTCGGCTAATGTGTTGAACCAGCCTTTAACTACGGTGATAGACATATGTAAACATGACGGCGGCGGTGTCCGGCGTCGGACACTTGCGATAATGGTCCAGTCTAGTTTGAATGTCATTGGATACACTAATATGTTGAGGGGGGGCTTTGCCCCCATGACGTGTTGTCATCATCATCTATATAGCCAGTAGCTAGGGGAACAACAACCAAAAAATTGCCGCAAAGCCCTTCCCTCAACATATTATTGTAGCAATGGCAGTCAAAGTAGACCGGAACATGATGGCAATCGCCCCTGGGCGAACCGCCTAGGCCTTACCTCATGTTTACATTCGATCGCCGCAGTACTGTAAGTTCGCTATTTGAGTTTTTGACGACGATATTTGGGCCTATTTGCCCCCTGCTGGCAATTATTATGGTACAATATGTATGGGGGGTGTTTGCCCCCCTCAATATTATCGTATCCACAATTTTTCATCAAATGGACGGGAAATGATGGCAAGCTTCCGTCGCCGCTCTGCGCAGTGTAAACAATGGTGGGTACGCCCGAAACTCTACATTCTACCCTACCTATATTATAGGCTACAAAATAAGTAGGCTAGGCTATTTTACTATAGGCTATGCCTAGTCTAATATTACAATTTAAGGTAGCATTTAAAATGACTACAGCAGGACTTACCCTTGACCAGGTATAGGCTATCCTAAGTTTACTAGGCCTATACCCCTTTGAAAGGACATTAGCCTAGCCTAACCTAACAACCTTACCTAACCTATTATAGTAGGCTATTATGGGTGGGGGCTGCCGCCCCCACACCCCAATTTTTGGTGTATTTGTCTATTTTGTCTGTGAAGTGGGAATTTTTTCAATTTGTCGATAACGAAATCCTCCATGCGGACTATAGCCTATGGAGAAAAATATGGCGAATCTATTGTTGCCTATTATCTCTAATAAATTGTTTCTCATAATGCTGCAGTAGTGTCGTTTAAAATACCAACCATTTAATTGTGTGCTTTTAAAAAGACCTAAATTAGGCTACAGGCTACTGGAAGATTAGAAGAATCTTTAAGAAAGACTAGGTTAGGGTTTTTGTCGTGCCAAAGTTAGATTATAGCCTAAATATAAAAGGAAGTGAATAAAATGAAATATGCTGAAAACATTCGCCGTCAAAATAGACGCGAAGTTAACCGCCGATCGCCCTATGTAAAATGACGACCGTACACCCGGTAACTACATCCATCCCATTAAAAGTTACTGTGGGACACAAATATGTGAGTATTCTCTGTTTCTGGCCACGTATTATGATGTACTCTAAGTCATCCATCTGTGCTACTTCATAGGATCCCCAATTAAGGACAAAGTCAATCAACAGACGAAATAAGCTCCCAAATTACAATAACATAGCGGCCCGCCGTTTATGGGCGACTTTTTACACGTCATTTTAAATGTTACTTTCCTGCCCTGGTCTAGGCCTAATAGATTTTTCCAAAGAATCAAACTTAAATTAAAAGGAAGTAGCCTAGCCTACAGTTTATAGGAAGGCTATTCCAACATGCATTCCAGAACTTAGGCTAGCCTAGGCCTAGGCTATATGAAATGTTTGTGGGTGGTCTGCCAAAAAGAATCACTAGGCCTATTAGGCTATGGGTAGGCTAGTATGGGGTGCATTTTGCAAATTTCTGAACTCTTAGGCCTAGGCTAGGCTAAATTAAAACTCACAAAATCTGAGTAAAACCAGCACTAGAATTTTGTCTTGTCTTGTCTTGTCTTGGGGCAACCTCAGGCGAATACTCGCCCCCTCCGGCCCTACCGTAGTCGCGGAGATCCTATGTCACAATTAAATTAGTTTATAGTTAAGGTTAAAATTCACCACCGTGTCACTTTCATTCTAGGTCATTCGTAGAACCGTAACACTGTAAAGGCAACAACCCAATAGCAGGTCATCAGGTGGTGAACCAGAGACCTACAAACCACGGTACTAGGGCCAGAGCAATGTCTTGAAGCGAGGTGCCCTTATCAACCAACCCCAGACAATCCAGTAGGAGCTGTCGGAAGGAATCCATCTTTGAAGCCAGAAAGGGACGCCCATCCACATGCTCAGTGACGGGACGAGGCGAGGCTTAGGAGGCATATGTAGGACGACCAGATGTAGGATGTGGAGGGGAAGAGGTACCGACGATACATGGGATGCGGAGACTGCGGAGGGAAGAGCTCGTCAAAGTCATACGGTTCCTCAGGACCTCAACTAACCGGGACGCCGGTGGGCAATGGTCGATCGCCGTAGTTAATATAAGTACGCGTCTATTTGACGGCGATTTTGTTTTGTATTTAGGCTAGGCCTAGGCTATTTGCCCCTGCTGGCAATATATGATGATGACAATATGTCATGGGGGTGATTGACCCCTCAACATATTATTGTATCCAACGATCTCTAACCTCTGTATGTCTCAAAAAGGGCTATAAGCTGAATTGGCTGTAAATTTCCACATCTAGGCTATTCCTTGACAGATTTGCTCCCTCCAATTATATTTATTAGCATAAATTCAGCCTAGTTTAGTCTATAAAACAAAAGCAAACATTTGTTTAGCCTAGGCCTACATATAAAAAAAAAAAACCCACCCGAACTGCAATTTTAAGCACAAATATGTGGATCTAAGTTACAACAAAGCAAATGTTTTTGTATAGCCTAAAATAAACCAAAACATTTTCATCTTTCAACTGTTGAGGTCATAAATATAAACAAATCTAATACATTAGGAAAAAATGCGTTAAGAGTTGTGTTAGCGGGTCTATCGTCCCCTTAATTACGTAGTCGCACGCTCGCAGTTACATTCGCGTCTAATTTGACTGTGGTTATTTGCCCCTGCTGGTGATATTATGATGATGACAATAAGTCATAGGGGGATAAAGCCCCTTCAACCCATTATTGTATCTCACGGCCAGGCGTTGGGTAAATTGTTTTGTTACCGGCCGGCGGATTGAGGGTGGCTTTACCAAGTTTACCCCAGCAGTTAAATTAGAAGCGAATGTAGGCCTAACTGCGAGCGTGCGACTAAGCTATATAAACAAAGCTTTTGGTATGCCCACAACTACAACTCTTACCAAAACTGCAATTAGCCTATTTTTGTTTGTTTTTTTCAGTCTAGGCTAAATTGGTGAGGCTAGGCTAAATTATTTAGCTGCAATTAGCCTAGCCTATTTTTGTTTGTTCTTTCAGTCTAGGCTAAATTGTGGTAGGCTAGGTTAAATTCTTTAACATGTGTACTATTGTGTAGGCCTGTGCTTTCCAATAGAAGTAAAAATATGTAGCATAGCCTAATGCAATTTTACTAAAACCCAAGCCTACCTGAATATAGCCCTATGCAGAGCTCAAAAGCAAAAAAAAAAAAATATGTTGAGCAGTGAAATAAAATTAAGCTAGGCCTGGTTTCTCATAGGCCTAATAACCTAATGAAGTATACTATAGCCTAACCTAATTTAAGTTATTTCACAAAATACTAATAGGCCTACCCAGCCCTCCTCATGCATTATTTTCCATTGTAAAATAAGTTTGTGATTTGTGTAAAAGCTATCGAACAGTATGAGCTAACATGAAAACGCAAATTCCCCAAAATTATGGCAGAAAAGAAGGGTGAGGCTACTCCTCATCATGATATAATAGGCTAAAACATACAAACTGTTAGGATAGGGAAAATTATACTGAAAATACTTGAGTCTGGTCTGTGAGACTTTGTTTTATGACGAATGCGGTATTAGCAATCACATAAAATCCGTCATGAAGGTATGTGGATGAAAATGTATGAATCACAAACGGCAGTGAGTGATGGGTATGAGTGAGATTCCGCCCCACCAAAAACCTATTTTATCTCTGTGGAGTTCATCCCTGAAAAGGGGGATGCTCTGGTCATGAGGCTGGAAGGGGTATAAAGTGGTTGTAAGATACTGGGTTTGTAAGGGGCTTTCGTTCATGGCTGATTTGCAGTGAAAAACTGTGGCTTAATGGTGCAGTAATGAAATAGCTATCTATGGGGTATAGTGCTGTGAAT
>CM064577.1:6560477-6777439 GCA_032716605.1 Paralithodes platypus | reverse complement strand
TTAATTATTTAAATTACCTATTAGACGTTCAAAGTTGTCAGTTGTCACATTAACCTAAGAAGTGCGCATGGGGGTAATTAGAAACGTCCCCCTGTGCTGACGTAGATGAGCTGTTTCCATCACTAAAATATTCATTTTACCATAAATAGCATTAATACTTATCCATACACGCCTATTATGGGTTGATTATAAAGGTATTAACCTGAAACACAATAAAACGAGTGAAAACAGCGTTTTGATGGTCAAAATCGGAGATACAGGCCGCGAGTTATATAATGTATGGGTGAGGCAACCTGCTTTCCCGCCAATTTCCCCCAAGGCCACTGAGACACAGTCGATCGATACTCTCTCTCTCTCTCTTGCACTCGCTTGCTAACAGAGATGACAATGCCCTGCTTGCAACTCGCTAATGTTAGCATGACAATATACCTCAGAATAAGGGAATAACAGGGAAAATAGGTGATAACTGAAGGAGGGGAGGAAAGTGGGGAAGGAGGGGAGGTAGAGGAGTGATATTTTGCATGGCCCAGGGGCAAACAAAAATAATAGAAATTTTTTTTTTTTTTTTTCGATGTTTAAAGTTGATTTTTTTTTTCTCTGACTCTTAAGAGTCTTCCCGCAGTCCGCCGGGGGAACTCTTAACCCGGGAGCTGCGGGGAGACTCTTAAGAGTTCCCCCGGCGCACTGCGGGGAGACTCTTAAGAGTCAGAGAAAAAAAAAATCAACTTTTGACATCGAAAAAAATTTTTTTTTTTATATTTTTATTTTTTTTTTGGCCCCTGGGCCATGCAAAATCTCAGTCCTCTACCTCCCCTCCTTCCCCACTTTCCTCCTCTCCTTCAGTTATCACCTATTTTCCCTGTTATTCCCTTATTCTGAGGTATATTTTCGTGCTAACATTAGAAATCCGATTGGAGGGTGTGGTCATCACTGATAGCAAGCGAGTGCAAGAGAGAGAGAGAGTATCGATCGACTGTGTCTCAGTGGCCTTGGGGGGAAATTGGCGGTGAAAGCAGATTGCCTCACCCATACATTATACAATCTCGCGGGCTATATCTCCGATTTTGACCATCCAAACGCTGTTTTCACTCGTTTTATTGTTGTTTCAGGTTAATACCTTTATAATCAACCCATAATAGGCGCATATGGATAAGTATTAATGCTATTAATGGCACAATGAATATTTTAGTGACGGAAACACCTCAAATACGTCAGCACAGGGGGACGTTTCCAATTACCCCCATGCGCACTTCAGAGGTTAAGAGTCTTCCCGCAGTGCCCCCGGGTTAAGGAATCACCTCACAGCAATTAGGACACAATTTTTAGAACTAACTGGTTGGGCTGTACAGGAGGGGGAAGAAAAGGGATTTATGAGGTCATGCTTAAAGCTCCGCCCTCACCCCTAGTCAACTCACACCCACCTGGTATCTTGATCGAGCCCCTGAAATGCTTCAGTCCCGTAAATATTGCAAGATCCTCCCCTTTGATCTAATACTTAAAAAGGCAATTTTCTAATGGCACTGGCAATGGGTGGCAGAGTGTCTGAGGTGGCGGCGATAAGTTCGGAACCAACCTGTCTAAGATTTAAAAGGCGCAACATAGGGGCACATATTGCGCCTGCTCCTAACTTTCTTGATAAGAATAAACATTCTAATCATGTATTTACAGGAGTTCGAAATTCTGGCTCTGATACAGGGTGACAGGCATAATTTCTTGTGTCCAGTGCAGTCACTTAGGTTATTTATGAGGGCTTCCTGGCCATCACAGGTGGGAGCCCTCTGGGTTTCAAGGACAGGTGTCCGATTACAAAAACGCCGGCTAGCTGCGTTATTAGTTGAAGTCATTCGAGAGAGTAACCCGGGCGTGTTGGCAAGATCACATGATATCCGTAAATGGGCGGCATCACTTCGATTCCTCCATAATTACGCTCTCGAAGATATTCTGCAGACCCAATTGTGGTCATCAAATCATACTTTTCTCACACGTTACCTGTCCGTCAATCTCATGTAACCTTCTCGTACTGTGTAGCATTAAGGCGGAGAGCCTAGTGTTAAGCTGATTTTGTGAAAAAGGGGGGGGGGGGGGGGGAAGTATCCTAGCTAAGGGCTCCACCTGCCTCTGAAGTGAGACAAAATGTAATGAGTATTAAGGTTCCGTAGGCTAAAGTAAGCCTACCCGGGAACATTGATTAATTTTTTAGATGAAACACTATGGATGCAATAGGGTTTCCAATATACCCAATAATCTCAAGGATTAGATCTAGAGTATAAATATTTTTTGGTAAACATTACCTAAGGCCATGAATATATAGGCCTACATATTAAACCTCTCACGTTCTTGACGCAATTTTGAGCCTATTAGGGATACTTCAAAGCCTTTGTTACTATCAGGGGTATTTAGAAACCTTTAGTTTAGTTACTTCAATCTCTGCAGTTGTCTTTGAGTTAGCTGTGGGCAGAAAACTAATTTTGGAGAGGTAATTATAAGAGTGAGAGAACTCTATTTAGTATTGCTAATCTGGCAACCTCTGCGTCATATAATCGTGAGAGGGTTAATACATTTGGGTGATAATGAATGTTTCATTTCCCCTGGAATATATAAACTGAATGAATAGTTTATTCCTGTGTTACGCCAAAGGTTCTATGAATCTTAAAGGCGTTAACACCACATGCTTCCTTTAAGAAACGCCGCCTGTAACCTTCTTTTATATTTTCTTTGATATTAAACTGACCTGATTAGTACATGTTCATTGGACGTACCCGGTTTATTAAGTGATATGTGATGTTTATGATGAATGTCCCAACTCCAGTCTTGGGAATTCAGGGGCATCGTCAATGATGAAGGGGCCACTAATAAATTATAGGTTTGAGTCCCGAAGGGATGAAGGATAACCTAATATTTAGTAGTGGCCCCGGAATCATTGACGATTTTGGCCCTCCCTGCCATCCCCTTCCCATTCATCTGCTACATTTTGAGAGTCTCGATATGTCAGATTAAGGAAGAGTGCTCGGGGTCTACAAGATGGCGAGCGGTACCCAACAGCAGACGACTGGGAAGCGCAAGCTAGTTCGAGTTTAATTTTAATTTTTATTTATTTATTTTACTAGTTTCTTCTAGTAGTGGACCCACATCATAAGGACGAGTCCGTGAGTGGTTATTAAGAGCGTTTCGCTCACGATGTAAGGCAATCGTATTTTGAGTTCTGGGCGGGAAGTTTGAACAGCAAGCTTGGTGTTCAAAGATTGGCCATTACCTACGTAAGGCGCATCGTCAATGATTCCGGGGCCACTACTAAATATTAGGTTTTCCTTCATCCCTTCGGGACTCAAACCTGTAATCTATGTATGGATTTTGTTCAAATTTTAACCATAATTTCACTTTGACACGCTGAATCGAATGGCGCAAACAGAATTGAAATCGGACAATTAGTTTAGGATTTTGTATATGACTTGGCCTCCCAGAAGGTCCCAAATGACCAGTTTTTGTACTTTAATCCTTTGGCTGCAGGTGACGTTCTGGAATGTTTTGGCAAGTTACAGCAATTTCCAGGCTTTAAAAGCCTGTAAAAAACTTAAAAATCGAGTGTCGGTGGGCGGGAGCGTGAGGGGCCCACCTCCGTCCCTCAGAGCAGCGAGCGGCTCACTGAGCTAGGCTGTGTCTCGCGCGGGTCTCTCTCTGTCTCTCTCAACAGTGTAGCCAAGCGAGCCAGTGCTACCAAATAGCGGGTGTCCCGCGTTTTTCTGGCACCGCTGCGGGTGAACCAGACCACGTACGGGGCCCGTTCTGGTCTCATTTTGAAGCTATTTTCGCCTAGTTTTCGGCAGAATACAGTTCATTTAATGCAGATGCTTGATTTATCATTCAGGAGTGCCTGAATATGCCCTAAATAGCCCAAACATAGCCGCAGCCAATGGGTTAAAAGTCCTCTGCAGCCCAAACTATAAGTTCTAGGGAATTCTACTTGGTGCCATTCGATTTGTCTCGCCGAGCTGCTTCTATACTTGATCTTATATTTCATTTTCGCCCAGCCATTCGCCCAGAATCGAAAATATTTTGGTCCAAAATCCCTGTGTTTAATTAAAGCCCAGGATTTTTTTTGCACTTGCCAGGCAACTTTCGAATTTCGAGTTTTTATAGGTATATATGGATTCGTCTCGTCATTACAATTCCAACGGTATACGAATTTTTTAATTTTGACCAATTTTTAGGCCCAATAGGCCTATGTTAAAGTTTAAAACTCCATAGACGAGTTATCTATGTATGGATTTTGTTCAAATTTTAACCATAAGTTCACTTTGACACGCTGAATCGAATGGCGCAAACCGAATTGAAATCGGACAATTTGTTTAGGATTTCGTATTTGACTTGGCCTCCCAGAAGGGCCCAAATGACCAGTGTTTGGACTTTAAAAGTCCCCTGTAGCCCAAACTATAAGTCCTAGGGAATTCTACTTGGTGCCATTCGATTTTTCACGCCGAGCTGCTTCTATACATGGTCTTATATTTCATTTTCGCCCAGCCATTCGCCCAGAATCGAAAATATTTTGGTCCAAAATAATTTTTGCACTTGGCGGGCGACTTTCAAATTTCGAGTTTTCATGGGTATATATGGATTCGTCTCGTCATTACAATTCCAACGGTATATGATTTTTTTAATTTTGACCAATTTTTAGGCCCAATAGGCCTATTTTATAATTTAATAAACACTGTCCCCTACATGATGGCTGTCTAAGTCAGAGAAGCTGTTGTAGTGGCTTTGTTGAGTGTGTTATTAGTTATTAGTTGAACGAATGGGAGATGAAAGGCTTACAAAGAGAATATGTGAGTCAGGTACAAGGGGAGATAGAAGGGCAGGAAGACCCCCATTGAGATGGAGAGACTGTGTAAGAAAGGCTTTGGATGATAGAGGAATGACTATAGATCAGGCAGGGGAAGTGGTGGTGGACAGGAGTGAATGGAGAATGCTTGTGAATAGTTGAGTGAACACGTGGTCATTTGGAGTAAGGGGTCGGGCGCAAGTTCGACTAGATAATAGTCCATCAGGCGCCTGGCCCGGGGGGACGATTAATATGAAGGGTGTGCCTGGAAGTGTGGTGGGAGGGCTTGTGGCTTTGGCTCCGCTGCATGTCTGCCTGCCGAGATCGGAACCTCTCCGGGTGGTCAGGGGTCGGGGGAGTGCTGGAGCGACCTTGGTAACCCTGTTCTCTGGGTCTTCTCCTGGGTGACCTGGATGTGTGTGAGTTTGTGTTTTTTATCTGTGTTTATTTTTTGTTTTATGTTGTTTTTGTGTTGTCCCTGTTCTTGCTCTGTCTTGAGTCGGCTACCCCCAAAATGGGGATTGGGCCTGAGCATATAGATAGATAGATAGAATAGATAGATAGAGTTATTAGTAAAGAAGGGTATATAATTAAAGCTCTTTCCTGTGTCTTCCTTCCACTCAATCTACCCACTTGTTATAATGGAGCAGCCACGTAAGTGATATGTTATGTTCAAATAGTATAGTTAGCCATACGCTATTAAAGAAGGGATAGTTTTCTTTTAATAATCTTTACAGAAAACGTTAGTTTGAATGGGTAACTAATATATTTTATTAGAACGAGGTACAGTATCAGTACAGTACTTTCCGTAGTTATCTATATAAGGATATTGTTAAAATTTATACCACAAGTACACTTTGACACGCTGAATCGAATGGCGTAAACATAATTGAGATCGGACCATTAGTTTAGGATTTCGTATATGACTTGGCCTCCCAGAAGGGAGGCCATGACCAGTTTTTGGACTTTAAAAGTCCTCTGTAGCCCAAACTATAGGTCCTAGGGAATTCTACTTGGTGCCATTCGATTTTTCTCGCCGAGCTGCTTCTATACATGGCCTTATATTTCATTTTCGCCCAGCCATTCGCCCAGAATCGAAAATATTTTGGTCCAAAAGCGTAGACAAATCTTTGCACTTGGCGGGCGACTTTCGATTTTCGATTTTTCACGGGTATATAATGGATTCGTGTCGTCATTACAATTCCAACGGCATATGATTTTTTTTTAATTTTGACCAGGCCCAATAGGCCTATTTTAAAGTTTAAAAACTCCATAGACGAGTTATCTATGTATGGATTTTGTTCAAATTTTAATCATAAGTTCACTTTGACACGCTGAATCGAATGGTGGAAACAGAATTGAAATCGGACAATTAGTTTAGGATTTCGTATTTGACTTGGCCTCTCAGAAGGCCTCTCAGAATGACCAGTTTTTGGACTTTAAAAGTCCTCCGTAGCCCAAACTATACGTCCTAAGGAATTCTACCTGGTGCCATTCGATTTCTCTCGGCCGACAGCTTCCATACATGATCGTAGATTTCATTTTCGACAAGCCATTCTCCCATAATCGAAAATATTTGTTCAAAAATGCCTGGGTAAAATGTTTGCACTTGGCGGGTGATTTTCGATTTTCGAGTTTTAACGGTATATCTGGATTCGTCACGTTGCAATTCCAACGGTATATGGACTGTTTAATTTTGACAATTTTTTAGGCCCAATAGGCCTATTTTAAAGTTTAAAAACCCCATAGACGAGTTATCTATTTATGGATATTGTTCAAATTTATACCACAAGTAGCCTACACTTTGACACGCTGAATCGAATGGCGCAAACAGAATTGAAATCGGACCATTAGTTTAGAATTTCGAATTTGACTTGGCGTCCCAGAACGGCCCAAATGACCAGTTTTTGGATTTTAAAAAGTCCTCTGTAGCCCAAACTATAAGTCCTAGGGAATTCTACCTGGTGTCATTCGATTTCTCTCGACCGACAGCTTCCATACATGGTCGTAGATTTCATTTACGACCAGCCATTCTCCCATAATCGAAAACATTTGTTCAAAAATGCCTGGGTTATTTAATTAAGCCCAGGAAAATCGATGATTTCGGTCTGATTTTGACTATTCAAGATTATGGTATATTTGGAATCGTCTCGTCGTTGCGATTCCAACGTTTTTTTTAAGATAAATACATTTCATCATACTTATAGGATTAATCTTAATAAAATATTCATAATATTGATAATAATAACATCAATATAAATGGGGACGCTCCCCATACTTTATTCTGAAGCTAACATTAAAGTCATACCATCAGTGACATTTAATAAGTGATTGCACACATTACATCCTGTTTACCTTCCACCAAATTTTCCTGATTGATACCCGTATAATAGAAGGATAAAAAAAAAAAAAAAAAAAAAAAAATATATATATATATATATATATATATATATATATATATATATATATAGATTGATACCCGTATAATAGGATAAAAAAAAAAAAAAAAAAAATATATATATATATATATATATTTATTAACCCCTTGTGTACCGGCGAAGTATTTTTGTATTTGTTTTGAGCTACATTTAGACGATTGCATTAAGATTAAAAGGGTATATGATAGCTAAAGGGATTAATTGAGATCGTCTGTAGCCTTTTAATGGGTAGACGTCCTTCCTAAGCCATGTAAAGACTTATTATAATTGCCAGAATATAATAAAATGGATGTTACCGGTATTGAATGGGTTAAAGATCAAGCTACACATTTATTTCCCTCCTTCCACGGGCCCCTTTATCCCCATTCCCCCCGGCAAACTGCCGGGCAGTTCGACTTGGCCTTCCTGGAGGGCCCAAATGACCAAATGACCGCCGGCAAACTGCCGGACAGTGCCTGGTGATTTCGCTCAACTGCGTGCATATCCCTGGTTTGCCCGCTGAATTTGCCCCATATCGAACATTTCCCTTGTGCCCGACGGGCAGTGCTCGATCGTGTGGACGGGGCTTAAGGGTTGGCTACAGACTGATCTATTTAGTTTTCTCCGTTTAGCTAATATTTACGTGTGATTATTTGTATTGATTTGTTTGGCAGGCATTTCAATGTTTTTTTTTTTTTTTTGTATATATAATTAATAGATAGATAAGTAAAGGGGTGGACTGACAATAAGAGATAGGATTTCTCAGTCTTTTTTCTACTCAACAAGTGAACTCTGGAACTCTCCCTCAATCAATTTTCCTACATCTTATGACTTAAACTGCTGCAAACTTCATGTGTCCAGGCATTTTTACTCCAACGTCCCTTGAATTTGGCTATGTCACTCTTTTGGCTTTGAGGGAGGCACTCGTTACAGGCAACCTGCCTTTTGTCTCCTTCATAAACAAAAAAGTCATTCGGCGGAGTCATGTGCCAAAAGGGGGGTCATTATGGGTGTCACTAATGGATTTTGTCACTATAGACTGCCCATTCTTGAGGGAGAGGGCAGAGTTAAGGGGAGATTTCCACTGTAGGGATTTTTTTCTTTACCCCTTTCTCCTTTATGCTTAGCCCCATTGCTTTTGAAGTTTTAAGATGTTCGCCCCATTAGTTGGGCGATTTTAAGAAGTTTCACCCCATTTATGTCACTTTTAAGACCTTTCGTCCTATTTAGGTGTCGATTTTTTCCTGGCGAGCGATAGCGAGCCTGTAAATTAAGAGGAACCGGCCTTCGGCCGGGTAATTTTTCTACCGAAAAATGTACAAATTCATCTTGAAAGGGGGTCAAGGGGGTGTAATTTTAAGCTTGATGGAAGTCTAGGAAACACACTAAAAACCTCCCCTTAAGTGACACCCATAATGACTCCCTTTGTCACTAAACTCGCCCACTTTGTCACTAGACTCCGCCCATTCTTGAAGGAGTGGGCGGAGTTTAGTGACACCCATAATGATTCCCATTCTGTCACTAAACTCCGCCCACTTTGTCACTAGACTCCGCCCATTCTTGAAGGAGTGGGCGGAGTTAAGTGACACCCATAATGATTCCCATTCTGTCACTAAACTCCGCCCATTCCCTCAAGAATGGGCGGAGTCTAGTGACATTATCGGTGGTCACCAATCTCCGTCCTCTCTCGCCTACCATTGTGATAGGCCTACAGTTACCCAGCCACCTTCGTAGATAGATAGATAGATAGATAGATAGATATATATATATATATATATATATATATATATATATATATATAGTTAGATAGATAGATAGATAGATAGTTTATTGACCACAACATATATTACATTGGTTGCACGAATATTGTCATATACTGTAACAGTCCCTGTAGTCTATCAACAATACTGTAACAGTCCCTGTAGTCTATCAACAATAAATATCGTGAATCCCCCTCCCTCAATAAAAAAACTAAAACAAAAAAATAATAAAATAAAGTTAATACAAAAATAATAATGATAATAATACAAGTCCCTTTTCATCATTAGAGGGCGAGTTCCGTAACATTTACTATCACTTGGGATCATATCAAAAGAGTGAAATCTAAATGCAGAGTTAAAATGGTTTTCAGTCACTTCATCCAGACTGTGTGTAATAAGTTGTGAATATTGTGTTCATTTGATCTTTAACTTTATTTTTTTATTTTTATTTTTTTAAGAGACAATTAACGGAGGAAGGAAAAACACAGATAAAACAAAAAGGTCCATGTGCCTAAAGGCATCCTCCATTCATAAAATGTTTGTAACAACTGGATTTAAACTTGTAGATTGTAAGTTTATGGAAAGCATCTCGAGGGAAGTGAATTCCAAAGAATAGTAGTTCTAGGGCTAATTGAATTTTGATAAGCAGAAGTTCTGCATTGTGGAGGAGACAGTGTAAATTCATGTAAATTAATTTCGTTGCTCGAAGAACTTAGTCTTGTTGTCTTTGTTTATAATCACATCGCTACATAAAACCAGCTCGTCCTTCATTTATCTCGAGCCAGTTATTCAAATTTGTATTCAATGTGTATACTTGAATCAATTCATATTGCTATTATAATTTGTCGCATACTCTGCTATCTTTTAAAGGGCAATCATTCACCGTAGCCTCCAGCTCCAATAAGACAGTTGTTAGTTCCTCAAAGGAGACTAGAGCATGACCTAGTATCTTTTTAAGCCCAGCCTTCACAATACCTATGGCTCTCTCCCAAATAGCTCCGAACCAAGGCGCACATGCTGGTATAAAACGTCATTCACAACGGATTTCTGCCTACTGTTTTAAGACGTTTACCCCCATCCAGGTGTCAATATTTTCCTGGCGAGCGGTAGCGAGCCAGCATATATATGTTTTTGTTTTGAATCTTGACAGCAAGCTAAATTTGTACATTTTTTGACAGAAAAAATTCTCCGGCGAAGCCAGATTTCTCCATACAATGCTGGCTCGCTATCGCTCGCCAGGAAGAAATCAACACCTGGATGGGGATAAACATCTTTAAACAGTTGGCTGAATGGGGCCGAATGGATACAAGCCAGGGAAAGAGAAAAGGAGAGAAAGATAAACAAAGCCGGTGACCCCCCTTAACCCTCTGACTTCCATGTACTCTTCCAAATCTGAAGAAATTCGTCTAATAATAGCCAGAAAACAGACAAGAAATGCGTAATAGTATCTTGAAAGAGCTAATCATATTCTTGCTGAAATCAGGTCAGTTCCTCTATTAAGGGGAGAGTTGTATTTATTTGGTTCTTTATATATTTATGTATTTATTTTTGCTATTTATTTATTTTTAGTTGCCTCCCTAGACCTCCATCAAGCTTCTCCCCTACCACATCTCACACACACACACCTCTTTCTGCTCTCTCTCTCTCTCTTATCTATTCAATTACTCTCTCTTCCTTCATTCATGCTTCCTTACTTGTTTCCTCTTTAATCTCTCTCTCTCTTTTTTTCTCCCTTATCCTTTATTTCCTCTCTTCTCCTTGGTCTTCCTCTCTTCTTTACAATCCTCTTCTTCTTTCTCTCTCCCTTATTCCCTCTATTTGTATCCCCTGTATCTCTCTCTTTCATTCTCCCCTTCTTTCATTTCTCTCTTCTTGGTTTTCCTCTATCTCCCTCACAATTCTCTTCTTCTTTCTCTCTCCCTTATTCTCTTTATGTGTATCCCTTATTCCTCTTTCGATCCTCCATTTTATCTGTTATCTCCGTGTTTACTTTTCCCCTAGTCTCCCTTTGTTTATCATCACCGTTTTCTTTGTCTCTCGTACTCTCCATCCAGCAGGTATCACACGAGAGCTTTTATACTCAACATTCAATGATCAACATTTCTGAGCTATTTTGCACTAGTATCGGAAACTAGATTAATGGCAGATGAATTTAGGTAACCAAAATATGTTAAATGTTGGCCCCCATAAGCTGCCAGACCAGTGTTGAGGATAAATGTTGAAGGAAAAATCGCTTGTGTGATACTGGCTTTATTCCCATTGTCACAGGCTTGTGTTCTCTTCACTGATTATTTCCCCTATCAGCATTAAGACGAATTTTGACAGTTTATTCTGGCTATCATTTGACGATTTTCTATAATTTTGGAAGGATCTGTGGGCATCAAAAGGGTAAATACTATCTATATTTACCCTATGAATTCCATATACCCTTCCTAATCTTAATAAAGTCGTCTAATAATAGCCAGAATATATTATCAAAACCCGTCATAATCCTCAAGGGGTTAAGTTTACCTTATGTGTTTTGCGATCATAAGACGCTTCACCCTGTTAAGGTATTAATATATTTTCTGGGCGAGCTATAGCGAGTCTGCATAGTAAGAGAAACTGGTCTTTGGAAATTTCCAGACGTCGTAATTCCAGAGAAGGGGTGGCCATCAATATTAGGCGTTGTCACAAATCGCTAGGGTCAAGTTGCCCGGGATTGACATCTACCTATAACATTTTGACAGTGCGGGCTCGATCTGCCGACCCTTTGATCAGCAGCCAACGCTCTACTGATTATGCCACGGCTCGAAAAAAACACATAATTGAACTGTAGGGGGTCTGGGGTGTGTTTTATATATATATATATATATATATATATATTTTTTTTTTTTTAGTTTTATAGAGGCCTGGGGAGGCATTTGTCTTTGTCTAGGGGGAAACTAAAACATATATGGCTCGATAATGGCATAATCCAAATTCTCAATAATAATTAAACAACATAATCATAACCCTCAAGACATCGCACCAGGTAACATTAACCCTTCCGGTAAACCTTGATGAGTTTCTTCCTTTTATTCTGGCTACCACTAAACAATATTTTTCGCTCAAGGAAGATCTGTGGGAATCAACGGGTTAATTGAGATAATTTGTACCCCTTTGATTCCTCGAGTTCCTTCCTAAACTGATTAAAATATATTAATGATATCCAGAATAATATGAAAAGGAGTCCTCAAAAGTGACGAAAAACCGCCATCGGAAAAATCATATCATAGATTCGAGAATGAGGAATACTCCGTCCCATTCTCGCCCAACCAAGGTTTCACATGATACTTCTGGTGGGTGCTTCTGAACTAGAGCCAGAGCTATAATGACGACATCAACAATACCTAACACCTAGGATATGCACGGTATATCACGATTTCTTGTGATTATACATGTTTCTATTATATAGTAGATGGCTACACAAGGTGCTTGTATAATATGGTAATCATTGGAATTTCCATATGCCTCAAATAATATTATCATAACAAAAGGGCACGAAAATAACTTCTTCCTTTTTATTATTAATATGTTACTTTTGTATTATTAATATGTGTTATTTATGGTTGTGGGTGACTTAAATTACAACATGAAAAATTATCGATGGAGAGAGAGAGTGGAGAATTATGCGATATTATCTTTTTAAAGGCCAGTGCAAGGCTATGTCCCGCTCTGAGAGACTGAGACCCTGAAGAACTTTCGGTCACGGAGCCGCTTTGCTTTTGTTTTCTGGACCTTTTTCGCTGTCCTGGAAACAGTCGTCTCAGGACAGGGCGGCAAAACCAGAACATCTGGAAATCTATCCCGATACCGGTAATCCATTAGGTTGATACTGTTGGGAAATGTAGTTAATAGATAAAGCGTATTGAAGAAAATAAATAGCTCATTATCTGCAGTGATATCCATTGTATATTCAATGGCCAATTTCCTTGCAGAAATCTTGGGGTGGTTACAAATGTATGTAGCAAAATTTAGGCAATGGTATGCGCAGGTAAAAATATAGTCTGACTGCAGAGGAATTAAATTGGTAATCAATTGCCCTGAAGGACATTTTTCGGTCAAATATTCTACTACTCCGGGAGGTGCATCCGTTGGTTGGCTATTAAAGTAAAAATAAGAGTCATTCACGTCACGGTAAAGCACAGTTCCATGACTAAATGATCCCAAAACATTTTCAATCAACAAAAAACCGTGTTCTCTATGGAGACTGTAATCAGAAATTTCACTCAGGAGTACACAGGTGAATCTCCCTCCCAGGCCAGGTGCCATTTCCAATATCTCCTTTATTTCGGACATAAACAGAACTCTTATGTTCTCCATGCCAGTAGTTCTTGCCATTTTGTGATAATAAACCTTTGAGATAAAATTTGCGAGCCGAATGTATCACCAAAATATGCCGCTAGGTAAATTATGTAAGCATTTCAGCTCAAACGTCCTTACTTCACTGATGCGCCAATCAAGTGAAGGATTCAAATCGTCCCCGAACGGGGACTGGACGACTCGGCTCATGGGACAACTCGGCTCGGACAGCTCGGCCCACTTTTGGACAACTCGGCCACGACGGCGAGACAGCTTGGCCCATTATTTGAGACAGCTCGGCCATGACGGCGAGACAGCTCGGCCTATTATTTGAGACAGCTCGGCCATGACGGCGAGACAGCTCGGCCTATTATTTGAGACAGCTCGGCCCCATGTTATGCTATGGGGCAATTTTTTTAATATAGCTGTGAAAAAACCTGTAGCCTTGAAATTCGTGATTGTATCTAACCTTGTGATATAGCCGTGAAAAAGCCTGTAGCCTTGAAATTCGTGATTGTATCTAACCTTGTGTGTGTATATATATATATTATATATATATATATATATATATATATATATATATATATATATATATATATATATATATATAGGCCTATATATATATAAAATGACGATCAGACTAAAACACGCCCATTAATAGGAAAAATCAACTATTTTAATTTTCAGCCGATGGTGATTAGCATATTTCCCATTTTTTAGAAATCAGTTACTTTGCAAATAGAGTAGCGAAATATGGAGTGATCATTAAAACGTGACATTACGGTACCCTTTGAGGTTTATGTCGCCTTTTTTATTAATTCCGGCTGTCATTAGACGATCTCATACAGCTTAGGAAGGATCTGTAAGTGTTGAAATGCTGAAGACTGTCTAGAATAACCGTCTGTCTTCCATATAACCTTACTTATCTAAATAAAATTACCTCATAATAGACAAAATACACTGTAAAGTGAGTCATAATCCTCAAGGGGTTAACATGATGATGATAGAAGACAATCATATATTTTCATTCCTGATCCTACCTACAGTATATGTCCCTTTTTTATTTATTCGTTCTAGGAAACATTTATCCTCTAAGTCATCCATTAGTATTCTCATTAATATTATTGGCCTACCGAATCATTTGTTGTTAGCCATTTCTAGACTGGTACTTTCTGGATTTGAATGATCAGTTGTAGGACTTTACTGGTTTACGGTTTTACTGGGCCGAGCTGTCTCGCCGTGGGCCGAGCTGTCTCGTTTTTACTGGGCCGAGCTGTCTCG
Organism: Paralithodes platypus; assembly: GCA_032716605.1. Lineage (NCBI taxonomy): Eukaryota > Metazoa > Arthropoda > Malacostraca > Decapoda > Lithodidae > Paralithodes > Paralithodes platypus. The sequence continues at coordinate 6,762,842 of CM064577.1, read as the reverse complement.
CCGTTGGCCGAGTTGTCCCGTGGGCCGAGTAGTCTAGCATCCTCCCCGAACGCATCACAATTATGAAATCTATTATATTGCGACTTTAATACTATTAAATCTCACAAATAAATACAATGAATATAATAATATTAACAAAAATTATCGCAAAGAGTCGGAAGACATACAAATATAAAATAATTAAAGGGAATAAATTTAAATCGCTCACCTATATTATTGTTACCCCTTATATACCCACTATTTTCTCTGACACCGAAATCTAGCTAGAAAGAAAACGTTGATCTTATGGGTATCTATACTATTATGAGCGCATTATAAGTGCATTAGGAGTGAAGATTATGATTATATCGCCAATAAAGGATTGTTTGCATCGTATACTGTCAGGAAGGTGGTATAAATAAACAAGTGGCTTATGTTTACTGATTTACTAAGAGATAGGCCTAATATTAAAAAATCTTAGGCTAGACAAATTTAGGAAAAATCAGGACCAGCAATATTATTACAAAACACAAATTAAGACCACACACAGCCAACAATTTGTTCCCTACTATTATTATGGCTATCATTAGTTGTGTTATGTTGTCCCTGTTCGGGCTCTGTCTCGAGTCGGCCACCCCCAGCTATTGGGTATGTGCCTGAATATATATGTAGATAGATAAATAGATAGATAGATAGATAATTATACATTAGAGGGTAAACTGAGACTGTACTCCTATATTCTTGCATTCAATGGATGTATCCTTAATAATATATCATTATATCTATTATTTGTTTTTGTTTTTTCTATGTGATTGAGGGAGGCAAAAGGCAGAACTGCCTATAGCGAGTGCCTCCCCCATAGTTGAAAGAGTGAAAGGGCCAAACATCAAGGGAAGTTCGAGACAAAATGCCTGGACACACGGAGTTTGAAGCCATTTAAGTCATAGGAAGAGGGAAAGACTGATTCTGGGAGAGAGTTCCAGAGCTCAGCTGTTGAGTAGAAGAAATACTGAGAGTAACGTTTCACTCTCGGGTTGGAGAGTTGCACAGAGTAGGGGTGGGATTGAGTTGCAAGACGGGTACCACGTGCCCTACGTAAAGGAGGTGGTATACACTGGGAAAGCTCTGAGGAACACTGATTATTATAGTAGCGATAGAATAGCGAAATGTTATTTATTATAAGTACCGGTAGTAGTAGTATTGGCGATATGTTGGATTTTGTTACTATATAAACATTGATTGTATTATTATTATCTATTAGTATTATTATTATTATCATTATGCTTCTGAAGTGCTTGCTTTTAGTGGGCGAACTGTTATATGTGGTCTTCTCCTGTCACCTCTTTTGCCTTTCTTGTGTCTCTTGCTGATCCTCCCTATCCCTTATGGGAGTAAGGGCTGGCTACTGACTTATTATAATTTTTATCATCATCATTATTACAGTATTATTATGCCCTGCTTTTGTACAGGATTAACTTGGGTAATGTGAGTTCTAACTGACTGGGTATAGAAGGCTGCATGCACAAAACAAGGTATGAGGAATAGAGAACACAAAAGAAACACACGGTAACAAGACACACGATCACGTTTATTGATATACCACTTCTGAATACTCGTGCAAGACAATATGATAGAATTGAACAACACTAGCATAAGTGGATCTGGATGGAGCCTAGTCTCCCACTTCCAACGTTTAGGTATTAATCTTCTGATCACTGGTTTTATTCGCAAGTTTATATACTGGAGACCATCAATGTTACTTATAGATTCATATTCACTGTTAGATTTATTACTGGTAGCTCTGGTGCGCAAGTAGTAGTTCACAGACTAGATTAGACACGCATATTTTAGAGCACGGGAATTCTAGTAACCTCAGGGGGTACTGATCTAAGCTTTATATTCTTATAGCAGAAACACATAGAACGCAAATCAGTGGGCGAACATTAGATATCACTAGGGTTTCACTTCTAGGTAATAATATCTGGATATATGGGTGATTACGAGAATTAATATCGCCTGTTAATTAATAAACACTGATACGCTTAACACTTCCTAATTGAATGGTTATATATGAATTATACTGGGGCAAAGATATAGCCACTTCATAGAAATATTAATAAGTGAATCTCTAAATAGCACTGTAACACTGTAGTACTGATAGAGTGAATCTTGGGTAGTATTTGATTGGTCTGGTCCTGGTTATCTTGCGTCCGTGATGTTGGGGGCTAACGACTGGTTCCGCGGCCGTCCAGGTGGTCCATATGTAGGAAGTTCTCAAGTACGTGGACAGGTCCTTCTATCCAAATCTGCCACGGAGTCTGCTGGTTCTGGAACTCATTTCTCAGCAATCAACAATGATAGAGCTCGAGGTCCACTCTGGTGACCAACCCTGGTTGGTGTCTATCTTTCAACTGATTTTACTGGGGGCTGGAGCTGGGTTTATAGGCTCGGTTTTGGACCCTGTAGGCCATAGGGCTCTCGATTTTGATGGACTTATTTGAGCTCTCAATTGATACGGGAACTAGGTAAGGTGGTGATTACTGTTGTGGCACATGGCTATATGGAGCCTTCATAATGCGATATAACTGAGCCTTAGTAAGAGGTACTATTTTGGCTATACTGGAAGTATTTAGTGGAGAGAGACTGGATCTACTTTGCGAGGAGGATTGGGACAGTTGTGATAGGAGCGTCTCTCTTAGATTGTTCAATCTTCATTCTATGGTATAGCTGAGGTGCTAATTTAGTGATCAGAGTATGCAAGAAAGGTAAAGGGGTTATTGTGAGTTAATAGAGGTTAGTAAAGGTGTTAGTCATGCATGGTTAGTTCATTGATAGGAAGAATTCCTGTGCTACCTGGCAATGACCCGGAAGTCAAAACAGGGGTCAGGTATACCTCCGCAGGGGTGGGGGTCTCCCTCCTCGGGTGGGTAAAAAGGGGTAGGTGCGCGCCCTCTCTCTGTGATCGTCGTCCGGCGACTGTGGCTGGGGGCTTGCCATATCACAAGTGTTTGTAATAACCCTCTGTTTATGAGACAGATGTGGGTGTTCGTAATACCAAAACCGAAGGTGCCTTGACTAGCTGGTTTAATCGGTTGGTTTGTTAATTGCATGGTTTGTTGGATGTGGTGGAGACTGGGTTGCTAACTCTGCCACATTTATCTGGAAGTATGGCAATAGAAGTTCGTCACTGGTGAGGCGGCTAGCCTCGCACAGACGATCATTTGGTACAGGGTTGTGAGGGAATAGATGGCATGCAAAGGGTTAGTAAACTTCTAATGGTGTTTCTTCCTACTGGGGAAAGGTAGGCTGGATAGGAGTATATATACAAAAGGTTTGAGAATGTTAGTAACAGAAAAGTTAAGGATATTCAGGGGGTATGCTGGAGAGGCTAGGTTAGGAGGGAGTGGAGGAGCGTGGGGGGTTAACGAGAGGGAGAGGGTTAAGGGGGGCTATGTGGAAGTTTGACCCTAAGGTCTCTGGGCGTAGGGGTGGCATTAGACTACAGTTGGTATCGGAGCTTGGGGGGGTAATGACAGGGAAAGTATGTTAGCCAAACGCTACCGGGGGATGAGCAATATGTGGTGGTATATGAGTCTGGAAAAGATAGAATCATGTGGACTGTGGGGCTGGGGGGAAGAGGAGGTTAACTGTAGGTGTGTGCTTGACTGTGGATAAAAGTAGAGAAAAACATGGTGTATTATTACTCGTCAATACGAGGAGTTATGGACACTATTATTTGACACTATTTCTTGCTGATCTAGTTGTCCCTGGGAACTGCGTTTTCTATGAAATATAGACCAAAGAAAGCGGCAGTTCGTAGGGGTACTTCGTTATTGTTTCGTGGTAGATATGTGTCGAGACAATGGTAAAAAAGGGTTATCTATACAATCTCTGGTTGGGGTAAGAATTAGAGTTACTGCATGGTGGCTAACATCTTCAGTCATTGCTGTCTAGGTCTTACAGGAACAATGGTTCTATATACACTGGTGTACCCGTGGGTATCATAGTTTCTTATCAATTAGGACATGGGGTTTTAACATACTACTTCTCGGATGGAAGAACATACATAGATTTATGGGGGCGGTTGATCTTCAGAAACTTAGTCTGGCAAGACAAGGTATTTTAAGGGGGTGAACATATTACTTCTCGGATGGAAGAACATACATAGATTTATGGCTGTCTGAACTGGTTGGCATTGGCTCAACCTAGGGACAGGGCATGGGTGTATTAAATGAATGTGTGTTCATGTTCATCATCATGTAGGTAGAGTCTGGCGGGTAAGAGGTGTAGGACACGAAGCAAAATAGAGTAGTGTGGACTGTGGATACGAAGGAGGTGATTGGAAGACGTATAACAATTGTGGAAAAGTAAATGGAAGAGATGAACACAATGGCGGATAAAGATAACTAACCTAAGGATTGAATACATAGATTTATGGCTGTCTGAACTGGTTGGCATTGGCTCAACCTAGGGACAGGGCATGTGTGTTTTAACCTGGGAGGAAGAATTTATGGGGCGATTGGTCTTCAGAAACTTAGTCTGGCAAGACAAGGTATTTTAGGGTATGTTGATATTGACATCCTAACTTAGGGACAGGGCATGGGTGTATTAACTTTAAGGTGTATTTATGTTCATCATCATGTAGGTAGAGGTGTAGGACACGAGGGGTAGTGTATACACGAGGTGTCGGAAAGGTCAGTGTTTAGAAGGGGTAGGCAGGTGTGGTTTGGAGCTGCTTAGCCCTGCGGGCTTCGGCCTGTCTGAACTGGTTGGCTCGGTCACCTGGTCCTTTCGTTCTGTGGGCCTTTCTTTCGGGTGTTTCTGTGTGGTGTTCGCTCGTGGCTTCTGTGGTGGGCTTCTCGTTCTGGGGCATTTTACTTCCCTCTCCTTCATTGTAGGCTCGTCCCCGAGCCTCAAGGGTGAAGTAAAAAGAAGCATAGTCATGGTGGGTCATTTTGAGTGTATGAGAAGGTCCCACCAAGCAAGAGAGCGAGGGTCAGGTTTCTTTTGCAGGTCAATGTAGACCTCTAGGAATGTGTCCTCTGTGTTGTGGAGGGCGGTTGCCCGGGCTTGATGTGGGCGTTGTAGACGGGCTAAGTGTCCTGTGGACGTTTTTACTTTAACCTTTCGTATGAATGGTTTGTAGTTTTCCCCCGTGGGGGTAGGGATGGGGGCGACGAAGGGTGTGGATTGGTTCATGGTGGAGGTCATGTATCGAGTGAGGTGTGTGGGACTGACAGGAGGCCTCTTCAGTGTGGTGAATGGGTTACTAACTGAAGGGGAGGGATTAACGCGTGAAAACGGAGCTGGGGGTGAAGGGGGAATATGAGTCTGGGGTTTTTGGGGTTTTCTTGGATGGTCTTGTAGGCTGGGAATATATATTGAGGCAATGTGCAATATCGGTTTAGGTAAGGTGCGTGAGGGAGGTGTGTGAGAAAGAGGGGGTGTGTGTGGTGTGGCTTGGGTCTTTAGTGTCAGAACGGGGTGTTGTTTTTGTATAACTGTCTTTAAATCTGATGGGTCTGTTGATTATTCTACCTGTGGAGGTCCTGGTGGGAAGGTAGATGTTTGTCGTGGGACTTGAGTCGCTCGACGATGTTTTATATTGAGGGGAAGAACGCTTTACAGGTGGAGGGTATTTAGTGGGGGTGAGGTCAGGGGTTATTTGAGAGGTAGATGCGTGTGGAGGTTTTTGTCGAGTGAGGGTGGTAGGCGGAATGGAAGAGGATTTGGTGGGGGTATGTATGGGGGTTCTCTCAGGGGTGACTTTGTGGGGGATTCAAGTGGGGGTGTGGAGGTCGGGCCCATCAATTTGGAGGGGCTTTGGTGAGGAGTTTGTTGCGTGTTAGACGTGGTGTGAGAGGAGGGGTTGGTCGTTGGCATAGTGTATATTTAAGGGGTTGGTTGGTTGGGGGTTCGATGAGATGAGGAGGTTGGTGGATGTGTGGGAGGGGTGGCAGGGATAGTGGAGGGGAAAGGGGTGGATGCGGGGGGGGCTAGATGGGTGGGTAGGGAGTGGAGATTTAATTTGGAGGGTTGGGGGTAGGAACGTGTGTGGGGTGTGTTCTTTGGTGGGGTCGGTGATTTGCTGGTGGTGGAAGTAGGCGGTTTTCTGGGAGTTGGTGGGGGGGGTAGATCTAGCAGGTCATTCGGGGTGATGAGGTGGGGGTTGAGAGGGGATGAGGTTGAAGAGGAAGGTATGTGTTTTCGTGGGGGCTGGGGGTTGTTATTTTTGGAATATAGTTAGAGGGTTTATGGTGTTTACTTGTGATTATTCGTCTTCTTTCCCTTTGTGGAGGAGAATTCGACGAAGAAGAAGAGGAGGAGGATAGTGGTCTGGCAGCCCTACGGAACTGGGTTAGCAGGGTGTGTTTTCTGGAGGTTTTAAAAGATTTTAGTCGTGGGCGTAAGTTGTAGCGTGAGGTTACTGAGGTAGATTGTGTGGTGCAGTTGGGTGTGTACTTGGTTTTGGGTGGGGGTGGTGGTTTTCTCACTGTGGTGCCTGGTGGAGGTATGTCAGGGCTAGACGGGAGGGTTTCCGTTGTGGTCGGGGTTGTGGGTGGAGGTTTTCGTACTTGGATAAGTTGGGGAGGTACTTGACTATCAGAAGTGAAGGAAGGTGTCATGGTGGAGGAAGGTGTGATAGTGGGGGCTTGGGGTTTGTGGAGGTTAGTTTGGGGGGTATGTTGAGGAATGATTGGTCGGTTCGGTGCTGGAGGGTTTAGGCCCTTAGGGGTTTGTATGGGAATATTCATAGCCTGAGTGGAAGGGTTAGTAGGGGTGTTTAATTCAGGGTCGGACGTGTGGGGTGGGATAATGTCTTGTGGTTTTAGAGGTTTAAACGCTCGGACGAATCTAGTTCGGAACGTGCGAGTCACGCCGTGATAATCGATGGTGACTTGATAGGCATTTGGGACTTGTATGATGGTGTAGGACCCGACATAGCGAGGGCCTAATTTGTTGGTGACAGGGAGGTTGGCTACCATTACGGTGTCATGGATGGCGAAAGGGTTTTTATCATCGGGGCTATCCGTTTTGGTGTCTTGACAGGTTTGGGCGGTATGGAGGGTGTTTTGCAGATGTTGCAATGGGTCAATTGTGGAGGTGTTGGAGGGGAGGTGAGCGTGATGGTAGAATGGCAGTAACAGGGGGGGTACGCCGTAAACACGTTCATGAGGGGAAATACCGTCTTCTCGGGGACAGGTGTTCATGCCCCATTGTATCATCTTTAGTTGTGATGGCCAGTCTGAGGTGTTAAGAGCAATCATTTTGGTACGTAACTGGTTGTTGATGGTGCGGTGGCTGCGTTCGCATATAGCATTTCCTTGAGGCCAGTACGGGGATAAGTGTTTGATCTTAATACCGCAATGTTGGGTGAACTGTTGCCAAACGTGTCCACTAAACTCGGGGGCATTGTCGGATAGAAGAGCAAGGGGAAGGCCGAATATAGGGAATACTTCTGTGGCAAGTAGTGTGGCGACTGTGGTGGCTGTGTGGTCTTTAGCTGGGCAGGCTATTAAACATTTTGAATATACGTCAACAAATGTGACAATATAGCGGTTGCCAGCGTAAGAAGGAAACGGGCCCATGATGTCAAGGGATAGGACTTGGAACGGTTTGTTGGCAGAAATGGTACCAGCTGGGCCTGGGGTGCGGGATCTATCCTTCCCCAATAAGCAAGGTTTGCAGGATTCTGTCACTCGTTGTGCAATTTTGGAGGGGTTGGGGGTCCAGTATTGATCTGTGAAGATTTTTAACATCTTCTTTTGTCCAAGGTGTATGCCGTTTCCCTCGTGGATGGCAATCATGTAGTCGTGGGCAATGGTGGGGTCTAAGACTATGTGACCGGAGTCTGTGGCAAGTTGATCTCCCCAGCGAGTCAGTTTCCTGAAGACATTTAACGGTATCCAGGGTGGTCTGATTCTTGTTTCCCAAGATTGAATTAGTGAGGGGACTGAGGGGGAATTATGTTGGTGGATGGGGGTAGATAAAAGCTCAGTGTTTTGTAAGGCGGCTAGGTTGGTGGGGGGTCTTTTGGTACTGGCAAACGTGACAGGGTGTCTGCATTGGTGTGAAGTTTGCCTGGACGATACTGTATTGTAAAATCGTAGTCCTCTAGTGTCTCCCTCCAACGTACCAAAATGGCTGAGTTGGTTTCGCACTTACGCAACCATTGTAAAGATTGATGGTCGGTTATTATATCGAGTTTCGCGCCCATCACAAATGACCGGAAGTGGCTGAGTGCCCAAATGATCCCTAAGCACTCTCTCTTGGTGGCTGCATAATACTGTTGTGCTTGGTTGAGGGTGGAGCTGGCATACGCTATCACATGTTCCTCTCCGTCTCTGACTTGGGCTAAAACTGCACCAATGGCGTACAGAAATACGTCGGTACAAAGACGGAAAGGTTTATGGTAATCAGGGAAAGCGACAATAGGGGCTTGGATTAGCTTTTGTTTCAAAGTATTGAAAGCGAGGTCTCTTTCAGGTGTCCAGGTGAATGGGGTGTCTTTGTGGGAGAGTTGGTGGAGGGGTCTGGCTATGGTGGCAAAATGGGGGACGAAACGTCTGTAATATGTGGCTAAACCTAGAAAAGAACGTACTCCTTTAACGGTGGTGGGTGGGGGTTTGGTTTTGTATGGCTTGAAGTTTCTTTGGGTCTGGTGCAATACCATGTTCAGATATTACGTGGCCGAGGAAATCTACCTTATTTCGGGCAATCTCGCACTTTGAGGGTTTTAATTTCAACCCGGCGGCTCGGATTCTTTGAAGGACTTGTCTCAACCTGAGGAGGTGTTCTTCCCAGGTTGGTGAGTACACAATAATATCGTCTAGATAGGCTAGGCAGGTTTCCCAGGTTAGGCCATGTAATACCGCTTCCATCAAACGGGAGAAAGTGGCGGGTCCGTTACAGAGGCCAAAAGGTAGGACGTTAAATTCATAGTGGTGGCCACCACTAGTGGAAAATGCTGTTTTCTCTTGGTCCTCGGCCTTGATAGGCACTTGCCAATACCCTGCTTGCAAGTCGAGGGTAGTGAACCATCTGGATCCGTATAGGGAGTCAAGGGAATCGTCTATTCTGGATAATGGCGTAGCGTCCTTAATGGTTACGTCATTCAACCTCCCGTAATCGACGCAAAAACGGGTTGACCCATCTTTCTTTTTTACTAGGACAACAGGGGAAGACCAGGGACTAACGGACGGGGTGGCAATACCGGCCTCTAACATCTCTTGGACTTGGCGTTCCTCTTCCTGGCGTTGTATGGGATTTTTTCTACGGGATAGTTGTCTTATGGGGGGGCCTGTGGTGTTAATTATGTGTTGTTCTACATCGGTCTGTCCGATTTCAGTGGGTTATTGGGCAAACACGTCACTGAACTCTAGCAATAGGTCGTACATGCTGTGTTTTTGGTGGTCGGATAATGTGTCCGGGAGAGGGGGCAATTGGAGGCTGGTAGGGGTATCATTAAAATATATGGGGAGGTCATCAAAAGTTTCGAGGTCTCCTATAATGAGACCTTTTGGTAATGTCAGGGATTCCTCAGAGATATTTGCCACGAGAATGTGGTTGATGCGAGCGGAAATGATGGTGAGTTGTAAGAGGCAACGATTGGGGTTGGTGGATGTGGTAGTGGGGGAAAATATCATGTGAGTTTGGGGTATGGGTCGAAGGTTAACCCATTTTTGATGGCGGGGGGGAATTTGGCATTTATCTTGAACTACAGCTGGGCTAATGATGGTGGGGGATCGACTGGCGAGCAGGTGCTCGGTACGCATAAGGGGGGAAAGGTCACTTTGGTGGGGGTCACGCGTGAAGGGGGGATTAACGGCGCGTGTGGGAGGATCAGCGGGGCGAGGTGTGAGGGATTTAGAAAACGGAATTTGTTGGAGGGACTGTGGAGGGTTGGTGGGGGAAGATTGAGGTATAGAATATGGGTTATTGGTGGAGGACTGATGTACTGATTGGTGGTTGTTAGAAGGACGAATTTGGGGAGTTTTGTCGGTGGCAGTGACGGTTTGTTTGGAGTTTATATGGGATTGGTGGGTTTGTCTGTCATGAGAGGGCGAGTCAAGTGTGGGGTTTTGAAGTTTTCTAGGGGTGTGAATTGTGTGGGGGTGGAAGGGAGCTACTGACGGAAAACTGTCACCAGGGGGATTGGTTGGTTGTGGAATAGCTGGACATTTCTGGGGGCATGGTGGGAACATGGTTGGGTCCCTCAGTCGTCACGCGTGAGGGGAGGATTAACGGCGCGGGCGGGAGGGTCAGGGTGGTGAGAGGTGAGCGAGTTAGAAAACGGGATTTGTTGTTGGGACTGCGGAGGGTTGGTGGGGAAGAGTTAGGTGTAGAACATGGGTTATTGGTGGAGGACTGATGTATTGATTTGGGGTTGTTAACAGGACGAATTTGGGGAATTTTTTTGGTGGCAGTCACGGTCTGGTTAGAGGTTATCTGGGACTGGTGAATTTGTTTATCATGAGAGGGCGAGTCAAGTGTGGGGTTGTGAAGTTTTCTAGGGGTGTGAATTGTGTGGGGGTGGAAGGGAGCTACCGACGGAAAACTGTCACAAGGGGAATTTTGTTGGTTGTGAAATAGCTGAACATTTCTGGGGGCATGGGGAAAACATTGTTGGGTACATAGGTCGGCATTTTCCCTGGAAACATGTGTACATAAATATTTGATAGAATTGTGGTTACATACATCAGAGCCTGTCCTGGAAACATGGGAGGATTTATCCTGGACAGAGTTACGAGAATTGAGGGGATTACCGAGAGGGAGTTGCTTGGACTTGTCTTCTTTCGTTTGTTGAGGCATTTTTTCAACGAATTGAGTGATATTTTGAGAGAACTCGGGGCAAGGGGAGGGGTTAGAAGTTACCTTAGTGCTAGCTGCAACTTAGTAACCCTGACTCAGAGTTTGTTGAGAGGGAAGGTGTTTTTTCTTTTTGTGAATAGGTTTCTGTGTGATTGGTTTGTCAGAGGTTTTGGGTTGGATTTTTGTTTTGAATGAGATCAGCCTCTGGCCGCAGTCAACCTGGGCCTGGAGTTTTTGAAGGAGGTCAAGTCCAAGGAAACCATCGTAATGTTTACAGTGGGAGGAAAATACTGTGAACGTGTGATAACAACGAGCATGGAGGGCAGGAGTAGTTACTGACAGGGGCAAAGTGTCTCCTAGGAGATTTAAGTAGGTATCAGCAGCTGAGATTAGTTCTGCTTTGGTGGTTAACAAGGGGCCAAATAGTCAGTGGTGTTGATCATAATAAGACTTGAACAAACATGACTTGGCAGCTCCCGTGTCGATTAACAAGCGGACAGGAATGTCCTTGATTTTGGCCATGTAATAAATGGGGGCAGTGCGGTCAGTTATGGCGTCCCCTGCCGAGGCCATCTTGGGTGGGGGGTACTTTAAAAATCCTGGGAGTCGGTATCTACCTCCTCCAGGGTTTCCTCGGTATCATCTGAGGTCATGATAGGGGCTATTTCTCCGGTGTGCATTTCCTCCATTTCTTCCTCTTGTCCCAACTCCTCTTCATTTACAGAAATGCGAGGAGTAAAGGGGCGAGGTTTGGCAGAGTCACGAATTTGATGGAGGGCACACTGAGCACTACAGGCAGGGAAATCATAGGGGTTGATAATTACTAATGTAGGGTTTTTACTTTGGTAGGTGTTGTAGGTTTTGTTCCGGTTGAAGATTCTGCGTGGCTGGGTAGGTTGGAACCGGGGCCTACTGGGTTGGGGCTTGCCGGAAGGGTAGGTGGGTCTGTTGTGGAAGGATGAGGATGGGTAGGCATTCTTGGAGTTTTGGTGGTCGGGGTGCTGCGGGTGCGTGGGAAACCTCTTTATTACAAAGATTTGGGTGGGTGCTTCTGTGCGCACGGCCAAAATACGTCGGATCGTGATGAGATCTTTTTGATATCCGACGAAATCGTGCACACGGAAATGATCTTTTACTGCTGAGGGCAATATTGATACAAGGTTGACCAGAATCTGCTGCTCTTGTTGGATTCTGGTCAATGTGGGGAAAGAAACTTTTATATGTTGGGCGATCTAATTCACTGTGGCATCTAGATCGCCTTCGAATTTAGTGTCTTGGATACGGGTGTGGGCCACGAAAACGCCCAACGAAGGCTTAATGGCTTCTATCACTATTGGGCGAAATTCGTCCCATGTGAGAGCAGGGTGCACTTGGTAGGCAACCAGGGAAACGGCTTTTCCCAGGTGCGTTAATGTCACGGCTATCTTTTCTGTGTCCGTGGTATAAACTAGGTCAAGTACGGGTTTCACTATGTCCATGAAGGTTTCGATCTCGTAAGTTTCTCCATCATATTGTGGGATGGGAATGTGAGAACGGTGCGCCATGATGTTATCGTGTTCTGGCAGTTTCAAACTTGCAATGTAATGCAACCTTTTATCCGAATCAAGAACCACCGCTGTCGCCAATGTTATGCCCTGATTTTCTACAGGTTTAACTTGGGTAATGTGAGTTCTAACTGACTGGGCTTATAAGGCTGCATGCACAATACAAGGTATGAGGAATAGAGAACACAAAATAAACACACGGTAACAAGACACACGATCACGTTTATTGAAGATGGTTAATAGGAAGCATAAGAAGGTATGAATACTCGTACAAATGATAGAAATGAACAACTAGCATTAGTGGATCTGGATGGAGCCTAGTCTCCCACTTCCAACGTTCAGGTATACTCTTCTGATCACTGGCTTGGTTCGCAAGTTTATATACTGGAAGACATCAATGTTACTTATAGATTCAATTTCACTAATTAGATTTATTACTGGCAGTTCTGGTGCGCAAGTAGAAGTTCACAGACTAGAATTAGACAGGCGTATTTTTAGGGCACGGGAATTCTAGTAACCTCAGGGGGGTACTGATCTAAGTTTTATATTCTTATAGCAGAAATACGTAGAACACAAATCAGTGGGCGAACGTTAGATATCACTAGGGTTTTACTTCTATGTAATAATATCTGAATAGGGGTAATTACGAGAGTTAATGTCGCCTGTTAATTAATGAACACTGATACGCTTAGCACTTCCCAATAGAATGGTTATATATGAATTATACTGGGGCAAAGATATAGCCACTTCACAGAAAGATTAATAAGTGAGTCTCTAATTAGTACTGTAACACGGTAGTACTAATAAAGTGAATCTTGGGTAGTATTTGGTTGGTCTGGTCCTGGTTATCTTGCGTCCATGATGTTGGGGGCTAACGACTGGTTCCGCGGCCGTCCAGGGGGTCCATATGTAGGAAGTTCTCAAGACGGATCTCTTGGCGATCGTTGCTGGCTACACGCTTATATACCCACTGGTGTGTAAAGGTTATAAGGTGCACGTAGATTTCTTGTACGTGGACAGATGCTTCTATCTCAAATCTGCCACGGAGTCTGCCGGCTCTGGAACTCAAATCTCAGGAACAACACAAGGGCAGAGCTAGAGGTCAACTTAAGGGGGCCAGCCACTGGTTGGTGTCTATCTTTCAACTGATTTTACTGGGGGCTGGAGCTGGGTTTATAGGCTCGGTTTTGGACCCTGTAGGCCATAGGGATCTCGAGTCTTATGGAATTATTTGAGCTCTCAATAGATACGGGGACTAGGTAAGGGGGTGATTACTGTTGTGGCACATGGCTATAGGGAGCCTTCATAATGTGATATAACTGAGCCTTAGTAAGAGGTACTATTTTGGCTATACTGGAAGTATTGAGGGGAGGGAGACTGGATCTACTTTGCGAGGAGGACTGGGACAGCTGTGATAGGAGAGTCTCTCTTATATTGCTCAATCTTCATTCTATGGTATAGCTGAGGTGCTAATTTGATTATCCGAGTATGCAAGAAAGGTGAATAGGTTATTGTGGGTTAATAGAGGTTAGTAGAGGGGTTAGTCATGCATGGTTAGTTCATTGATAGGAAGAATTCCTGTGCTACCTGGCAATGACCCGGAAGTCAAAACAGGGGTCAGGTATACCTCCGCAGGGGTGGGGGTCTCCCTCCTCGGGTGGGTAAAAAAGGGGAGGTGCACGCCCTCTCTCTGTGATGGTCGTCCGGCGGCTGTGGCTAGGGGCTTGCCATATCACAAGTGTTTGTAATAACCCTCTGTTTATGAGACAGATGTGGGTGTTCGTAATACCAAAACCGAAGGTGCCTTGACTAGCTGGTTTAATCGGTTGGGTTGTTAATTGCATGGTTTGCTGGATGTGGTGTAGACTGGGTTGCTAACTCTGTCACATTTATCTGGAAGTATGGCAATAGAAGTTAGTCACTGGCGAGGCGGCTAGTCTCGCACTGACGATCATTTGGTACAGGGTTGTGAATGGGTTGTGAGGGAATAGATGGCATGCAAAGGGTTAGTAAAGTTCTAATGTGGTTCCGTCCTACTAAGGGAAGGTAGGCTGGATAGGAGTATATATATAAAAGGTTGGAGAATGTTAGCAACGGAAAAATCAAGGATATTCAGGAGGTATGGTGGAGAGGCTAGGTCGGAAAGGAGTCGAGGAGCGTGGGGGGTTAATGAGAGGGAGAGGGTTCAGGGGGCTACGTGGAAGTTTGACCCTAAGGTCTCCAGCGTAGGGGTGGCATTAGACTACAGTTGATATTGGAGTTTGGGGGTTAATGACAGGGAAAGTATGTTAGCCAAATGCTACCGGGGGATGAACAATACGGGGTGGTATATGAGTCTGGAAAGGATAGAATCATGTGGACTGGGGGGAAGAGGAGGTTAACTGTAGGTGTGTGCTTGACTGTGGATCAAAGTAGGGAAAAACATGGTGTATTATTACTCGTCAATCGATGGTTATGGATACTGTTAATCTGACACTATTTCTTGCTGATCTAGTTGTTCCTGGGAACTGCGTTTTCTATGATATATACACCAAAGAAAATGACAGTTCGTAGGGTTAACTTCGGTATTGTTTCGTGGTGAAAATGTGTCGAGACAATGGTAACAGAGGGTGGTATATACAATCTCTGGTTGGGGTAAGAATTAAAGTTACTGCATGGTGGCTAACATCTTCAGTCATTGCTGGCTAGGTCTTACAGGAACAATGGTTCTATATACACTGGTGTACCCGTGGGTATCATAGTTTCTTATCAATTAGGACATGGGGTTTTAACATACTACTTCTCGGATGGAAGAACATACATAGATTTATGGGGGCGGTTGTTCTTCAGAAACTTAGTCTGGCAAGACAAGGTATTTTAAGGGGGGTGAACATATTACTTCTCGGATGGAAGAACATACATAGATTTATGGCTGTCTGAACTGGTTGGCATTGGCTCAACCTAGGGACAGGGCATGGGTGTATTAACTTTAAGGTGTATAGGCAGGTGTGGTTTGGAGCTGCTTAGCCCTGCGGGCCTCGGCCTGTCTCAACTGGTTGGCTCGGTCACCTGGTCCTTTCGTTCTGTGGGCCTTTCTTTCGGGTGTTTCTGTGTGGTGTTCGCTCGTGGCTTCTGTGGTGGGCTTCTCGTTCTGGGGCATTTTATTCATACATAAGATCACAACGAGGAACATAACTCAACCCATTCAGTACCGGTGAAGTACTTTAAACTTTATTCTGGCTACTATTAGACAATTTTATTCAGTTTCCAAAGGGCAATTAACCCGGCTTCGAACAGTCTCACTTAATCCTCTTCAAAACCACAGATCCTTCTTAAACTGCACAAAACCGTCTAATAGTAGCCAGAATAAAGTTTAAAAGACGTCGCCGGTACAGAAGGGGTTAAATGGGCACCTGTACATGATGTGCCGTGATGTCTGGATTTTTGAGCAACATAAACTTTGGCATTTAACCAAACACAACAAACGTCAAGTGCAGTGAACATTCAAGGGGACACGCGAGTGATTTTCAGTGCTATCAATAATATTCCCACTTCAATCTCATAATCCTTCGGTATACAGACTCTGGACAATTCTCATCATGGTAAAAATAAACTCGGAAAAGTTGATAGAATGAATATAAACACCATATGAGAAGGAGCACTTTATTGACTGCATTTCGCATATATCGTCATCAAGCCAATGACATACCTGTACACCAAAATATCTTACAGATCTGTAAGGCATTTCGGTGTATGTTATTGGCCTGATGAAGCTATATGCAAAACATCAATAAAGTGCTCCTCATCATATGGTGTTTATATTCAACTTTCATCATCATATCAAAGCAGGAAATGTTGTTATATATATAGGCTATACTGTATTGTTTATTTCATAAAGTTGTTTTGAATTTTTAGAAGTTCGTTTGTCTTTATGTTGTGCGGTTCCTGGTTTTGGTTTGTTTGTTTTGAAAGTTGAAAGTTTTACATTTTCATACTACGATACTCTCAAGTTGAGTTTATAGTAAGCGTATAACCAACATAACAAAAACAACCCTCAATTTGATACTGTGTGTATTCAACATAACATCTCTAAACTTTGACTTTGACTTTAAAACAGTACCAGTATAATTATATGGTAGCCACTCGGAGGGTGTTTGTTTATGACTACCCCGTAAAGAAGTAAAAAATGTCTGGTAATAGATACACATTTTGGTCAAAATTTCTCAAAGCTCTGAAGTTCTTATTAATACATTAGAACTTAAAATGTAAAACTTGCAAACTAAACAAACCAAAACTTGGACAAAGACAATACTGTATAAAGGCAAAATAACTTATCAAAAAAGCTGTTAAATTGAGTATAATAGGATACAAATATAATAATCATGTTGCTTGTCCAGTCTCTGTATATACTGAAGGGTACTCTTCATTCATGCAGTGCAGAGGTGATGGTGGTGGTGGGTTGGATGTCATTCATTTATGATCACAAGTGCAGAAAGCAGGTGGGAAAACGCAAGATCCTAAGTACTTCAGTTTTCTAAAGTCTTGACCTATTGAACTAATCTTCACAGAATCTCTATTAAACATGGGCTCTGAATAGTTAAGACTTTGTTATGGAAGACGATGCTAGACCATTGTATACAGTGTACGTATAAGAAAAATATTGCCTATCAAAAATTGCTGGATAATGCACTCGTGTGATACCGCCTTAACTTCATCTACAACATCAACTCCCTCAAATCATTCCATTCATTCATCAATCGTACCATACATTTTTCCACATTACACGAATGGTAGATTCACAGGGTAATTCATATTTTTTCACCAACCAACTTTACTTCTAAACTCAATTAATGAAATCAACAAATACATGTGGCACTCCAAGGACTCGAACCTAGGACACTCACACTCATTTATGCATTACGCTATCAAGACAGTTAAAGAATTATGCACAAGCCTACGATCTATTATGCAGTTTCAAATCCTGCATATTAATCTGAGCATTCCAACAGTGCTATGGTAGCCTAATGTAGGCCTATAGACGAATGGAAGAAATAATTAATGGGGCACTTAACCCTCGGGAAGGCCTTGCTATAATATAGGTTTGACTCCTGTAAGGAGATAAAGAAAACCTAATATTTAGTAGTGGCCCCGTAATCATTGACGAACATGCCTATTACATAAGGCATCCTCTTCAAACACTAATCCGCCGTAGTTTGAATCTACCGCGCAGAGCATTTAAAATCTGAGGAGCCTTCATCATGAGCACACGCGACCTCACTCATGGCTTCAATCATTATGAATTGGGTTCTCACTACGAAAAAACCTCGTAAAAAATAAAAAAGAAAAAGAAAATAAGAATAACTATCCAATAAGCTTTCCATCATATCGTGGATGTACTTGTGTGGATCTTTGACCAGACGCTGATTCAGGCGTCATTCTTCCTTCACTGACATATCAAGTAAACCAAAATCCTTAACCTAACAAGTGCGCATGGGGATAATTGGAAACGTCCCCCTGTGCTGACGTATTTGAGGTGTTTCCGTCACTAAAATATTAATTGTGCCATTAATAGCATTAATACTTATCCATATGCGCCTATTATGTTGATTATAAAGGTATTAACCTGAAACAACAATAAAACGAGTGAAAACAGCGTTTGGATGGTCAAAATCGGAGATATAGCCCGCGAGTTGTAAATGAATGGGTGAGGCAAGCTGCTTTCCCGCCAATTTCCCCAAGGCCACTGAGACACAGTCGATCGATACTCTCTCTCTCTCTTGCACTCGCTTGCCATCAGTGATGACAACACCCTGCTTGCAACTCGCTAATGTTAGCACGAAAATATACCTCAGAATAAGGGAATAACAGGGAAAATAGGTGATAACTGAAGGAGAGGAGGAAAGTGGGGAAGGAGGGGAGGTAGAGGACTGAGATTTTGCATGGCCCAGGGGCAAAAAAAAAAAAAAAAATCGATGTCAAAAATTGATTTTTGTTTTCACTCACTCATAAGAGTCTCCCCGCAGTCCGCCGGGGGAACTCTTAAGAGTCTCCCCGCAGTTCCCGGGTTAATACATCAACGAATGGGAAGGGGATGGTCGGGAGGGCCCCAGTCGTCAATGATTACGGGGCCACTACTAAATATTAGGTTTTCTTTATCTCCTTACAGGAGTCAAACCTATAATTTATTAGTGGCCCCTCCATCATTGACGAACATGCCTGATTTCTAAGACTGGAGGGGGACATTCGTAATCATATCATAACTCTAGAAAAGCAGATAATCAAACAACCACATAGTATTCTTACTTTTGTAAAAAAAGAGATATTCGGGTGCATAAACTTTATACAGCCTAAATCTTCAAAAGGGGTACAAGCAGGAGCGTGCTTCAAAGAAGCCTGCTTGAAAAAGGGTTAACTCTGAGACTCTGTGCACAGATCTGCTAGTTAAGAAGGCACCCCACTTAAAGTAAGTGGTGAAAACTAAAAACTTATAAGTTTACATGTGCACATATAAACCCCATTAACTAGTGGATATATTCCTAAAAATATAACCAAACATAAATTAATTCTTGTACATTCGTAGAAGTACTGAACTTGTGTACTTATGCAGAAGTAATTACTTCAAAAGTAAAAGTCGTAGTTTCAACTACCGAGATTTCTCAAAAATCTATTGCTTCACAGCCAAAGCTACTTACAACAAGAATTGTTGTAACACTACTATTGGCCTTTAGCACAATTTCCTGCAATGAATACTACAGAGAAATTTTATAATACAATGCCTACAACCAGTATCACAGCTTGTATGTTCCGAACACATACTCCGGAGGGGTCTAGGGTGTCCTATGTCACACTCACTGCACCCTCCACCCCCCCCCCCCCCCCCCTTTGTCTTGAAATTAAACAAAACGTGACTTAAAAGGGCCACCTAGACCCTCTGCCGTAAAGCTATACATGGCAAGGAAGGTTTGTCCAGAGCTACTAAAAGGTATCGAGGAAAAAACTCCTGATTAGAGGCCCACAACCGTGTGGACATAATAACTTCCACCGAAAGATTATTAAGGAAACGTAAAGAGGCTGTCCCCTTGCGTAAATCGTGGGTCTTACCCACAACGCCGGGATTCTTCTCTTTAAAGTCCTCGACCAAGAGAGAAGCCAGTGTACGCTCCATCAAGCGTTCACCCGGACTTGCGACCCATAAAGCACTCTGGTGATTTAGAGGTGCCACTCTTAAATATTTGGTTAGAGCTTGCACTGGGCAAAAAAGATGGTGCACCTTTCCCCTGTTTAACGCCGGCACCGTGAACTCTGAAAACACGTGTTCACTGTGCTCAATCTCGGCTATGAATCCTGGGGAAGGTGCAATGTGAATACTCTCATGAAGCCTATCAAACCTGAGGCAATTAGGTGCGTTGCTCATCGCCGCCAGCTCAGATAATCTGTTCCCGGTAGCCAAAGCCATAAGAAATACTGCCCTTTTGTAAAATCTGCAGTCTTTGGTACATACGGGAACGAGAATAACGACAATGCTTTGTCCAGAGACCATGTAGGCCTGAGCTGACGGGGAGGTGGGCGGAGGTTAAAACCTGCCCACATCAATCACTTTCAGATAAATGTTTCTGCATGAACAGATAAATTAAATAATAAACAACCAACGCCACCGAGGGCACAGTTTGTTTTGTTCTAAGAATCCGAGACGGAAAAGCTTGCCAATGCGATTGAAACTGTCGCTTTGTAGACTGGGTATATTGATTCGTGAATATCGTGGTCACGTCGCTACCATATGGTGCTAGCCACTTGGCCTCCTGAATGTCCAAAATGAACAAGTCCGCTAGGTTTCTAGGTTGCCAATTGTGTTCTAAGTGGAACAACCCGACCAGGAGTGACACTGGGTGCGGGCACCACGTGTTCAAATGCTGGTACCACACTGCGCCGGCCATAGGGGCGCGATTAGCGAGACTACGCCTCGCTAATCCTGTAGTTTGTTGACTACGTGGCACAATAGAGACGCGTCTGGCGGCGGAAAATAGATAAATGGAACTCAACCTGTTCCCGTCCGTCATCAGAGCGTCAGGTCCGCCCACCGGCGTTATCGTCCGGCGGGTGAGGTACGACTGTAAGTATCGCCATACACCTTGGCTGTGGCTGTCCCTCGCTTGCGAGCTCGGTATACCCCCTGAATGGGAGCCCTCGTCCGAGTCCCGTAAAGGTTTATGATAATTAAAAGCTCCCATAGCTCATTAACACATTGAAAGCAGAGCTGGTGAGCAAAATCATAAAGTATACTAATTAATGTAATTTATATTTAATTGTATTAAAATAAATTACTATAAATAAACACAATATTATCATAATATAATCATAGAAAATATATATGTTTATTATGATTCAGCTATTAAATTATTTCATTAACAAATAAAAATAAGATAGGGCTACCTGAGCTTAACGGCGTTGAACATACAGCAATGAGAGGTTCAAGTGCCGACACGACAGAGACTGGGGGAAAACTACCCCGTCCCCGGGAACTACCTGGTCACCTGGTGCAACACCGGTACTCCACCCTGGAAAGAGAAAGTTCCGGGGATTAATGCTCATAGGGTTACACCCAAAAAACGGTACAAAATATGTGCCTCAAAACCGCCGGTCAACGAACCGTAGCACTCCACCACTACTTTTCGTTGTCCTTTAGTTTCATATTAATGATTTCAGCATATCTTTACCTGTCCAGAAGATTTAAGCATATCTTCTGAATCCTCATAAAGATGACGCATATCTTAATTAAAGATGAAGTCTTACAAGTATCCCTTTACACTTGAAACACTAGTAAGATTCCGGCATCTTTTTATCCCATAAAAAGTCTAAGCCTATCTTAACCCTCTCACATCCGGACGCGATTTTTGAGCCTATTAGGGATACTTTAAATCCTTTGTACCGCCAGGGGTATCTATAAACCTTTAGTTTGTTTACTTCAACCTCTGCAGTTGTCTTTGAGTTAGCTGTGGGCAGAAAACTAATTTTGGAGAGGTAATTATAACAGTGAGAGTAATCTTTTTCTTATTGCTAATCTGGCAACCTCTGCGTCCTATGGTCGTGAGAGGGTTAATCTCTAATCTGGCTTCTCCCAGAAGCCCTCATAGATCGCCGTCTTGAAGGCCGTGATACCCTATTGTATCAATCAATTGTTTGGCAAATTATCGCGAATTGCAAATCAGTTAACATAACCACCCAAAGGTACAACCGCCGGGTTTTATATACAATGTCAAACCAATTGTACCTGCCCCAGACCTCTTTGTAAAAAGGTCGCCGGGAGGGAAAGACTAAACAAACAAACGGCATTGTTTCAATGGCTTATTAAAGATTTCAGCGTATCTTTCACCTGTCCAAAAGAATTAAGCATAACTTCTTAATCCTCATAAAGATGAAGCATATCTTTATTAAAGATGAAGTCTTTCAAGTATCCCTTTACACTTGAAACACTAGTAAGATTCAGGCATCTTTTTATCCCATAAAAAGTCTAAGCCTATCTTAATCTCTAATCCGGCTTCTCCCAGAAGCCCTCATAGATCGCCGTCTTGAAGGCCGTGATACCCTATTGTATCAATCAATTGTTTGGCAAATTATCTCGAATCGCAAATCCGTTAATATAACCACCCGAAGGTACAACCGCCAGGTTTTATATGCACTGTCAAACCAGTTATACCTGCCCCAGACCTCTTTGTAAAAAGGTCGCCGGGAGGTAAAGACCAAATAAACAGACAGCATTGTTTCAATGGCTTTGAAAAGCAGAGAAAACCAAGTCCAACAGGTGTCAGCCGGATCACCTAGAAAACTGTGTGGAGCCCCCCTCGACGGGAATAACCCAGGAAGCCTGATCCCAGGCTCGACCATAGAAAACGCAGTTTCTGATGAGCCCTCAAGCGACCAAACTCTTCGGGGTAACTTACCTATTTTAGCTATCCTGACTAAAACTCGGTAAACAAAAACTGTGTTCTCGGAGCAACGAGAAAAAACGCCGGAAAGGTAACCCACACCAAACGAGACATTTTAACACATTTTATACAAAGGGTGTGTGCCAAAATAGGGATACCTGAACAGGAGGGCGTAATGCATAAAGCAAAAACCGGGGAAAAGGTAGCCATGACAGAGACTGGTGGGATACTTACTCCAGGTTCTGCATAGACCCGCCGGGACCCAGCTCTGGAAAAAAAGAAAATTTCCAGGAATTAATGCTCAGAAGGTTAACCCAAACATGTTCGCACACAAGTGTTAAATAACCCGCCGGGTAACGAGACGTAATACTCAACGACTACAGCTCGCTACGCGGTGGGGTTTCCTAAGTAAAAGATTTCAGAATATCTTAATATGTCCAAAAGATTTATGAATACCCTCTGACATAATATATAAAGACCAGCATGGCGTTTATAACTGATTAAGTCTTTCCGGTGGTGTTTGTTTCAAGATTCAATTTTGGAGAAAAAAAAAACTAAAAAAGACACCGGCCCCCGAATTATCTCGTAGATCAAAAACTGGGAAGCCTGACAAATATACGAGATCTAACTTCTCCCGAAGTATCTTTTTAGATCGCCGTATGTTGAAGGCGGCGATACAAAACGTATCCCTCAATTGTCTGGTTAACTACCTGAATTGTAAATTCGTTATTCCCATCCCTCCAAGGAGCACCCGCCGGGTGTGAATATTAGTTTAAAAAACCTTAACCCCAATTGTGCCCTAAAGCACCGTATGTTGAAGGAGGCGATACACAATACATCCCTCAATTGTCTGGTCAACTAAACTGAATTTTGCAAATTCGGGCATCCCACCCTTCAAGGTTGCACCCGCCGGGTGATGTAAAGTTAAAAAGTTAACCTCAATTGTTCCTAACCCCACTTCTTTGTAAAAGATCGCCGGGGAGGAAATACAAAGATCGCGAATTGCAAATCAGTTAATATAACCACCCAAAGGTACAACCGCCGGGTTTTATATGCAATGTCAAACCAATTGTACCTGCCCCAGACCTCTTTGTAAAAAGGTCGCCGGGAGGGAAAGACTAAACAAACAAACGGCATTGTTTCAATGGCTTATTAAAGATTTCAGCATATCTTTTACCTGTCCAAAAGAATTAAGCATAATTTCTTAATCCTCATAAAGATGAAGCATATCTTTATTAAAGATGAAGTCTTTCAAGTATCCCTTGACACTTGAAACACTAGTAAGATTCAGGCATCTTTTTATCCCATAAAAAGTCTAAGCCTATCTTAATCTCTAATCCGGCTTCTCCCAGAAGCCCTCATAGATCGCCGTCTTGAAGGCCGTGATACCCTATTGTATCAATCAATTGTTTGGCAAATTATCTCGAATCGCAAATCCGTTAATATAACCACCCGAAGGTACAACCGCCAGGTTTTATATGCAATGTCAAACCAGTTATACCTGCCCCAGACCTCTTTGTAAAAAGGTCGCCGGGAGGTAAAGACCAAACAAACAGACAGCATTGTTTCAATGGGTTTGAAAAGCAGAGAAAACCAAGTCCAACAGGTGTCAGCCTGATCACCTAGAAAACTGTGTGGAGCCCCCCTCGACGGGAATAACCCAGGAAGCCTGATCCCAGGCTCGACCATAGAAAACGCAGTTTCTGATGAGCCCTCAAGCGACCAAACTCGTCGGGGTAACTTACCTACTTTAGCCATCCTGACTAAAACTCGGTAAACAAAAATGGTGTTCTCGGAGCAACGAGAAAAACGCCGGAAAGGTAACCCACACTAAACTATACATTACAGGAGGGCGTAATGCATAAAGCAATGAATAACACAGGAAGCCTGATCCCAGGCTCGACCACAGAAAACGCAGTTTCTTATTAGCCCTCAAGCGACCAAACTCGTCGGGGTAACTTACCTATTTTGAGCCATCCTGACTAAAACTCGGTAAACAAAAACGGTGTTCTCGGAGCAACGAGAAAAAACGCCGGAAAGGGAACCCACACCAAACGAGACATTTTAACACATTTTATACAAAGGGTGTGCGCCAAAATAGGGATACCTGAACAGGAGGGCGTAATGCATAAAGCAAAAACCGGGGAAAAGGTAGCCATGACAGAGACTGGTGGGATACTTACTCCAGGTTCTGCATAGACCCGCCGGGACCTAGCTCTGGAAAAAAATAAAATTTCCAGGAATTAATGCTCAGAAGGTTAACCCCAACATGTTCGCACACAAGTGTTAAATAACCCGCCGGGTAACGAGACGTAATACTCAACGACTACAGCTCGCTACGCGGTGGGGTTTCCTAAGTAAAAGATTTCAGAATATCTTAATATGTCCAAAAAATTTATGAATACCCTCTGACATAATATATAAAGACCAGCATGGCGTTTATAACTGATTAAGTCTTTCCGGTGGTGTTTGTTTCAAGATTCAATTTTGGAAAAAAAAAAAAAAAAAAAGACGCCGGCCCCCGAATTATCTCGTAGATAAAAAACTGGGAAGCCTGACAAATATACGAGATCTAACTTCTCCCGAAGTATCTTTTAAGATCGCCGTATGTTGAAGGCGGCGATACAAAACTTATCCCTCAATTGTCTGGTTAACTAACTTAATTGTAAATTCGTTATTCCCACCCTTCCAAGGAGCACCCGCCGGGTGTGAATATTAGTTTAAAAAACGTTAACCCCAATTGTGCCCTAAAGTGCCGCATGTTGAAGGAGGCGATACACAATGCATCCCTCAATTGTCTGGTCAACTAAACTGAATTTTGCAAATTCGGTCATCCCACCTTTCCAGGTTGCACCCGCCGGGTGATTTAAAGTTTAAAAGTTAACCCCAATTGTTCCTATCCCCACTTCTTTGTAAAAGATCGCCGGGGAGGAAATACAACAACAGCATAGTTTTATATCGGCTTTGCAAAACCGAAAAAACTACAAACAACACGTGTCCGTATGAACACTGTTAGAGGGGTACAGCCAATCTGCCGGGAATCATAAGGAGCCTGAAACAGGCACCCCAGAGAAGGTGAAACCGAGAAAAACCCGCCGGAAAAAACCCACCCCATCCAGATACCATCTGAACGCAACACCGGACCGAGGCGTAGCCAAAACACAACTAACGCCGGGCCCAACATAGTCCGTGGAATTAGCCAATACACAACTAACCCAGGACACATAAATAGTCCGTGGAAATAGCCAATACACAACTAAACCAGGACACACATCACACAGTAGTACATATTTAGAAAATAAATCAAAAACACTTGTATATGTGGAAAAGCTACGAGAGGCTGGCTAGGCATAGGCAGACGGATAACAGTAACATGTCGGAATATAAACAAAAAGTACTGAATTATATCACAACAGGAACCACCGCCAACACACCACTGTAGCAAATACTTCCAGCAAAGGGAAGAACTGACTCGGGACCCAGAAAAAACTTCACTAAGTGAAGAAAAATACGCTGGGAACGTCAGCAAAACTACGCTACCTCATCAGAAAGATAAAAGGAAGCAATAACGCGTAATGAAAGCCGCCTGCATCACAAAGCTAGCTAACTGTGAAAAAGTTCACCTGTCCACAACCGGACCACGAGGGTACATCCGAAATAGATGCCCCAAACACACGACCCAAAATACACTGCACTGCGGGCAACCAGCCCAGGACACTCCTGCTACGCATATCCTAACCTTACTCGATACATCCCGGAGTAAACAAATGAGAAAAAACTCACTAGGGACGCAGCAAATGCGGAACCAGCGGAACGTGGAGAGACACGTCCGGGCCGGTTGACCGCAGAGCAGAGAAGGAAGAATGACGCCTGAATCAGCGTCTGGTCAAAGATCCACACAAGTACATCCAAGATATGATGGAAAGCTTATTGGATAGTTATTCTTATTTTCTTTTTCTTTTTTCTTTTTTACGAAGTTTTTTCGTAGTGAGAACCCAATTCATAATGACTGAAGCCATGAGTGAGGTCGCGTGCGCTCATGATGAAGGCTCCTCAGATTTTAAATGCTCTGCGCGGTAGATTCAAACTACGGCGGATTAGTGTTTGAAGAGGATGCCTTATGTAATAGGCATGTTCGTCAATGATGGAGGGGCCACTAATAAATATTGCTCCTGAACCAGAATTAATTATATAATGCCTGATTTCCTCCTCAATGAGAGAAAGCTGTACTAAAAATCTAGATGGCGCTGGGGGTCTTATTCAAATGACTCTCGTGTGTGATGCAACATTGAGGTGTTTTGAGGGTTTTCGTGATTTAAGAGGTTTAATACAGTTCGTAACTTATCTATGACACATAGTTGTGTAGTATATTTTTACTAGATTCATAATATGATGGTTATATACTCGTTAATGCAGTGAATATATAATAATTTACATAATTTGATGCATAAATATCAGCTTCCTGACCTAGAAATTTAGTTTCATCTAATGTGGTGTAATAGGCTGGGCGAAATGTGTAATACTCATTGAAGTATTGTATTTACTTCCTTTTTAGTTACTAACAAATACGTGTTTCAGTAGATATTGGCTGAACATACGGTATTATAATTCTGTAGTTGTAGCATTTGGCAGGTCGAATGTCTGCGCCTGCGCACTAGCTTCTTTCCTACAAAACAAGCTATCGTGCACTTTTAAGTTACCAATTTATAATCCACTATCAAATCGGGCTACTAAATAGGTTACCGGCTATATTTTGTATTAGACTTGTGACAGGAAATCAATCAATGTTAATCAGAATGTCATAGAACACAGTGGCAGCAAATTACATACGTGGAGATGCAGGATGCTCATCTCGACCCTTACGGCACTTTCGAGGAACACATGCTCGCCATCAGGGAAAGTTGCCAACTCAACCAAGTAGTGTATGAAGGACACTCAGATGCCACCCTAGCCAAGGTATGTGGGCACGTCAGACCTCACCCTGGCGCTACCAACCATTCGAGTCCGAGCTCAGTTCCCCTACATCCATTCATGCCCTCACATTCCCCCGTAGTAAATGAAGCTCCTGTAAAACTCTCCCCCCCAGCCATGTCTAAACACTCTGTGAGTCCCCTCCCCAATCCTAGGAAAGACAAAGTAAAGAAGAGACCCCTATCCACCTCTCCAGCCCCTATCCAGAAAAACAAAATTTCTCCCCTTAACCCTGTCGTAAATAAGTCCCTCCATTCTCCTAAGAAATCAAAACCCGTGCGGCGTGCACCCTTCCAAAATAACCCCCGAGGAAATTCCAACATCAGTGCACTCTTCCTTGCCTCCATCCCTGTTATGCCCTGTTTTTCTACAGGATTAACTTGGTCAATGTGAGCTCTATATGACTGGGTATATAAGGCTGCATGCACAATACAAGGTATGAGGAATAGAGAAGACAAAATAAACACACGGTAACACGACACACGTTCACGTTTATTATAGTAAGTGAATAAAGAGCATGGAAAGATAGTAATTCTCGTACAAAACAAATAATAGAAGGGAACTGCTAGCATTAGTGGATCTGGATGGAGCCTAGTCTCCCACTTCCAACGTTCAGGTATACTCTTCTGATCACGGATTTAGTTAGCAAGTTTTATTTTACTGGAAGACCTCAATATATTTATGTATTCAATTTCACTGATTAGATCTCTTACTGGCTGGTCGCGTGCCCAAGTAGCAGCTCACAGTTAGAATTAGACACACGTATATTTTAGAACACGGAATCTCTAGTAACCTCATGGGGGTACTGATCTAAGGTTTATATTCTTATGGCAGAAATACGTAGAACACAAATCAGTGGGCGAACGTTAGATATCACTAGGGTTTTAATATCTGAATAAGGTAATTACGAGAGTCAATGTCGCCTGTTAATTAATGAACACTGATACGCTTAGTACGTCCCAAATGGAATGGTTAAATATGAGTTTACACTGGGCAAGGTTATAGCCACTTCATAGAAAAGTTAATAAGTGAATGTCGAACTGGTACTATAACACTTAGTACTAGTAACATGAATCTTGAATAGTATTTGTGGGTCTGGTCCTAGTTATCTTGCTTCCGGTGATGTTGGGGGCTAACGACTGGTTCCTCGGCCGTCCAGGTGGTCCAAAATGTAGGAAGTTCTCAAGTCGGATCTCTTGATGAATCGACGACGTTATAGTCGTCGTCCTAATAAGGTGATGAAAACTGGTTGATCTGCACTTGGCACAATACGACATTAGGACAGTGCCGCTATGTCGTATCAATACTGGTGGCAGTTAATATTATAGAGACACTTAGTTACTAGAGGAACAATGCAAGGGGGCGACTGAGCACAGGTTACCTATATCTATACTCGTCAGGGAAATTGATATACGAGGTCTAGGGACAGGCGTGGGTGTTTTAACTTCTAAGATATATAACATCTACTTCTCGGATGTAAGAACATACATAAATATATGGCTGTCTGTTTTGTTGGCATTGGCTCAACCTGGGAACAGGGCATGGGTGTTTTTAATATGAATGTATATTCCTGTTCATCATCATTGTAGTTAGAAGTGTAGGACACGAGGGGGTAGTGTACGTGAGGTGTGGAAAAATAGTCAGTTTAGAAGGGGTCGGTAGGTGCGGCCTGGAGCTGCTTAGCCCTGCGGGCTTGGGCCTGTCTAAATTGGCTGGCTCGGTCAGCTGGTCCTTTCGTTCTGTGGACCTTTCTTTCGGGTGTTTCTGTGTGGTGTTCGTTCGTGGCTTCTGTGGTGGGCTTCTCGTTCTGGTGCATTTTACTTCCCTCTCCTTCATTATAGGCTCGTCCTCGAGCCTCAAGGGTGAAGTAAAAAGAAGCATAGTCATGGTGGGTCATTTTAAGGGTAATTAGAAGGTTCCACCAAGCAAGAGAGCGACGGTCAGGTTTCTTTTGCAGGTCAATGTATACCTGTAAGAATGTGTCCTCTGTGTTGTGGCGGGCGGTTGCCCGGGCTTGATGTGGGCGTTGTATATTTGGCTAAGTGTCCAGTGGTGGTTTTTATTTTAACCTTCCGTATGAATGGTTTGTAGCTTTCCCCCGCGGGGGTCGGAGTGAGGTGTGTGGGATTGACAGGAGGTCTGTTTAGTGTGGTGAACGGGTTACTAATTGACGGGGGATTAACGTCTGACAACAGAGCTGGGGATGAAGGGGGAACATGAGTCTGGATTTTTTTTGGTGTTCTTGGGCGGTGTTGTAGGCTGGCAAAGTCTAGTGAGGCAATGCGCAAGATAGGTTTAGGTAAGTTGTGTGACGGAGGTGTGTGAGAAGGAAGGGGTGTGTGTGTTGTGTGGCTTGGGTCTTTAGTGTCGGAACGGGGTGTTATTTTTATCTCACCGTCTTTAAATCTGATGGGTCTGTTGATTATTCTACCTCGGGCAGTTCTGGTGGGAAGGTAGAAGTTTGTCGTGGGGCTTGAGTCGCTCGACGATGTTTTATATTGAGGGGAGGAACATTTTACAGGTAAAGGACATGTGGGGGTTCTCTCAGGGGTGACTTTGTGGGGGGGGATTCCTTAGGGGGGGGTTGGTTGGGAGTTCGGTGAGATGAGGAGGTTGGTCGATGTGTGGGTGGGGTGGTGGGGATCGTGGAGGGGAAAGGGGCGGATGCGGGGGGGGCTAGACGGGTGGGTAGGGAGTGTAGATTTAAGTTGGAGGGTTGGGGGTAGGGACGTGTGTGGGGTGTGTCGTTTGGTGAGGTTGGTGATTTGCTGGTGGTGGAAGTGGGTGGTTTTATGGGTGTTTGGTGGGGGTTGAGAGGGGATGAGGTTGAAGAGGAAGGTATGTGTTTTCTTGCAGGGGTGGGGGTTGTTACTTCTGGGCTATAGTTAGAGGGTTTATGGTGTTTAGGGGTGATTACTCGTCTTCTTTCCCTTTGTGGAGGAGAAGTCGACGAAGAAGAAGAGGAGGAGGTTAGTGGTCTGGCAGCCCTACGGAATTTGTTTTTGGGTAGGTTGTGTGGCTTTCTTAGTGTGGTGCCTGGGGAAGGTATGTCAGGGCTAGACGGCAGAGTTTCTGTTGTGGTCGGGGTTGTGGGGGGAGGCTTTCGTATTTGGATAAGTGGGGGAGGTACTTGATTATCAGAAGTGAACGAAGGTGTCATGGTGGAAGAGGGTGTGATAGTGGGGGCTTGGGGTTTGTGGAGGTTAGTTCGGGGGGTATGTTGAGGAATGATCTGTCTGTTCGGTGTCGGAGGGCTTAGGTCCTTAGGGGTTTGTGTGGGGATTTTTATAGCTGGAGTGTATGGTGTAATAGGGGTGTTTAATTCTGGTTCAGCCGTGTGGGGAGGGGTATTGTCTTGTGGTTGGAGTGGTTTAAACGCTCGGACGAATCTAGTTCGGAACGTGCGAGTCACGCCGTGATAGTCGATGGTGACTTGATAGGCGTTTGGGACTTGTGTGATGGTGTAGGGCCCGACATAGCTAGGGCCTAACTTGTTGGTGATAGGGAGGTTGGCTACCATTACGGTGTCATGGATGGCGAAAGGGTTTTTGTCATTGGTGTTATCAGTTTTGGTGTCCTGACAGGTTTGGGTGGTATGGAGGGTGTTTTGCAGATGTTGCAATGGGTCAATTGTGGAGGTGGTGGAGGGAAGGTGAGCGTGGTGGTGGAACGGCAGTAACAGGGGGGGTACGCCGTAAACACGTTCATGAGGGGAAATACCGTCTTCTCGGGGACAGGTGTTCATGCCCCATTGTATCATTTTTAGTTGTGATGGCCAGTCTGTGGTGTTAAAAGCAATCATTTTTGTTCGCAACTGATTGTTGATGGTGTGATGGCTGCGTTCGCATATCGCATTTCCTTGAGGCCAGTATGGGGATGAGTGTTTAATTTTAATGCCACATTGTTGGGTGAACTGTTGCCAAACGTGTCCACTAAACTCGGGGGCATTGTCGGATAGAAGAGCAAGGGGCAGACCGAATATAGGGAATACTTCTGTGGCAAGCAGTGTGGCGACTGTGGTGGCTGTGTGGTCTTTAGCTGGGCAGGCTATTAAACATTTTGAATAGACGTCCACAAATGTGACGATATAGCGCTTGCCAGCGTAAGGAGGAAACGGGCCCATGATGTCGAGGGATAGGACTTGGAACGGTTTGGTAGCCGACAAGGTACCAGCTGGGCCTGGGGTGCATGATCTATCCTTTCCCAATAAACACGGTTTGCAGGATTCTGTCACTCGTTGTGCAATTTTGGAGGGGTTGGGGGTCCAGTATTGGTCTGTGAAGATTTTTAACATCTTCTTTTGTCCAAGGTGTATGCCGTTTCCCTCGTGGATGGCAATCATGTAGTCATGGGCAATGGTGGGGTCCAGATTATGTGACCAGTGTCGGTGGCAAGTTGATCTCCCCAGCGAGTCAGTCCCCTGAAGACATTTAACGGTATCCAGGGGGGTCTGATTCTTGCTTCCCAAGATTGAATTAGGGAAGGGGCTGAGGGGACATTATGTCGGGGGGTGGGGGTAGATACCAACTCAGTGTTTTGTAAGGCGGCTAGGTTGGTGGGGGGTCTTTTGGTACTGGCAAACGTGACAGGGCATCTGCATTGGTATGGAGTTTGCCTGGACGATATTGTATGGTAAAGTCGTAGTCCTCTAGTGTCTCCCTCCAACGTACAAAAATGGCTGAGTTGGTTTCGCACCTACACAGCCATTGTAAAGATTGATGGTCGGTAATTATGTCGAGTTTTGCGCCCAACACAAATGACCGGAAGTGGCTGAGTGCCCAAATGATCCCTAAGCACTCTCTCTCTTGGTGGCTGCGTAATTCTGTTGTGTTTGGGTGAGGGTGGAGCTGGCATACGCTATCACATGTTCCTCTCCGTCTCTGACTTGAGCTAAAACTGCACCCATGGCGTACAGAGATACGTCGGTATAAAGACGGAAAGGTTTTTGGTAGTCAGGGAAAGCGACAATCGGGGCTTGGATTAGCTTTTGTTTCAAAGTGTTAAACGCGAGGTCTCTTTCAGGTGTCCAGGTGAATGGGGTGTCTTTGTGGGTGAGTTGGTGGAGGGGTCTGGCTATGGTGGCAAAGTTGGGGACGAAACGTCTGTAGTATATGGCTAAACCTAGAAACGAACGTACTCCTTTAACAGTGGTGGGTGGGGGTTGGTTTTGTATGGCTTGAAGTTTCTTTGGGTCTGGCGCAATACCATGTTCAGATATCACGTGTCCGAGGAAATCTACCTTATTCCGGGCAATCTCGCACTTTGAGGGTTTTAATTTCAACCCGGCGGCTCGGATTCTTTGAAGGACTTGTCTCAACCTGAGGAGGTGTTCTTCCCAGGTTGGTGAGTACACAATAATATCGTCCAGATAGGCTAGGCAGGTTTCCCAGGTTAGGCCGTGTAATACCGCTTCCATCAAACGGGAGAAAGTGGCGGGTCCGTTACAGAGGCCAAAAGGTAGGACGTTAAATTAATAGTGATGGCCACCACTAGTGGAAAATACTGTTTTCTTTTGGTCCTCGGCCTTGATAGGCACTTGCCAATACCCGGCTTGCAAGTCGAGGGTAGTGAACCATTTGGATCCGTGTAGG
The DNA here is from genome assembly GCA_032716605.1 of Paralithodes platypus. NCBI lineage: Eukaryota > Metazoa > Arthropoda > Malacostraca > Decapoda > Lithodidae > Paralithodes > Paralithodes platypus. The sequence goes on along the minus strand of CM064577.1, from coordinate 6,730,043 downwards.
GAGTCAAGGGAATCGTCTATTCGGGGTAAGGGCGTAGCGTCTTTAATGGTTACGTCATTTAACCTCCTGTAATCGACGCAAAAATGGGTTGTCCCATCTTTCTTTTTGACTAAGACAACAGGGGAAGACCAGGGGCTAATGGACGGGGTGGCAATCCCGGCCTCTAACATTTCCTGGACTTGGCGTTCCTCCTCCTGACGTTGTATGGGGTTCTTTCTATGGGATGGTTGTCGTATGGGTGTTAATGGTGTTAATAATGTGTTGTTCTACATCAGTCTGTCCGATTTCGGTGGGTTGTTGGGCAAACACGTCACTGAATTCCAGCAGTAGGTCGTACATGCCGTTCTTTTGGTGGTCAGATAAGGTCTCAGGGAGAGGGGGCAATTGGAGGCTGGTAGGGGTGTCGTTAAAATCTATGGGGAGGTCATCGAAAGTTTCGAGGTCTCCTATAATGAGACCTTTTGGTAGTGTCAGGGATTCTTCTGAGATATTTGCCACGAGAATGTGGTTGATGCGAGCGGAAATTATGGCGGGTTGTAAGAGGCAACGATGGGGGTTTGGGGACGTGGTAGTGGGGGAAAATATCATGTGCGTTTGGGATATGGGCCGCAGGTTCACCCATTTTTGATGGTGGGGGGGAATTTGGCATTTATCCTGAACTACAGCTGGGCTAATGATGGTGGGGGGTTGACTGGCGAGCAGGTGCGTGCTACTTATAAGGGGGGCAAGGTCGCTTTGGTGGGGGTCACGCGTGAGGGGGGGATTAACGGCGCATGTGGGAGGATCAGTAGGGCGTGGTGTGAGGGGATTAGAAAACGGGAGTTGTTGGAGGGACTGCGGAGGGTTGGTGGGGGAAGCGTGAGATATAGAAGATGGGTTATTGTTGGAGGACTGATGTAAGGATATGTGGTGGTTAGAAGGAATTTGGGGAGCGTTGTCGGTGGCAGTGACGGTTTGTTTAGAGTTTATATGGATTAGGTGGTTTTGTTTGTCATGAGAGGGCGAGTCAAGTGTGGGGTTGTGAAGTTTTCTAGGGGTGTGAATTGTGTGGGGGTGGAAGGGAGCTACTGACGGAAAACTGTCACAAGGGGAATCGGGGTGGGTGTGGACTAGCTGGGCATTGCTGGGGGCATGGTGGGAACATGGTTGTGTCCCTCGGTCGGCACGCGTGAGGGGGGGATTAACGGCGCGTGCGGGCGGTTCAGAGTGGTGAGAGGTGAGCGAGTTAGAAAACGGAATTTGTTGGGGGGACTGCGGAGGGTTGGTGGGGAAAGAGTTAGGTGTAGAACATGGGTTATTGGTGGAGAGCTGGTGTATTGATGTGGTGTTGTTAGCAGGACGAACGTGGGGAACTTTCTTGGTGGCAGTCAAGGTTTGGTTAAAAGTGATGTGGGGCGGGTGGGTTTGTTTGTCATGAGAGGGTGAGTCAAGTGTGGGGTTGTGAATTTGTTTAGGGGTGTGAATTGTGTGGGGGGGCAAGGGAGCTATTGACGGAATATTGACACAAGGGAATTGTTGGGGGTTGTGGGATAGCTGAACATTTCTGGGGGCATGGCGGAAATTTTGTTGGGTACATTGATCGGCATTTTTCCTGGAAATATGTGTACATATGTCCCATTAGTCTCACACCGTCCCATTAGTCTCACATCAATCATAGGAAAGTTGCTAGAGTCCATTATTGCTAGGAAAATTAGAAGCCACTTAGTAAAATTTAACTTAATAAATTCTTCTCAGCATGGATTCACTCAGGGACGTTCTTGCCTTACTAATTTGCTTAGCTTTTTCTCAGAGGTATATGAAGCAGTAGATAGTGACAAGTCATATGATATTATATATTTAGATTTCAGTAAAGCTTTCGACAGAGTCCCTCATGAGAGATTGATGAGAAAGGTTGGCATGAATAGGAGGTCGTTGTTGGGATGGATTAGGTCATGGCTAATTGGTAGGAAACAGAGAGTCAGCATAAATGGTACCAAGTCAGAGTGGGGAGCAGTCAAAAGTGGTGTCCCCCAGGGATCGTGTTGTTTCTTATATACATAAATGACCTAGATTTAGGTATAACTAGTAGGATAAGTAAATTCGCAGACGATACTAAAATGGGGAGATCAATTGATTCAGATAGCGATATAGAGTGCCTCCAAAGGGATCTAGATACCTTACATGAATGGCAGATGAAGTTTAACATTGACAAATGGCAGGTATTAAAGATAGGGAAGATGCAAACAAATGTTAAATATAAACTAGCTAATTTAGAATTAGAAAATTCAGACTGCGAGAAAGATCTAGGTGTTTGTTAGCAATTATTTGAAGCCTAGAAAACAGTGTATAAGCGTTCGTAATAGGGCAAACAGGATTCTCGGGTTCATCTCTAGGAGTGTGAGTAACAGAACTGCTGATGTTATCTTAAAACTTTACTTGTCATTAGTGAGACCCCCATATGGATTATGCTGTCCAATTTTGGTGTCCTTATTACAGAATGGACATAGTTTCATTGGTGAGAATCAGCGTGAATGACAAAATGATCCATAATATTAGAAATTTTCCGTATGAAGAAAGGTTGAAGAAATTAGGTTTACATCGTTAGAGAGACGCAGAGTTAGAGGGGATATGATAGAGGTGTTCAAGTGGGTTAGTGGGATTAACAAAGGGGACATGACAAATGTACTAAAGCTCAGTGATAGCGAAAGAACTCGTACCAATGGTTTCAAATTAGATAAATTTCGTTTCAGAAAAGATATAGGCAAATATTGGTTTGGTAACAGAGTTGTAGATGGGTGGAATAGGCTACCAAGTGATATAGTGGGATCAAGAACGATAGGGAGCTTTAAGAAAAAATTGGATAAGCATATGGACGAGAAGGGTTGGGTGTGAAGGGGGATCAGCGGGGTTGGGCCAATCAGCGCTCTGCAGACCCCCGTAATCCTGCGTTAATCTCTAACCGGTTTGGTAAGATGATCCTCAGGGTATTAGAGTGTTGAGCCTATAATTGGGCTTTGTAATTGGGGTTGTGTGGGACAGGATCTGCCTTGCTTAGGCCAATCGGCTTTCTGCAGACTCCCATTTTCTTATGTTCTTATGTTATGTTCTTATAAACATTGGATGGAATGATGGTTACATATATCAGAGTCTGTCCTGAAAACATGGGAGGATTTATCCGGGACAGAATGAAGAGAATGGAGGGAATTACCGAGAGGGAGTTGCTTGGACTTGTCTTCTTTCGTTGGTTGAGGCATTTGTTTACTGAATGGGGTGAGATTTTGAGGGGACTCAGGGCAAGGGGAGGGTTTAGGAGTCACCTTAGTGCTAGCTGCAATTTGGTAACCCTGACTCAGGGTTTGTTGAGGGGGAAGGTGTTTTTTTTTTTTTTATGAATGGGTTTCTGCATGATGGGTTTGTCAGAGGCTTTGGGTTGGAATTTTTTGAATGATATCAGCCTTTGGCCGCAGTCGACCTGGGCCTGGAGTTTTTGAAGGAGGTCAAGTCCAAGGAAACCATCGTAATGTTTACAGTTGGAGGAAAATACTGTGAATGTGTGATAACAACGAGCATGCGGGGCAGGAGTAGTTACTGATAGGGGCAAAGTGTCTCCTAGGAGATTTAAGTAAGTATCAGCAGCTGAGATTAGTTCTGCTTTGGTGGTTAACAAAGGGCCAAATAGTCGGTGGTGTTGATCATAGTAATTTTTGAACAAATATGACTTGGCAGCTCCAGTGTCGATTAACAAGCGGACAGGAATGTCCTTGATTTTGGCCATGTAATAAATGGGGGCAGTGCGGTCAGTTATGGCGTCCTCCGCCGAGGCCATCTTGGGCGGGGGGTACTTTAAAAATCCTGGGAATCGGTATCTACCTCCTCCAGGGTTTCCTCGGTATCCTCTGAGGTCATGTTAGGGGTCATTTCTCCAGTGTGTCTTTCTTCCATCTCTTCCTCTTGTCCCAACTCCTCTTCATTTACAGAAATGCGAGGAGTAAAGGGGCGAGGTTTGGCAGAGTCACGAATTTGATGGAAAGCACACTGAGCATGACAGGCAGGGAAATTATAGGGGTTGATAATTACTAAGGTAGGGTTTTTACTTTGGTAGGTGTTGTAGTTCCTGTTCCGGTTGAAGATTCTGCGTGGCTGGGTAGGTTGGAACCGGGGTCTACTGGGTTGGGGCTTGCCGGAAGGGTAGGTGGGTCTGTTGTGGAAGGATGAGGCTGGGTAGGCATTCTTGGAGTTTTGGTGGTCGGGTTGCTGCGGGTGCGTGGGAAACCTCTTGATTGCAGCGATTTGGGTGGATGCTTCTGTGCGCACGGCCAAAATACGTCGGATCGTGATGAGATCTTTTTGGTATCCGACGAAATCGTGCACACGGAAATGGTCTTTTACTGCTGATGGCAATATAGACACAAGGTTGACCGGAATTTGCTGTTCTGGTTGGATTCTGGTCAACGTGGGGAAAGAAACTTTTATGTGTTGGGCAATCTTATTCACTGTGGCATCTAAATCGCCTTCGAATTTAGTGTCTTGGATAAGGGTGTGGGCCACGAAAACGCCCAACGAAGGCTTAATGGCTTCTATCACTATTGGGCGAAATTCGTCCCAGGTGAGAGCAGGGTGCACTTGATAGGCAACCAGGGAAACGGCTTTTCCCAGGTGCGTTAATGTTACGGCTATTTTTTCTGCATCCGTGTATAAACTAGGTCAAGTACGGGTTTCACTATGTCCATGAATGTTTCGATCTCATAAGTTTCTCCATCATAATGGGGGATGGGAATGTGAGAACGGTGTGCCATGATGTTATAGTGTTCTGGCTGTTCCAAACTTGCAATGTAATGCAACCTTTTATCCGAATCAAGAACCACCGCTGCCGCCAATGTTATGCCCTGTTTTTCTACAGGATTAACTTGGTCAATGTGGGCTCTATCTGACTGGGTATATAAGGCTGCATGCACAATACAAGGTATGAGGAATAGAGAACACAAAATAAACACACGGTAACACGACACACGTTCACGTTTATTATAGTAAGTGAATAAAGAGCATGGAAAGATAGTAATTCTCGTACAAAACAAATAATAGAAGGGAACTGCTAGCATTAGTGGATCTGGATGGAGCCTAGTCTCCCACTTCCAACGTTCAGGTATACTCTTCTGATCACGGGTTTAGTTAGCAAGTTTTATTTTACTGGAAGACCTCAATATATTTATGTATTCAATTTCACTGATTAGATCTCTTACTGGCTGGTCGCGTGCCCAAGTAGCAGCTCACAGTTAGAATTAGACACGCGTATATTTTAGAACACGGAATCTCTAGTAACCTCATGGGGGTACTGATCTAAGGTTTATATTCTTATGGCAGAAATACGTAGAACACAAATCAGTGGGCGAACGTTAGATATCACTAGGGTTTTAATATCTGAATAAGGTAATTACGAGAGTCAATGTCGCCTGTTAATTAATGAACACTGATACGCTTAGTACGTCCCAAATGGAATGGTTAAATATGAGTTTACACTGGGCAAGGTTATAGCCACTTCATAGAAAAGTTAATAAGTGAATGTCGAACTGGTACTATAACACTTAGTACTAGTAACATGAATCTTGAATAGTATTTGTGGGTCTGGTCCTAGTTATCTTGCTTCCGGTGATGTTGGGGGCTAACGACTGGTTCCTCGGCCGTCCAGGTGGTCCAAAATGTAGGAAGTTCTCAAGTCGGATCTCTTGACGATCGGTGCTGGCTACACACTTATATACCCACTAATTTGTGTGAAGGTTATAAGGTGCACGTTGGGACTTGTACATGGACAGCTCTTCTATTTAACTTCTGCCATGGAGTCTGCCGGCTCGGGAATCTCTCAACTCAGGAACAACACAAGGGCAGAGCTAGAGGTTAACTTCAGGGTAGTGACCACTGGTTGGTGTCTAACTTTCAACTGATTTGACTGGGGGCGGAAGCTAGGTTTATAGGCTCGGTTCGGGACCCTGTAGACAATAGGGATCTCGAGTCTGAGGGACTTATTTGAACTCTCAATAGATATGGGGACTAGGTAAGATGGTGATTACTGTTGTGGCACATGGCTATAGGAAGCCTTCAATTTGTGATATAACTGAGCCTTAGTAAAAGGTACTATTTTGGCTATACTGGAAGTATTTATGGAGGAAGACTGGATCTACTTTGCGGGGAGGACTGGGACAGCTGTGATAGGGGCGTCTCTCTTATATTGCTCAGTCTTCGTTCTATTGCATAGCTGAGGTGCTAATTTGACTACCTGAGTATGCAAAACAGGTGGATGGGTTATTGTGGGTACAGAGAAGTGAGTAAGGGGGTTAGACATGCATGGTTAGTTCATTGATAGGAAGAATTCCTAGGCTACCTGGCAATGACCCGGAAGTCAAAACAGGGGTCAGGTACACCTCCATGGGGGTGGGGGTCTCCCTCCTCGGGTGGGTAAAAAGGGGTAGCCGGGCGCTCTCCCTCTGGGATGGTCGTCCGGCGGCTGTGGCTAGGGGCTTGCCATATCACCAGTGTTTGTAATAATCCTCTGTTTATGAGACAGATGTGGGTGTTCTTAATATCAAAGCCGAAGGTGCCTTGGCTAGCTGGGTGTAATCGGTTGGCTGTAAATTGCATGGCTTGCTGGATGTGGTGGAGACTGGTTGCTCACTCTGCCACATTTATCTGGAAGTATGGCAATAGAAATTAATTACTAGCGAGGCGGCGAGCCTCGCACCGACGACCATGGGGTGCAGGGTTGTGAATGGGTTGTGAGAAAATAGATGGCATGCAAGGGGTTAGTAAAGTTCTAATGTTGTTCTGGCCTACTAAGTGAAGGTAGGCTGGGTAGGAGTATATATATAAAAGGTTGGAGAGCGTTAGCAACGGAAAAATCAAGGATCTTCAAGAGGTATGAGAGAGAGGCTAGTACCGCATTTTCCTTTACCATCATTATCTCCGATAGACTGGAAATGGTGTCGTATTTCACACCCAAATGCCATAAAAGGGTGTCCAATATCAAGCCAACTCAACCCTGCTCTTCCACAGGGTCTAAACTCAACCCGATTCAGACTTTCGGAACTTGATAACAGTTTTAAGACTTTGTGTATATATCCATATACAAATAATCGATTTGGATGTGATAATTATAAATGTACCTAGCTATATCCTCAGAATATCCGAAAGAAGCGTCATAATCCTATAGAAGGCCGATAACCTACCGGAGTTATTATATATAATACCTCAAAGTAAGCAATTATATTATAGGAATAGTAATCAAATTTTTTTACAAATTCAACTAGATCAAAATAATATCGAAATGATGGATCATTAATTATTGATCTTGATATGTAGGCCTAAAGCATGTTGTTTATAAACATTGGCCGCAGCCGCGGTGCCACTCCATTCGAGCCTAATTACGATTATATTTCGGTGTATTCTTACTTAAATGTATATCATTCGGGTTGATTAGGTTACACAATACAATATTACTATGTAACAGTACACGCATATATATAAATATCATAACATTTGTGAAATATAGGTTCGACCGTGCTAAGCACCACGGCTGCGTGAGGGCCAGTAGGAACGTAGATATATCGAGGGGTGGGTGGGTGGGTGGGGTATCTAGCCTCGTGACCTTGACCAAGAGTGACCAAAATCAGTGTTCGTCACGGTAATTAATCCGTCACTCCTCCTCAGAATTATTGAAATGTCTATGTATGCGAATATTTCTTGCTCTACTATTAAACAAATAAATATGTTTTATAATTTCACCTAATATGTAATGTCACAACACATCTTAAATTGTATATATTCAAATTTATTGCCGATATGTTCTGTTGTCGATTATTCCAGTCCCTGACATACCTAATGATATTTGGTATATTACGCTATTTCGCTTTTATTTTGTCTTTATTTGCTTTGTAATAATTATTCTGCAATGCATATTTACTTTCATTCTTAAAAATAGTCAGGAAAGGTTGTCCATATAATGTATATATTTAAAAGTCTGGATCGCCCCTTGTCATTTTGTGCCACCACACTTTAATGAGAGTGGGTTATCAGACTTTGGGGTGACACAAAATGCAGCTTAGGTCGGACAAGAGTCGAGAAGCGCGGGTATCTTAATGAGAGGGGGGGAAGCTCAGGGGGCTACAGGGAAATTTGACCCTAAGGTCTCTGGGTGTGGGGGTGGCATTAGGCTACAATTGATATTGGAGTTTGAAAGGACAGTGAAAGTATGTTAGCCAAATGCTACCGGGGGATGCAAATACGGGGTGGTATATGAGTCTGGAAAAGATAGAATCATGTGGACTGTGGGGCGGTGGGGGAGAAGGAGGTTAACTGTAGGTGTGTGCTTGACTGTGGATAAAGTAGGGAAAAACATGGTGTATTATTACTCGTCAATACGAGGGGTTATGGACCTATTATGTGACACGATTTCTTGTACGTCTAGGTGTCCCTGGGAACTGCGTTTTCTATGAAATATAGACCAAAGGAAAGCGGCAGTTCGTAGGGGTACTGCGTTATTGTTTCGAGGTACTATGATAGATACTGGTAACAAAGGTTATCTATACAATCTCTGGTTGGGGTAAGAATACGTTACAGCATGGTGGCTAACATCTGTAGTCATGGCTGTCTAAGTCTTATGGGGGCAATGGTTCTATATCTTGGTGTACCCGTGGGTATCTTAATTTCTTATGAGTCTGGACATGTGGTTTCTCTTTTAACATCTACTTCTCGGATGCAAGAACATACATAGATATATGGCTGTCGGATTTGTTGGCGTTGGCTCAACTTAGGGACAGGGCATGGGTGTTTTTAATATGAATGTATATTCTCGTTCATCATCGTGTAGGTAGAATCGGGCGGGTAAGAGGTGTAGGACACGAAGTAATATGGCGTAGTGTGGACTGTGGATACGAAGGAGGTAAGTGGAAGACGTATGACAATTGTGGAAAAGTAAATGGAAAAAGGTGAACACAATGGCGGATAAAGATACTTAAAACTAAGGATTGAATACATAGATGTTATGGGCGATGAGTCTTCAGAAACTTAGTCTGGCAAGACAAGGTATGTTAGGGAATGTTAATATTAATACGTAACCTAAGGATTGAATACATCGATGAATCGACGACGTTATAGTCGTCGTCCTAATAAGGTGATGAAAACTGGTTGATCTGCACTTGGCACAATACAACATTAGGACAGTGCCGCTATGTCGTATCAATACTGGTGGCAGTTAATATTATAGAGACACTTAGTTACTAGAGGAACAATGCAAGGGGGCGACTGAGCACGGGTTACCTATATCTATACTCGTCAGGGAAATTGATATACGAGGTTTAGGGACAGGCGTGGGTGTTTTAACTTCTAAGATAATTATATAACATCTACTTCTCGGATGTAAGAACATACATAGATATATGGCTGTCTGTTTTGTTGGCATTGGCTCAACCTGGGGACAGGGCATGGGTGTTTTTAATATGAATGTATATTCCTGTTCATCATCATTGTAGTTAGAAGTGTAGGACACGAGGGGGTAGTGTACGTGAGGTGTGGTAAAATGGTCAGTTTAGAAGGGGTCGGTAGGTGCGGCCTGGAGCTGCTTAGCCCTGCGGGCTTGGGCCTGTCTGAATTGGCTGGCTCGGTCAGCTGGTCCTTTCGTTCTGTGGACCTTTCTTTCGGGTGTTTCTGTGTGGTGTTCGTTCGTGGCTTCTGTGGTGGGCTTCTCGTTCTGGGGCATTTTAATCCCCTCTGACCGTCCCCAAATTTTCCCCTGCCCAACCATCCATCAATGATAATCTGAAAGCAAAATTGTTACCCCATGAACCCCCTCCGTGTTCTATGCCTGCCATTAAATCACAGAACACAGAAATGGTCACACCAACTGTCACCAATGTCCTTCCAATGTCACCCCTGAAGAATGCCGGCCAGGAAATGAGACCCCCCTCCACCCTCTCGGATGCACCTGTGATCCAAGAGAAACCTTCACCCCGGTCAATCCCTCAACCACCTGTCACACCCCTCATTTCCTCATATTCATCATCTCTCGCTCTCTCCCCCCCAATTGACATATTACCCTCAATTCTTGCACTTCCCCAACAATCCCCAACCTCAAGCCCTCTCCTTCATTCTTCGACTCTCCCTCTTTCCCCCTCGATCAGTAAAACTTCCCCACTTGTGTCAACTCTTCCATCACTGTTTCCTCCTTCACCCCCAACCCAAGAGGATCACCCCCTCCTGGAAAGTTCTTCACCACCTAAATACACTAACGTCCCCATTCAGGGACCACTACAACCCCCACCACCTGTCCCCCCCTCAAAACTGTCAACCTTATCTCCCCAGCCATCCTCTCCCCACTTATCCGACCTCGATAAGCCCCTTCAAACAACCGCATCACCCAGGAAATATCTAGCTCCACTTACCTCCTATAACCCTCCCCCCTTGTCCCCTCTCCAACATTACCCAAACCCCCCCAAAGTCCTCCTCCAGTAGCGCCCCCACTCGCCCACCTACCTCCGCCCCGTAATCCAACACCGGTACCTCAATCTCCCCCCCTGTCTCCTGTATCAATCTTACCAAATCCGACACTCCTCCACAATCATCTTCCTCAACAACCTCTACAAACCTCCACACCTCAACCCTCCAAGACCTCAGATCATCATAAACTCTCCACCCCCAGTATTCCTCACCCTTCCAACAACCCCTCTCACGATCGCAAACCCCTGCTCAATCCAACCCCTCACCAGCAGCAACCTCTTCCACTCATTCTCTATCAATTCCCCCTACCCCAACCCTCCAAACCACCCTCCTTATCAAATTGTACAACCACCTCAACCTCTACCACCACCACTACCAACCTACCAAAATCAAAGGAAAATTCCAAGGTCAACACGCCAGGCACATATCTTCCCCCTCAAGGTTGCTGGTTGAGCATATCTAGAAGCTCCTAAAATGTCTGTATACCTTAATTTCAATCGTCTATAATTATTTATATCTGTTTTTAGTCAATTCTATTTCTCTTATTTTTTTACGTTAAAATTCAATATTCTGCTTTATTATTTGTTATACGGATCCGCATTCATTACCTATATTAATTAATTGGCTTAATCCTACCTCAGCTTCTTCAATTGGTGTGTGCCACTAATAGTCCGTCGTCTGCATACACTAGAGCTTTTATTTTCCAATATTTAGATATATATCCTCTTTCACCTTCCAGGGTATATTTAATTTCACATGTTACTAATTTGAAGAAAGTGGGCGATCCCGTGCATTCCTGCCTTATTCCACTTGTGACCCTTAATTATATTTCGTTTATTTCCTTGATTTATTATGTTTCTATCACCTGTGTATACATTACGAATTGTGTCTATTATATTGTTATGAACTTTATAATCTTTAAGTATTTTAATGTTGTTTTATCTCTCTTTATAGGGTCAAAGGCTTTCATAAAATCAATTGAAAATAAGTGATTCCTTACATTCAAATGTTTTAGTATACCATATATTAAAATATATAGGTTGTTTTCAATTCTTCCTTTATTTAAATTCAAGCCACTTTGTGTGTTCCTTTACTTCAGCATTTACTCTGAAAATGTTCCTCTATCTTTCGTTTTTATTGCAGTTGTCATGAACATTTAATAGGGACATCACTTAAAGCTAGAAGTCTCAATTCATTGGTTTTAGGGTTTTTTTCACGTTTGGTATCATTACTGTCTTTGACTTCTTCCATCCTTCAGGTATTTTTCCAGTCCTGACATATTATTAAAAAAATTATTGTATTATTTCAAGGCATTTATTACTTTTTATCAAACCATAAAAAAAAAAAAAAAAAAAAAAAATCCCTTCCACCCTTGAGGTACGAGGTCGTACCTCATATGAAGGCGACGGAAGTAAAATGCCACAGGAACGAAAGGACCGGCGTCACAGGCCAGGATAGATATAAGGATCACCACACCAACTTCGTTGTCTCCCTTTCACATAACTCCACATATGTATACGTCTCTCCAATCACAGCCTTCTCGTATACAACCCACATTACTTTATTCCTTAACATTTGTATGTACCAACTAAGTATGTATTTAATTAAGGTACCAACCATGCATGCAGACTATAATATTTTCATTGTGTAGGTACGACGGCGATCTGAAGACACCTCAGTAAACCTATGCCCCTCCCCGTTCTGGAGTCTACCACGACTGTCCGATAATACGAACCTCAGCCGTGTGACTCGCCTAGTCATTCTGGGAAATTATTTGTTTCAATACTCCCCAGGTCTCTCAACTCGAGATATTAATTGTTTCTTTGTTGTTAATCCGTCACTTAAGACACTCGACTCATATCGATTGTTATTAGTACTGGCGATTAACCTAAGAAGTGCGCATGGGGGGTATGAGACACCACACTCCTGTGCTGACGTATTTGAGCTGTTCCCATCACTAACATCGTTATTTTACCATAAATAGCATTAATACTTATCCATATGCGCCTATTATAGGTTGATTATAAAGGTATTAACCTGTTCCAACAATAAAACAAATGGAAACAGTGTTTGGATGGTCAAAATCGGCGATACAGGCCGGGAGTTACATAATGTATGGCTGAGGCAACCTCCCTGCCCTCCTCCCCTCCCCTTGTCTGGAGAGACACTAATACACAATAGTCTCTCTCTCGCTCTTTCCCACGCTTGGTAACAGTGATGACAACGCCCTGCTACCAACTCGCTAATGTTAGCACGAAAATAGACCACAGAATAAGGGAATAACAGGGAAAATAGGTGATAACTGAAGGAGGGGAGGAAAGTGGGGAAGGAGGGGAGGTGGAGGAGTGATATTTGGCATGGCCCAGGGGCATTTTTTTTTTTTTTTTTTTTTTTTTTTTTTTTTTTTTTTTTTAAATGGATTTTTTTTTTCCCTTACTCTTAAGAGTCTTCCCGCAGTCCGCCGGGGGAACTCTTAAGAGTCTCCCGGCAGTTCCCGGGTTAATACTATGTTTCACCTTTGTTGCCAGTAATTCACTAAGATTCTTAACCACATTTGTGTAGGATTTATCCTCAACCTATTATATATCTAGGGAAGCCACCTAGTTTTTCTCTCCATTTAAGAAGATAAACGTATATTACCCCATGCTCCGGGATTCATTCTAGCACCTAAGTAGTTCTACAATTGAACTTGAGTTATTCAACCAGGTTCTATACTTTTATATTAACGACGGCAAAATACCGTCCAATTCATGCATGTCACTTTTTCCTAAGTTAACTCTCATTAATCCACCAATACTTGCGTAGTAACAAGCATGCTCAGGTAACTTTTTATCCACCCTGTCGTTTTTCCATACCAACCCGAGCTTAATAACTCCCTCTAAAAAGGATGCCATCAGGATGTTAAATTGTGCCGAGCAAGTCATTTTCTCAAGCTTCCGTAAGCAGAGAGTACAAACCTATTTGGTACCTCCTTTAACTATCCCCTAACATAACTAACCACCCCTACAACCTGGGGCAGTGAATTAATGCGTGCAAGGCTAACCCCCCCTTTCCTCCCCTCAAAGAGGCCCCGCATCTCCCCCTCGCATAGGACTACTGACATCCTTATGCTCGCCAAATTCTTGCTAGAAACTCCGGGTATTTACAACCCATACCAACCTCCAAGTTTTCGATTCCAGCCTAAATCCTATTCCTATCCCGTTCCTATCTAACCCCCAAGTCCCCCTTAAACTGTATTAGACTCCTAATAGCATTTCAGCTAACTCAGAGGAGGATCCTAGAGATAATATTAACGTAGGCTGCCTTACCGCTTGAGTCCAAAGGCACGGGACAAACTAGTTTTTTGTTTCCCCAACATCCTCCTCTCAACTCCTATTAATAATTTGTCTTAGAGTAAATGTCAGAAAAAGATCATTCCTATTGCGGCCTCCATGCTAACTTTATAATAGACCTATAATGCTACCCTCTTCAACCAAGGGATTAAATTAGCTTGTATTCCCCTCCGACAGCCAAAAGTTAGACAAAGGAACCCCCTCTCCATATATATAGTTCCGCGCCAAAAACAAGCCAGTTTGAGAGGATATAAGCCATGTAACGGAAGTGCCGCAGTCGTGGATATATTACCCAGCTCCACCCTCAGGATATACAGTGATTTGCGGTGTTCGCGATCCAAGTGCCTCTGTGAGGGAACGAAACAATCCTTGACAAATATAGTGTTGCAACTCAGAAACCAGGGGCAAGATTATATCTTCCAACAACCGATTCATATTCTTTTTGATTGTCTCATAAACGTATTGTCATCCGGTTCGCCACTACTTTGGGTTTAAGAGCAATCATAACTCATAACCGGTCCCAGGTAGAAAGATCTGGTTATGTTAGAAGGGATTACGCGAGTTTAGGAGAAGACTCGACGAGAAGATTCCTGGGCAAACAATTGTCTGTTTGACCGAAAGGCGAGAAGCCGCTTGCACGTCTGAACCTCCTCATAAGGCCAGAATTAGTAAGAAAAGTCGTTCTCCCGACTGTCTTACGTTACTTCGATCCACTGTTTTCTCTGGCTATGCCGATGACAGAGGCATTTAAGGCTTTCAGTAGGAGTCCCATAACGACGTGTCATCAACGGCTAGACAAATTAGCCCAACTGTACACTTCTCTACACTCCCGGACAACTTGGACGGCAAAAGAGTCGCTGTTAGCCCCCAACACACCAACTCAAGATAACGAGATGCCTAGCCTTGTGATTTAAGTAATCTACGTATCGTTGAGTAATGTGATCAGAAGAATCATTCCTGAACGTTGGAAGTGGGAAGCGAAAGAACTCTATTCAAATCCACGAGCAGTGCTAAGAGACGATACAAAGGCCACTACCTTAACCGAGTGCTCCAACATCTATTGTTCGTGCGAATCCTATCACGTACTCTATACCCGAGTGTTTAACAGTTTAAATAAAGCTGTATTACAAATCCACGATTATTTTTGTCCTCTGTTGATTTCCTTTATTTACTTTGCAGTATATCCAATAGCCCAGTCTTGCAGAACTCACCTATACCAAGTTAAACCTGTATAAAATCAGGGCATAACAGTATCATGCACGCATGGCTGTTAAAGATAAACATCAGAAAATGTGTGTGATAGGATTAAAATAGCTGAAATTGTATGTTGTGCAGTATTCGGTGATTGGGCTACTTTTGGGCGAGTTTGGAGATGTGATGTGCGCTGGCAACCTTGGAATACACACACACACACGCACGCACGACACAATCTATAACTGAACATTTTACCTTCATTAGGGCTATAATCCACATTATATTAAGATTTCCATCTGTGGGAAACAAATATCTACCACCATTACTGCTAATGTGCACATAGATGCACAACTAATGTCAAATTTAACAAAGTAAGTCAGTGGGGAGGAGATGTTGACTGTCTGAGATGTTTCGTAATGACTATTATGGGTAGCGAACACTGGCATCAATTTATGATGCGCTTGCCAGTTCTGAAAGTAGTTTATAATTGTATAATCTAATATCCAGTAAAGTGGCTAATGTCGATTATTTTATACGTTCATCTCGAGTTTTTATTATTACATATTATTATCATTTTTAGGACATGGATATAGGCTACCTATCTATTGAAATATTAACAGGACTACTTTTCGAATGACTGCCATGTGTTTTTGTGGGCCTAATCAAATATGTTTTATTAATCATAAATACTTTGTATATTGGACAATGTACTGAATAGAATGTTAGAGTAATATGTCTGTAACATTCATGACTATAGAAATCCAGTGATATTTTGATTACTGCGATTTAAAAATTTGAATTCACTCGATGGCAACAGATTTGGGTTCGGTGCGAACCTAAGGCGGGAAAATTAGCAGACAATGTTTTTATTTTCCCCCATTAGGGCCGAGTCACACCGAGACCTACGAGAAGATATTCTTGTAGGTCTCGGTCACACTAACACTTTACCTCACTTTAGGACCGAGTTATACGATCTTTTTTTCTTGCAGCATTTTGGAACTCGTTTATTATAGGTATCAGCATAAATACTAACGTTAGATGGAAATAGTTAGCTGGATTATAAGGAAACTTGAATTCGGAAACAACTAGACAAGTCACCAGTTGATGAGAAAAGGACCCGGAAAATTTTGACCGTGCTAATCCTCCTTAACAGTTCTCTTAATAGTTCCCCCGGCGGACTGCGGGAAGACTCTTAAGAGTCAGAGAAAAAAAAAATCAATTTTAAACATCGAAAAAAAAAATTGCCCTTGGGCCATGCAAAATATCAGTCCTCTACCTCCCCTCCTTCCCCACTTTCCTCCCCTCCTTCAGTTATCACCTATTTTCCCTGTTATTCCCTTATTCTGAGGTATATTTTCGTGCTAACATTAGCGAGTTGCAAGCAGGGCATTGTCATCACTGTTAGCAAGCGAGTGCAAGAGAGAGAGAGAGAGTATCGATCGACAGTGTCTCAGTGGCCTTGGGGGAAATTGGCGGGAAAGCAGGTTGCCTCACCCATACATTATGTAACTCGCGGCCTGTATCGCCGATTTTGACCATCCAAACGCTGTTTTCACTCGTTTTATTGTTGTTACAGGTTAATACCTTTATAATCAACCTATAATAGGCGCATATGGATAAGTATTAATGCTATTTATGGTAAAATGAATATTTTAGTGATGGAAACAGCTCAAATACATGCGCACAGGCAGAGGTGTCTAATTACCCCCATGCGCACTTCAGAGGTTAATTATCCTACTGACACAACCCCCAACCAACGATCCCTATTGTCCTATCCAGTTTGATCTTGTTCCTAAACTTTTAACTTTATTTCTGCATATCCGTATGTATATTCATGTCTTTGCATTAGAAACAATAGGTCTACAATAAATAATACAATGGCATCAAAATATTTAAAAGTAAATTAATAACTTACTCTTCTCTCTCTCTCTCTCTCTCTCTCTCTCTCTCTCTCTCTCTCTCTCTCTCTCTCTCTCTCTCTCTGTTTAGTTTCAATATGAATACAACACACAACCATGGCTGGAAGTTAGAATTGAAAAGGTTTAGCACTAGTGTTTGTGGAAAGTTTATTACATATGAGATAATTTTGTTCTACTGGAAAAAACTTCTCTCAAAAGTTGTAAACATTTCTTCAGTAGAACAGTTCAAGAAGTGAGTAGATGGCATTTTGCACACTGCAATGAGTGTAGTGCACTAGATAATCTCTTTCCTCTTCGAGTATCTCTCCGGAATGGACTGCAAGGTCTTTGAGATACTAAATATTCCTTGTAACTCCTTGTAACTCTTTTACCGCAAGAGACAGACAAAGGAAATATGGAAAAAGTTTACTATTCCGACAAGACGATCCTAGGATTAGACGATACATTAGCCCGTGAGTGTTGAATTTACCATCACGCTCTCCTCTCCCAGACTCCCTCACAGAGTAGAAAACATGAAATAGATGAAAATTAATCGGAAATTAATTGAAGTTAACGATTAATTTAAAGATATTTCAATGAAGTTAAGTTAAGTTAACCCATTTTTCAAAATTAAGTAGTTAAGTTAAAAGTTAATTAAACTTAGTTGGTTAATCGGAAAAAGTTAAGTTAATTAACTTAACTGACCCAACTCTGATATATATATATATATGCACATAAGAAAACGGGAGTCTGCAGAGAGCTGATTGGCCCACACACGGTAGATCCCTTTGCCACCCAACCCATCTCGTTCATATGCCTATCCAATTTTATCTTAGAACTCTCTATCGTTCTTGATCCCACTATAGCACTCTGTAGCCTATTCCACCTATCTACAACTCTGTTACCAAACCATTATTTGTCTACATATTTTCTGAAACGAACTTTATCTCTCAGTGACCTGGTCAGGTAGGCGGTACTTTTGTACACACACACACCACATAGTTACCTAAATGTATTTTAAATTATTTCAATGAACCCATGTACTGCCTACCCATTTTTGTTCCCATGTGTTTATAATGTAGTATTCATAAATACTTGTATCTATTTGCATTCCATATTCCGCTGTATGGCAACACCCGGTGTTCTCTGTAAGAACATAAGAAAATGGGAGTCTGCAGAAACCCGATCGGCCCACACAAGGCAGATCCCTGTTACACCCAATCCCAATTACAAGGCCTAATTATAGACCCAACTCACCAATACCCTGAGGACCGACCTCACCAAAACGGTCAGATATCAACACAAGATTACGGGGGTCTACAGAGAGCCGATTGGCCCACACCAGGCAGATCCCCCCTAATACCCAACCCATCTCGTCCATATACCTATCTAATTTTATCTTAAAGCTCCCTATCGTTCTCGATCCTACCATGTCACTCGGTAGCCTATTCCACCTATCTACAACTCTGTGGATTAGTGGAATATGTATATATATATATATATATATATATATATCCAGTAGCTTATATTGAGTACTTTATCCTTATCAACTGAATAAAGGTGGTTTGTAAATGTGGATATGGTGTGGAATAGCCTTAATTAGACTTGAGTTTGCCATATAAAGCTAGATAGTAGATATGAAATGTTTACTGTATAGATTATTTAATGAATTGGCTAAATATACAGTATTTGTTAGTTATTTTGTTAATCAAAGGACATTTCTTAATTTAATCGTCACACATAGGGCCTACACACACAGTTGTATACAATCACAAATCACAAGGCTATAACCATATATTTATTGTGCATTTACGTAAGACTCGATCCAGGCTCCAATCTGCAAGGCAGGTAGCGTATAATAAGGGACTGCTGTATTTATTACCCTTCCATACTATTGCGGGGCTGTCCAATCTGCAAGGCAGGTAGTGTCAGAAAGGACCTCTCTGTTTAGTACCCTTCAGTACCCGACTGAGGTACGGAGCTGTACTAGCCTGCTACTACTGAGTGGTACATACAAAGAAGAAGAAGAAGAGAGGTACCTTGGGTAAACTGCTGCTCCAAGTTATCAACATATATACCCTATGTCAACACTACACAGAGCAAACAACGTATATAACCCCACAATGAATGCACAGAGAATGTGGTGGAACATATACAGTGTTAGTGAATAGTCCACAAGTGAGTGAAAAGTGAAGTGGAATATCTGCCCCCCTGGTCATCTGGGTATCATGGTCTTGGTCTTGGTGCGAGAGTCACACTCGACTGGTCGAGGTGTGGCCTTAGAATCGGCTCTCTCTCCTAGGATAAACTTATAAACTATAATGGAAAGGGACAGGTTGAGAGTAAAAGAAGATTGTTCCCCCGTGGGCATTCTCACCCCAGCCTCACTATTGTGAGGCTGATCTTTTCCTCCACACTCCCTCTAGGTAGTCCTTAACACTCCGTGCAGTGGTCTCATTCCACATGTTTAGGTCGTTCAGGCCAAGCAGGTAGATCACTATTCCGTCGAGCCCCCATTCATACCTTCCTACCACTGCATTCCATTCCTCCGCACCAATTTCTTGCACTATGGATCTTAGCATTACCCGCCTTTCTCCTTCATATTTTCTGCACTTTAGGAGGATATGCTCCACAGTCTCATCCTCCCCACTCTCGCACATCTTGCATGCCTTGTTGCCTTCATTTGACCATCTATATGTTCTGCTGTTCAGCTCAAGCGACTTAGTTCGGGCCTTGAAGAGGAGTTCACCTCCGATGCTCCCATCGTAGAATGGCTCCCTTCTTGGCTGTTGCTTACACATGTACCATTCTAGTGAACTCCTGTTTCTCATATTCCCTACCCATTCATCCCTTGCTACACTTTGTACCCGTTTGCCGATCTCTTTCTTCCATCTCTCATGGCTCCACATTTCCATACTTTCCCCCATCATGATACCACGCATTCCGTACTTCTCTATCTTTTTGTCGCACATCTTGTTCCACTTACTGCTCTCCTTAGCCCATTCAAACACCTTTCGTGCCCATCTATCACCATTCATTTTTTCCAGTCTGACCCGGTACCGTAGGGCTCCCTTGTCTATTCTTTCTTCAAAGGAGCTCCACCCCACGTCACCTCTCAAGGCTTCTACTGCAGTGTACTTGTTCGCTCCCAGTGTGAGCCTTCCGACCCTATTCTGGGCAACTTCCAGCTTTACCGTGTCATTCGCCGTCCACGGGATGGTTTCCAGACCATACATCAGGCCCGGCACAGCCATACCTTTCCATGCTCCTCGCACTACTTCATACTTGTTCGCTCTACACCTTGCAGCACTGCTAAGTCTTCCCACCCACTGGCTCGCTCTTGTTAGTCTCTCATCTTTTGTTTTCTCGCATCCTCTTGCATCCACTGTCATCCCCAGGTACTTGTATTCATTTGTTTGGATAATAATATTATTCCCAAGTAGCCACGTCGCACCCACATCCGTTTCATCCCCATTAACTACTAGCACTTTACTTTTCTCCCTGCTAAAGCTCACATTCAGATCATTCCCATATTCGGACACCACATCTAGCATCCTCTGCAGATCCTCTCGGTTGTCGCTCATGATCACCACATCATCTGCATATAGCAAGATACCCAGACGTTCGTTCCCAATTAGTGTTCCCCTGCCAGCTTCTTTCATTCTTGCGGCTAGTTCCTCTGTGTACATCCCAAACAGGAGGGGGGATAGCCCACAGCCCTGTCTAACTCCCCGCTTGTTTTCGACCCAGTCTGTCTCTATATCCCCCATACTGTATCTAGCTCTGGTATTCTCATACATACTTGATGTTTATTATCTTTTCACTTACACCTACTGTTTCAAGCAGGCTACACAACTTGTACCTGTTCACTCTGTCATATGCTTTCTCTATGTCTAGGAAGGCGAAGTATCCCTTCCGTCCGGACTTTTTCGTATTTTCTATCACTTCTCTCACTACGAACATGTTATCTTCCCCTCTTCTGTCCACTCGAAACCCATTCTGTTCTTCACCCATCACTCTGTTCCTTTCAAAGATCCCTTTCAGCCTTTCATTCAGCACCCCACAGAACACCTTGGAAATTGTGTCCGTTAGCGTTATTGGTCGGTAGTTTTTCAGCTCTTTCTTACTCTTGTGACCCCCTTTGTGCAGGAGGGTCACCCGGCTCTCGTTCCATTTATACGGTACTCTCTCTCCTGACCACACTTTCTTAAAAAGCCCATACATGCCTTCAATTACTCCATTCCCACCCTCTTTGTAGAATTCATATGGGATCTCGTCGTTTCCTGCGGCTTTACCAGTCTTCAGTTTCTTGACACATTTCATTATCTCTTCCCTACTGATCTCGTAATCCATATTTTCATCTACTGGTATCTTTCTTCCTATTATCAGGTTGGGTTCGCCCCTATCCTTCACCTCATTCGCACCCCCTATGTTTTCCCAGAATTCTTTTACTGCCCTAGCTTTCTCCGGTTTCCCTCTCACCTCTCTTCCGTTCACCATTATCACTTCCACATTCACTCTTTCACTCTCTTGCTCTCCCCTTAAGAAGTCATACCATTCTCTACTGACCTCACCGCCTCTTGCCTTCAGCTCATCTACTACATCCTTATCGGCTTTTACTCTCGCTTTCCTTATTAAGCCTCCTGTTATACTTTTGTGCTTCCTGTATTCCTCCCATGCTTCCTCATATGCGACCCGTTCTTTCTCACCGTTGTCCTTGGACCTCCTCAGTCTTCTACACCTTCGGTTGCTCTCTTTTCTTTTTTTCCTGGCGGATTCGATGTCTTGGTTCCACCATCTCCTCTGGGGTCTCCTATTATTTCCTTTCTTTTTCCTCCCAACTCTTCTTTCAGCTACTTCTTTCACTGTCTTGGTGAATTCTTCATTCATTCTGTCTACCCCTCTGTCATCCCTCCAGTACACACGCTCTAGTTCTTCCCCGAATTTTACCCAGTCCGCTTGTTTCAGTTTCCATTTCATGCTCCTCAGTGAAATCCCTTAACAGTTGTCCATTCGTGTTCACTTCCTCACCCAGGATTCCGATGTGTCCGTTCATATCACCCATTACGATCACCTGTTCTCGTCTATGGTCGTTTACCAGTCTCCTCATTAGGTCATATTTCCTTTCATTTTCAAGTCTGGCATCCGGTCCCTGTACCGTCATTTAGCATATAATCAGTAGGATCCTTTCAGTCTTTCCTTTTGCCTTGTAGTTCAGGTAAGCTGCCATCATATCTTCACTCATCTCGCATTCGCCGACTTTTAACTCTTCAACCTCTATATCCATGTTCTTTCTCACTATTAGGCCTATACCTCCACCCTTTTTCTTCCATTTACTGCGCCCCTTCCCAGTCATTCTGTAGTTCTCCGTGTACAGTTCCACTCTTTCACGTAGCTTTGTCTCTGTTATACCGAGCACATCTATACCCTCCTCATACAGTACTTCACCCATGTCTTCCATTTTTCCCACTCCCCATCCATTCACATTTAGGCACCGTAATCTAATGCAGTTCCTATCCTGCTGATTCCTGGTTCACATTTCCCGGGGGTTCTCACTCTCATTGCCGGAGTCAGGGGTCTCTCTGTCCTCTCTCTCGGCTGGGGTCTCTCCGTCCTCTCTCGCGACTGGGGCCTCGGTTGGATTAGTTACCCCGTTCCAGGGGATTGTTTCCTCTTGGCCTTCCCTAGGGGCAGGTTCTTCCCTGGTTTCGTCCCTGAGCGTCGGCTCATTCTCCCCTCCCTCTCCAGGTACTGCTTCTTCGGCTTCTACCATTATATCGGTCTCCTCTGTTCCTGGTTCTCTCCTCGTTTCCTCATTACCGTTTGCTGATCCCTCCCGGGTTTCCTCATGGTCCGAGTCTTGCCCATCCCTGGAGGCCCTTTTTTCCAGGCGCCCCTTGTGTAACCTTTCGCTAGCCAGGAACCATTCCAGGATCCTGTTTCCGAGGAGTCTTATCCCCTCGTTGCTTAGGTGCACTCGGTCTCCTGCGAATCTATTGCCTGTGAGTTCCTGGTCTAGATCTAGGAAGCTCACTCCTATTTCCTCATTCCTCATGTACTCCATTTTCATCTTGTACACCTCTTCTGCTATTTTCTTATTTACTCTTCTTCTGGTATATTCGTAGGCCATGTCCTCTCTGGGTCGTCTTAGTATACCCATAACTCCTACACGCAGATTCTTTTTATTTGTCTTGATTATCCTGATTCCCTCAATCACTTCTCTTACGGTGTCCTCAGCTCCCTGTTGCATGAGGTCGTTTCCACCACCCTGGATGATTAGGGTTCCTTCCTGTAGCTGCTTCCCGCATTCCTTCGCCTCTTCCATTATATCCTTTATACCTTTCCCTTTCAGGCACATGTTCTTGCTTCCTTCCGCCTCCATCCTCACCTGCTTTCTTACTTTACCGATCATGCTGTCCCCCACTATTACCCTTGCTGTCCTCCTGCGATTTACTTCTTGTCTAGGTGTTATGTCCCCAGGTGCACTGCCCTGGTCTGTGGGGTCCGTCCTCGCAGGGGTGGCCATAGGGCTAGCTCCCATTCGGTTTCTCTCATCTCCTTCACTTACACTACCATTTTCTTCTGCAGCTTCCCTATTGTCCCCTGTAGTATGTCTGGATCTGCAGTTGCTTGCACTTGGTTGCTGGGCTTGCTGGTTCTCTGGGGCTGGAGCTGCCGCCCCCGCCGCCGCCGTTTGTGTGCATGTACACACGCGTGTTTTTTCATCCAGTTTCCTACTCAGTTCTGCATTTTTTTTCTATCAGACCTTTCATGCCCTCATTCAACTCCATTATTTCCCTCTCCATGCATTCCCTACACAGCACAGTCCTCTGATTGATCTGCCTTGGTGTACAAAGGAGTACAAAGGAGTACAAAGGAAATCAAGCAACAACAGGTCTAGTGACCCTTCTAGGTTGCTTGTCCTCCAAAACACTGAGGATCAAGTGACCAAACAGTGGTTTAGAGTGGGTAAGGGAACATTGGAAAGGGAACTACTGCCCTGCCACTAACGTGGCAGGACTAGGAAGTTAGTAGGGGACATAGGGGTTAGTAACTGAGGGGAGGATAAAGTTATTCATTTACAAACGCAGTCAGTCGCGGGTTTGATGCGAGATATTTGTCTAGGCGGAATTTAAATGAATCAATGGTGCTGCAGTCTATAACGTCTCGGGGAAGCCCATTCCACAAGTTGACAACTCGATTGAAGAAGAAATTCTTAGATTCGTGCGAGTTAAAAGATTTACCAATAATTTTGCAACCGTTTCCCCGCGTGTAATTAGATTGGTCGATAGTGAAGTACTTACTACAGTTCATATTGTCGATGCCTTTGATGATTTTGAACACTTGAATTAAGTCACCTCTTAATCTGCGCTGGGTTAAAGGAAATAGATTTAATTCTCTAAGACGCTCTTCGTATGGTTTGTTCTTTAGGCTAGGTATCATTTTGGTAACTCTACGTTGAACTCGTTCTAGCTTGTTTATATCTTTTTGGTAATAAGGGCACCAGGATTGAACGCAGTATTCCAGAAGAGGGCGGACTAAGGAATTGTAAAGGGTTAGGATAACTTCTTTGGATTTATGCTCAAATGACCTGCCTATAAAGCCAATTATTTTGTTTGCCTTCTTAACAACTTCTGAACATTGTTGACTCGGTTTTAGGTTACTCGATATTGTTACTCCCAGATCAGTTTCTCTGTTTACATTCTTAAGCTGAGTGCCATTCATCGAATAGTTTGCTTTCTCATTTAGGTATCCGACATGTAGTACTTTACATTTATCCGCATTGAAACTCATTTGCCAAATTTGGGCCCAACATGACAATTTATCTAGATTGTGTTGCATATCGTCAACTTGTTCTTTTGAGAGTACGCTATTTGCAATTTTTGTATCGTCAGCAAATTTTGAGATTGTGCAGGTGAGACCCTCATCTATGTCATTGATGTAAATTAGAAAGAGAATTGGTCCTAGTACCGATCCCTGGGGTACCCCGCTACTTACATTGGTCCATTTAGATGCCTTACCGTTTATGACTACCCTTTGCTTTCTGTTGCTGAGCCAATTTTCTATCCATTTCAACACACCGTCTTGTATTCCATGCGCTTTTAGTTTTAGCAGTAAACGTTTGTGGGGAACTTTGTCAAAGGCCTTTTGAAAATCAAGGTATATAATATCTACAGCTTTACTCTCATCGTAGAGGTTGAGGATATCGTGGAAGAAGTCTAAGAGGTTTGTTAAACAGGAACGTTTTTTACGAAAGCCGTGTTGAGTATCTTTAAGTATGTTAATTTCCT
The DNA here is from genome assembly GCA_032716605.1 of Paralithodes platypus. Lineage (NCBI taxonomy): Eukaryota > Metazoa > Arthropoda > Malacostraca > Decapoda > Lithodidae > Paralithodes > Paralithodes platypus. The sequence goes on along the minus strand of CM064577.1, from coordinate 6,704,867 downwards.
CTAAGTGATTTACGAGTCTGTCTCGTATGACCGTTTCTAGCATTTTACATACAACTGAGGTTAAGCTAATTGGACGATAGTTACTGGGTAGGGATTTGCTGCCTTTTTTGAATATCGGTGTTACGTTGGCTAGCTTCCACTGATCAGGCATAGTTCCAGACTGCAAGGATTTATTGAATAGTAATGTCAGTGGTTTGGAGAGCTCATTCTTAGCTTCCTTTAGAACTCTAGGCGAGATTGTATCATACCCTCTACGCCCATTAAACATGTGGATGCCACGTCTTGCACTTGGAACATTCTACAAGCGTGTCTCCTCTCACCGCTCTCCCAGTCCCAGTTCGTTTCGATGCCATTTCGCCAAATTGCCAACCTGCGGCTTATTTTACCTCGAAACACAATCTAGGGGAACTAATCTACTTTATACTCAACAAGGTGTTCCGTAGTTGTAGTTATATCCTGGATTTTCAAACTATTTTCCGCGGATGCACGACCTCTTGACCCCGTGACCTCCGACCTCCCTTGATCATATAATTAATGATACAGGTGTTTCAGTAGATACTAAATCTTTCCAGAAGGCCCAGGCTGACTGTAAAACGCTTAAGTCGCCGTGGCAGATGGCGGAATCACAGAAGGTAATCAGCCATAGAGGTAGGACAATGAAGTATGAACAAATCATTAACATGCTTTACAGAATTTGCCTAGAGTAAAAATGCTGAAGAGATAGGTAACAAGCAACTTGTGGTGCCTAAAGATTTTAGAAATAGGTTACTGAATTTAGCCCATGACGGTTTGCTAGCCGGACACTTCTCTCACCGTAAGACTGCTGGTAAAGTATAATTATCGAAAGTTTTTTTGGCCAGGTGCAGGTGCTGATATTGAGAGTTTTTGTCGGTCCTGTGAGGTGTGCCAAAAATTCACTCACAAGGGTAGAGTTAAACCTGCACCCCTATCTAAAATGCCAATGATCTGCATTTGATGCATTTTTGGCACACCTCACAGGACCGACAAAAACTCTCAATATCAGCACCTGCACCTGGCCAAAAAAACTTTCGATAATTATACTTCACAAGATGGCAGGGCCAGGTGGGACAATCTCAACCCAGGGACGAAATAGTGATCGCCTTGAAATCAACGAACTGTTATGCTTTATATCAAATAAAATAGATAGTCTACCTACAGACAGTATTGTGCAACTTTGTGTGCCCTTTTATGATGAAGATAAAATTGTGGCAGCCAAGAACAGAGTGTTCGATCTTATTTGTACTAGTGAAGATAACAATTATCGAAATATTAAGCGAGTTGGTGCAAACAAAAGTGCTGAGAACATTAAAGACAATATTAAATTTCTACAAGAGAGTAAGGCTGTGGGCTTACCCACTTTCGTGGCCATGGACCTAAAGGACCTACCACCTATACAATTTGATAGGATAGATGTGTCAGTGCTACTTAGTGAAATCAAGAAGACCCAAATGGAAGTTAAATTACTGAGAGAGTGTACCACAGGTCAAAAAGAAACCATAGTGGACATAAGCAGTGTGGTTTCAAATGTAGCTGACAGAGTGAATAAGTTAGAAAATAACTCTACTAACACTCCACCTCAACCACAGGCACAAGTGACACAACAACAGCATCAACAACAACAACCACCCATAGGCTTACAACACCACCACCAGCAACAGCAGGCTGAATTACAACAGCAACAGCTGCAACAACTTCAAACACAACAGCCCCAGCAACAACAGCAACCCATACAACAACAGCATCAACAACAACAGCAGCAACAACAGCAGCAGCAACAACCACAACAGCAGCAACAACCACAACAGCAGCAGCACCAGCAGGTGCAACAGCAACAGCAGCAACAACAGCAGGTGCAGCAGCAACAACAGCAGGTGCAGCAGCAGCAACCGCATCAACAAAAGCAACAACACCAGCGACAACCACAACAGCAACAACAACAACAATCCAAACGAACCCAGCAGCAACGACAACAGCAGCATTCATATCAAAGGCAACACCAGGTGTGGCAGCAGCAGCGACCACAACAGCAACAACACCGAACATAACAGCAATCTTTATCGTCGGCAACGAGAGAAGATAATACAGTGCCAGCTACACCATCCTCAAATTTACCTACACAAACTGAACCAAATGAAGGAGCCAATGCAAGGGAAAACCCATGGACTATGGTCAAATGGGTGAATGGCAAGCCTCGCTACTCTAGGGAAGGCGAGCAAGTTCACCCTAGACCGAGAAAACAGCTAGGAATTAAAGGTAGGGGCAAGGATACTGGCCTCAATACCATCAAAAGGCCCCGACTAGCTAGGGTGTTTGCCACAGGATTCAACCCTAGTGTTACTGCTGAGAATCTCAAGATATACTTGGCTGATAATCTACATATAAATATAGAGGTAAGACAGCTGACCACCCTCTCCAGTTCCACTACCTGTGCCTCCTTTTGTATAACTAGCGAATGTCCAGATCCAGATGTTTTCATGAATCTTGACCTGTGGCGGCCAGAAGATGCATATGTCAACTGGTACAGAGAACCAAGACAATATCCCAATGAGGACAGTGCAGAGGCTTCTGGGTCTTGGAGGCATCGCACACCACTATCCAACCCGCAGTAATGGAGGAGATACCAACAACAGCAGCAAGTATAAAAGTAACTTCATACAATTGCAGAGGACTCCCCAAAACAAAGAGGAATCTCCTGTTGCGACCTGACATCGTATCTACATTAAGGACCAGTGACATAGTCTGCCTTCAGGAAACCTGGTACACAAAACAGGACTTAGGTCATTTGAACATATTAGATAAAGATTTCCATGGGTACGGGGTCTCCACTACAGACACACGTGATGGTATTGTGGCAGGTCACCCCCCAGGGGGAGTTGCAATAATGTGGAGATCGTGCCTAGACAGTGTAATTAAAACCATTGAGACAAATTTAAGCTGGTGTGCGGGAATACAGCTGGAAGTGGGACACAGAAAATTTGCAATATTTTGTGTTTACTTACCGTATCAGTGTGCAGAAAATGAAGAACTTTATTTGGAAAGGTTAGGGGAGATTGGTGGCCTAATTTCTGAATTAGAGATAACGTGTTACTTAGCGGTAGGTGATTGGAATGCTACCCCTCACGAGTTGGGTGGTTCCATGTTTGCTAAACATATGTTAAGGTTTTGTGATGAGCAAGGTTTAATTTTGTCCTCCAAAAACCTGCTCCCAGAAAATAGCTATATATATGTTAGTGAAGCATGGGAGACCAGGTCGTGGCTTGATCATGCAATCTCTAGCTCTGACTTTCATGACTCTATCTCAGAAATGGCCATAAGATACGACATTACGGATGACGACCACATACCTATAGAATTAATAATCCAAATTAATAAGGCACCGGAAATAACAGAAACTAGCAATAGCATCAAGGCAAAAGTTCCATGGAATGTAATCTCAAATGAAGAGTGCCAAATGTACTGTGATAAAACCAAAGACTTATTAAATAGGGTGCAATATGATGGTAATGGTGTAGCACAATGCAGGGATCCAAAATGAAGTGATGCACAACACAGAAAGGACATTATTAAATTTTACAATAGTATAATAGATTCTTTATCAAAAGCGGGGGAAAGTATTTTTAATAGCCATAAATATAAGTCCTCATTCAATAAGCCAGGTTGGCAAGACTATGTGGCTGACCTGTATCAGGCCTCTAGAGATGCTAAGTCTCATTGGCTTGAGGTAGGTCAGCCCAGACAGGGGCCTATATTTGAACTTCACAAAAGAGCAAAGGCTAGGACCAAATATGCCATTAGATTTATTAAGCAAAATGAAAACCAATTAAGGAAGGAAGCCCTTTCAAAGAGTCTGGCAGAAAAGGATACTAACTGTTTTTGGAAGGACATCAGATCCATGCAAAATTGTAACACACCATTACCTGTCAGTGTTGAGGGGGTTACGGGTGAAGAGAACATTGCTGACTTATGGAAAACTCATTTTAAGGAACTACTTAACAGTGTAAACCAAAGGTCTACTAATGGTGCAATTCAATATGTGAAAGATAGTAATTATGAAGACATTAAAGTGACTGAAAGTGATCTTGAGAATGCCATAAGAAAACTTAACCTAAACAAAGCTTGTGGGCTGGATGGTATATATGCAGAACATCTTAAATATGCAGATAAGTTGTTAATAGATAAACTTAGTTCTTGCATCACCAGTCTATTTACGCATGGTGTCCTGCCGGAGTCTATGATATCCGTAATACTTGTTCCTGTCATTAAAGATAAATCAGGTAAAATTACAGCTAAAGACAACTACCGCCCAGTAGCACTTGCTAGTGTGGTGAGTAAGGTAGTTGAAATGATATTGCTAGAAAGAATGTCTGCATATATTGTCACCAGCAGCAATCAGTTTGGCTTTAAGAAAAATCACAGCATAGACCAATGCATATATGTGCTGAAAGAAGTGATTGATACATACAACAAGCTAAATAGATCAATTTGCTCTTGTTTTCTTGATGCAAGTAAGGCTTTTGATAGGGTGTGTCACAAAACCTTATTTGAAAAATTAGTTAACAGGGGAGTGCCTAGCTATATTGTTAGGATACTTATTTTCTGGTATGCTAATCAAAAAATGTGTGTAAGATGGGGCAACATCCAGTCAGGCTCTTTCGCCGTAACCAATGGTGTTAGGCAGGGGGGAATATTGTCTCCGTATCTTTTCAACGTCTACATGGATGATCTTAGTCTGGAGCTGAACAAGAGTCGCACTGGGTGCTGCATTGGCAGCACCATTGTAAATCATCTCATGTATGCTGATGACCTAGCCTTAATCGAGCCCTCTGGAGCAGGACTGGATAAATTATTAAGAGTATGTGAAAAATTTGGAATCGAACATTCAGTCAAATTTAATCCTATAAAGAGCAATATCATAATATTTAAATCTAACCTTCTATTGAAATCAAAGCTACCTAAATTCCATTTGTATGAAGAAATTATAGAAGAAGTAAGTAAAGTAAAGTATCTAGGACACTATATTTCAAGTGATCGCTCAGATGATGAGGATATGGGTCGTCAGCGAAGGCAACTTTGCATGCAGGGAAATTCAATATTAAGAAAATTTCATATGTGCACTTGGGATACAAAAATAAAATTGTTCAACTCCTACTGCTCACCAATGTATAAAGCACAACTATGGTGGAACTATAAGAAAATGACAGTGAATAGACTAAGTATCTCATATCACAATATCATGAAAATGTTTCTGGGGCTCTCAAAATATGAGAGTACAAGTACGCTATGTGCCTATATGAACTTACACTGTTACCAATCACTCATTAGAAAGTTAACATATAAATTCATTCAGCGCCTTAACACTTCTGAGAACAGTATCATTAAAATGCTACAAACTCCAAGCATAGTGTACACCTCTAGGATCCAGGCACACTGGAGGAAGTTGCTCTATATTTAACCTTAATAAGTAATGATTTCAGGTCTGCTACTCTACAGAATTAGCATACCGGTACTGAACCTCATAGTGCAGTACAGTACCGATATTCCTATACTGTATTGTAGCAACATACTGTACCGGAAGCTAAATGATGCGAGGCATGGTACTGTACACAATTAGGACAGTGGTTTTGGTAACACAGTAATTTGATGGCCACTGTTTTTGGTTGAGGCAGTGCTGTGAACTACATGATAGCAAGCTGGGTATTATTTATTTATTTTTTATTTTATGTAGCCTATGTACAGTAGCTTATATATATTTATGTTATTGTAAGGTATACTGTATATGGACCCCAGTATGGTCCCCTCTGTACTGTGTGAGTCTGAAATAAAGTATTATTATTATTATTATTATTATTATTAGGGGTTCGTCCCCTACGGGGAACCCCTATTCTAATCATTAAACGTGGGTTTCATCCAAATTCGTCTTACGCGCCGGTTTCGACGCAATAACTCCAGAACCGCTTTTTGGATCGGGATCAAACTTTCACAAAAAGTGCGTTTTTGTATTGGGCAACTTTTGATATGCTAAACATCCGGCATGGCGGCCAAACAGGTCCGTGGCAGCCGATTTTCCGAAAAACTTGATGCCTAAATACTGTCTCTCCCACTCACAGGAAACGACTGGGCTTTGGCATACGCACTCCCCTACTAATGCTCCGCAAATTTTATAGAGAAGGTTTTGCTTTTGCACGTGGATTTTTTTCCGGCAATCTTGAAAAAACCTCGAATTCCACTTAAAATTCCACATCTTGAAAACTACGCCGATGATCAAAGCCATGCTTGCATAGTTGGGTGAGGCTCGCGATTCCGAACGTTTTGATACCAAAAAAATATAAATGGGTGGAATAGTTTGGCCGCAGCATTGAAAACTGTCTATTCTTAAATTACTTTAAAACCGCATTCGCTACCCACACAAAGTTTACCGTCTACAGTCTATAGGCTTCCATGCATCCCCCAGTTTTGCTTAATAACATAATCTCTTTATTATTCAGATCTATAATTTTTTTTGTTTATTTAACTCTCTCAAAACAGTTCGAGTCCCTACGAATTCCAGCAATTATTTAGCCAACCTACCTATACATACCTACCCTACCAAATAATAATGATAAATTCAAATTTATTTTTGGTGAATGACAGAGTATTGGCTAAGGTTTTTAACAATTCCTCCCTTTGCCAAATGCTTAGTTTAATAACAATGATATGGACCTTTAAAGTTTTGGCAATTGCCCGTGTGACTCGTATTTTAACCCTCCTAAAGTGTTACCACGAAATACCGATAGATCCTTTCTCAAAAGTCGCTAGCATGTTGCTACATAGCCAAACAATGTTAGGATAATGCTGCAATTTCTAAAGAGTTTTGGTTTGTTTGTTTTGCAAATTTTACAATGTAGTATGACTAGAATGTCTGAAATTTTCAAATTATCCCTAGTAAATGTCTCTAGATATAAAAGAAATGGCTGCTAGATTGAAGTAAATAGCTGTACATTTAGCGGTAATATGTAGCTTTACAACTGGCAACACTGCAACCACCACCTCTCTCCCACCCTCCCAGTATGTCTCCACAAAATACCGCTAGATCCTTTCTCAAAAGTCGCTAGCATGTTGCTACATAGTCAAACGATGGTAGAATAATGCTGCAATTCCTAAAGAGTTTTGATTTGTTTGTTTTGCAAATTTTACAATGTAATATAACTAGAATGTCTGAAATTTTCAAATTATCCCGAGTAAATGTCTCTAGATATGAAAAAATGGCTGCTAAACTGAAGTAAATATAGCTCTACATCTAGCGGTAATATGTAGCGCTACAACTGGCAACACTGCCTACAACCACCACCTCTTCCCCCCCCCCCCCCCATCCCCAGAGACTTGCACCTACAGTATGTCTCTCCCTCTCATCGCCAATGATTATGCTGAGGTTTGTATTTGCTTATCCAGCTTATCCTGTGTATAAATGTAACCCTTACACATGTTTCTATTAAATAATGACATTAAACAGGATTCATGATTTAAATACAAGGCTAGATATTTATCGGAAGTACGTATTTACCTTCGGAAAGCTAAAATATAATGTTTACACATATGGGATAGGGAGGAGGGCGGGAGGTATAAGGGGTGGACCGATGGAAGGGAAGAGAACCCCGATATACGAGATACATAGCTTCATATGCGCGTATTGATCACTTTCATGCTATTATGTATGCATACAGAAGTAGCAGGACACATATGTCAAGAGTGAACACCAATAGCAGTGGAAATGAATTACTTAAGGAGTGCGTGCGGAGTTACATGGAGGGATAGACAGACTAATGAGGAAGTAAGAAGGAGGTGTGGTGTGGAGGTAGATGTGCTGGAAAGTGTGAAAAGGAACAACTTGAGATGGTTCGGCCATATGGATAGGGAGGGGGAGTATAAGAGGGTGGAGCGATGGGAGGGAGAGAGAACCCGATATGAGGTGGAGATACATAGCTTCATATGCGCGTATTGATCACTTTCATGCTATTATGTATGCATACAGGAGTCAGGCACATAGATAGATAGATAGAACACCAATAACTTAATCCATACACAGTAAAAAAGACGGAAATAATATCGTACATACGAAGTGATGGAATGGGGATGGGGGGAGTGTGTATGATATGTAAACAGGACAGTTCGTCGCTAGAGAGGCGTGTGTGTGCTTGTGTGATGGTCTTGTGTAGCTATGTGTGTGCTTGTTTGAGTGTTGCTATAGGCTACGCATTAGTTATTTATCTCTCTCTTATTTATCGCTGTCTTCCTTACGATTACGACATACAGTACTAGTGCATGAGAACAGGAAATAGGGAGCCTCGCTCTCTCTCTCACAAATGAGAACATAAGTAAACAGGAGTCTGCAGAGAGCTGATTGGCTATAAGACTCGGTAGCCTATTCCACATATCTACAACTCTGTTACTAAACGAATAGAGGCAGATCCCTTACACACCCAGTCTCTCTCTGTCGCTCGTTTGTTTGCACACTGGTACATGGGAATCTGCAGAGAGACAAGTGGCCCACAAAAGGCAGATCCCTTTCACATCCAACCCATTTCACCATGACTATCTGATTTTATCTTGAAATTCTCTATTGTTCTTGATCCCACTATAGCACTAGGTAGCCTATTTCACATTATTATCTATGACTCTGTTACGAGAGAGGCAGATCCCTTACACAGCCAATCTCTCTCTTATTTGCACACTGGTACAAAGGAAGCAGATCCTTACACATGCTACCAAGATGAAAATGGGAGTCTGCAGAGAGCCGATTGGCCCACACATGGCAGATCCCTTTCACACCCAATCCATCTCGTCTTGATCAAATTTTATGTTGAAGCTCTATTGTTATTGATCCCACTATAGCACTTGGTAGACTATTCCACATATCTACAACTCTTTTACCAAGCGAATAGAGGCAGATCCCTTACACAGCCAATCTCTTTCTCTCTCGCTCTTGTTTGTTTGCACACCGGTACAAATGAGGCAGATCCCTTACACATGCAACCAAGATGAAAATGGGAGTCTGCAGAGAGCCAACTGGCCCACATAAGGCAGGTCCCTTTCACACTCAACCCATCTCATAAACGTTACCTGTTATTTACACTACTTACTATACACCCATGTTATCATATACCTGCAACCAAAACACTATTGTAAGAAATAGGAACATAAGAAAATGGGAGTCTGTAGAGAGCCAATTGGCCCACACAACATAGATCCTTTTCACACCCAACCCATCTCATAAAAACTCTCTCATTTATCTCTGTCTTCCTTACATTTATGACATCCTAGTCTCTCTCTCTCTCTCACACAAATGAGAACATAAGAAAACCGGAGTCTGCAGAGAGTCGATTGGCCCACACATGTCAGATCCCTTTCACACCCAACCCATCCCGTGCTCTCTCTCTCTCATATTTATCGCTATCTTCCTTACGTTTACGACATCCTATTCTCTCGCCATACTCCCTCTCTCTCCTTCACAAATGAGAAAATACAAAAAATAAGAAAACGGGAGTCTCCAGAGCCGATTGACCTACACATGGCAGATCCCTTTCACACCCAACCCATCTCGTTCTATCTAATTTCAAGTTGAAGCTCTATTGTTCTTGATCCCATTATAGCACTCGGTAGGCTATTCCACATATCTACAACTCTGTTACTAAATGGATAGAGGCAGATCCCTTTTACAGCCAATCTCTCCCTCTCTCGCTCTTGTTTGTTTGCACAATCTGCTCCTTCTGTAGTTTCTCCATGCCCGATAAGTTAAATGATCTTTTGATATCTGTGACACAGCATTTGTATCAAACACAATACCCTGCTTGCAAAACCGTCGAACCCCGGACAATGTTGCTTGCAACTTTAATTATTAGGGGTTCGTCCCCTACGGGGAACCCCTATTGTAATCATTAAACCTGGGATTTCATCCAAATTCTTCTTACGCGCCGGTTTCGACGCAATAACTCCAGAACCGCTTTTTGGATCGGGATCAAACTTTCACAAGAGGTGCGTTTTTGTATTGGGCAACTTTTGATATGCTAAACATCCGGCATGGCGGCCAAACAGGTCCGTGGCAGCCGATTTCCCGAAAAACTTGACGCCTAAATACCGTCTCTCCCACTCACAGGAAACGACTGGGCTTTGGCATACGCACTCCCCTACTAATGCTCCGCAAATTTTATAGAGAAGGTTTTGCTTTTGCACGTGGATTTTTTTCCGGCAATCTTGAAAAAACCTCGAATTCCACTTAAAATTCCACATCTTGAAAACTACGCCGATGATCAAAGCCATGCTTGCGTAGTTGGGTGAGGCTCGCGATTCCGAACGTTTTGATACCAAAATAATATAAATGGGTGGAATAGTTTGGCCGCAGCATTGAAAACTGTCTATTCTTAAATTACTTTAAAACCGCATTCGCTACCCACACAAAGTTTACCGTCTACAGTCTATAGGCTTCCACGCATCCCCCAGTTTTGCTTAATAACATAATCTCTTTATTATTCAGATCTATCATTTTTTTTTGTATTTAACTCTGTCAAAACCGTTCGAGTCCCTACGAATTCCAGCAATTATTTAGCCAACCTACCTATACATACCTACCCTACCAAATAATAATTATAAATTCAAATTTATTTTTGGTGAATGACAGAGTATTGGCTAAGGTTTTTAACAATTCCTCCCTTTGCCAAATTCTTAGTTTAATAACAATGATATGGACCTTTAAAGTTTTGGCAATTGCCCGTGTGACTCGTATTTTAACCCTCCTAAAGTGTTACCACGAAATACCGCTAAATCCTTTCTCAAAAGTCGCTAGCATGTTGATACATAGCCAAACAATGTTAGGATAATGCTGCAATTTCTAAAGAGTTTTGGTTTGTTTGTTTTGCAAATTTTACAATGTAGTATGACTAGAATGTCTGAAATTTTCAAATTATCCCTAGTAAATGTCTCTAGATATAAAAGAAATGGCTGCTAGATTGAAGTAAATAGCTGTACATTTAGCGGTAATATGTAGCTTTACAACTGGCAACACTGCAACCACCACCTCCCTCCCACCCTCCCAGTATGTCTCCACAAAATACCGCTAGATCCTTTCTCAAAAGTCGCTAGCATGTTGCTACATAGTCAAACAATGTTAGAATAATGCTGCAATTTCTAAAGAGTTTTGGTTTGTTTGTTTTGCAAATTTTACAATGTAATATGACTAGAATGTCTGAAATTTTTAAATTATCCCTAGTAAATCTCTCTAGATATGAAAAAATGGCTTCTAAATTGAAGTAAATAGCTCTACATCTAGCGGTAATATGTAGCGATACAACTGGCAACACTGCCTAAGTGTTACCCAAAACACCGCTAGATCCTTTCTCAAAAGTCGCTAGCACGTTGCTACATAGTCAAACAATGGTAGAACAATGCTGCAATTCCTAAAGAGTTTTGATTTGTTTGTTTTGCAAATTTTACAATGTAATATAACTAGAATGTCTGAAATTTTCAAATTATCCCGAGTAAATGTCTCTAGATATGAAAAAATGGCTACTAAACTGAAGTAAATATAGCTCTACATCTAGCGGTAATATGTAGCGGTACAACTGGCAACACTGCCTACAACTACCCTCTCATCACCAATGATTATGCTCTGCTGAGGTTTGTATTTGCTTATCTTATCCTGTGTATAAATGTAACCCTTACACATGTTTCTATTAAATAATGACATTAAACAGGATTCATGATTTAAATACAAGGCTAGATATTTATCGGAAGTACGTATTTACCTTCGGAAAGCTAAAATATAATGTTTACACATATGGGATAGGGAGGAGGGCGGGAGGTATAAGGGGTGGACCGATGGAAGGGAAGAGAACCCCGATATACGAGATACATAGCTTCATATGCGCGTATTGATCACTTTCATGCTATTATGTATGCATACAGAAGTAGCAGGACACATATGTCAAGAGTGAACACCAATAACTTAATCCATACACAGTAAAAAAGACGGAAATAATATCGTACATACGAAGTGATGGAATGGGGATGGGGGGAGTGTGTATGATATGTAAACAGGACAGTTCGTCGCTAGAGAGGCGTGTGTGTGCTTGTGTGATGGTCTTGTGTAGCTATGTGTGTGCTTGTTTGAGTGTTGCTATAGGCTACGCATTAGTTATTTCTCTCTCTCTCTCTTATTTATCGCTGTCTTCCTTACGATTATGACATACAGTACTAGTGCATGAGAACAGGAAATAGGGAGCCTCACTCTCTCTCTCACAAATGAGAACATAAGTAAACAGGAGTCTGCAGAGAGCTGATTGGCTATAAGACTCGGTAGCCTATTCCACATATCTACAACTCTGTTACTAAACGAATAGAGGCAGATCCCTTACACACCCAGTCTCTCTCTGTTGCTCGTTTGTTTGCACACTGGTACATGGGAATCTGCAGAGAGACAAGTGGCCCACAAAAGGCAGATCCCTTTCACATCCAACCCATTTCACCATATGACTTATCTGATTTTATCTTGAAATTCTCTATTGTTCTTGATCCCACTATAGCACTAGGTAGCCTATTTCACATTATTATCTATGACTCTGTTACGAGAGAGGCAGATCCCTTACACAGCCAATCTCTCTCTTATTTGCACACTGGTACAAAGGAAGCAGATCCTTACACATGCTACCAAGATGAAAATGGGAGTCTGCAGAGAGCCGATTGGCCCACACATGGCAGATCCCTTTCACACCCAATCCATCTCGTCTTGATCAAATTTTATGTTGAAGCTCTATTGTTATTGATCCCACTATAGCACTTGGTAGACTATTCCACATATCTACAACTCTTTTACCAAGCGAATAGAGGCAGATCCCTTACACAGCCAATCTCTTTCTCTCTCGCTCTTGTTTGTTTGCACACCGGTACAAATGAGGCAGATCCCTTACACATGCAACCAAGATGAAAATGGGAGTCTGCAGAGAGCCAACTGGCCCACATAAGGCAGGTCCCTTTCACACTCAACCCATCTCATAAACGTTACCTGTTATTTACACTACTTACTATACACCCATGTTATCATATACCTGCAACCAAAACACTATTGTAATAAATAGGAACATAAGAAAATGGGAGTCTGTAGAGAGCCAATTGGCCCACACAGACAGATCCTTTTCACACCCAACCCATCTCATAAAAACTCTCTCATTTATCTCTGTCTTCCTTACATTTATGACATCCTAGTCTCTCTCTCTCTCTCACAAATGAGAACATAAGAAAACCGGAGTCTGCAGAGAGTCGATTGGCCCACACATGTCAGATCCCTTTCACACCCAACCCCTCCCGTGCTCTCTCTCTCTCTCTCATATTTATCGCTATCTTCCTTACGTTTACGACATCCTATTCTCTCGCCATACTCCCTTTCTCTCCTTCACAAATGAGAAAATACAAAAATAAGAAAACGGGAGTCTCCAGAGCCGATTGACCTACACATGGCAGATCCCTTTCACACCCAACCCATCTCGTTCTATCTAATTTCAAGTTGAAGCTCTATTGTTCTTGATCCCATTATAGCACTCGGTAGGCTATTCCACATATCTACAACTCTGTTACTAAATGGATAGAGGCAGATCCCTTTTACAGCCAATCTCTCCCTCTCTCGCTCTTGTTTGTTTGCACAATCTGCTCCTTCTGTAGTTTCTCCATGCCCGATAAGTTAAATGATCTTTTGATATCTGTGACACAGCATTTGTATCAAACACAATACCCTGCTTGCAAAACCGTCGAACCCCGGACAATGTTGCTTGCAACTTTAATTATTAGGGGTTCGTCCCCTACGGGGAACCCCTATTGTAATCATTAAACCTGGGATTTCATCCAAATTCTTCTTACGCGCCGGTTTCGACGCAATAACTCCAGAACCGCTTTTTGGATCGGGATCAAACTTTCACAAGAGGTGCGTTTTTGTATTGGGCAACTTTTGATATGCTAAACATCCGGCATGGCGGCCAAACAGGTCCGTGGCAGCCGATTTCCCGAAAAACTTGACGCCTAAATACCGTCTCTCCCACTCACAGGAAACGACTAGGCTTTGGCATACGCACTCCCCTACTAATGCTCCGCAAATTTTATAGAGAAGGTTTTGCTTTTGCACGTGGATTTTTTTCCGGCAATCTTGAAAAAACCTCGAATTCCACTTAAAATTCCACATCTTGAAAACTACACCGATGATCAAAGTCATGCTTGCGTAGTTGGGTGAGGCTCGCGATTCCGAACGTTTTGATACCAAAATAATATAAATGGGTGGAATAGTTTGGCCGCAACATTGAAAACTGTCTATTCTTAAATGACTTTAAAACCGCATTCGCTACCCACACAAAGTTTACCGTCTACAGTCTATAGGCTTCCACGCATCCCCCAGTTTTGCTTAATAACATAATCTCTTTATTATTCAGATCTATCATTTTTGTTTTATTTAACTCTCTCAAAACCGTTCGAGTCCCTACGAATTCCAGCAATTATTTAGCCAACCTACCTATACATACCTACCCTACCAAATAATAATTATAAATTCAAATTTATTTTTGGTGAATGACAGAGTATTGGCTAAGGTTTTTAACAATTCCTCCCTTTGCCAAATTCTTAGTTTAATAACAATGATATGGACCTTTAAAGTTTTGGCAATTGCCCGTGTGACTCGTATTTTAACCCTCCTAAAGTGTTACCACGAAATACCGCTAAATCCTTTCTCAAAAGTCGCTTGCATTTTGATACATAGCCAAACAATGTTAGAATAATGTTGCAATTTCTAAAGAGTTTTGGTTTGTTTGTTTTGCAAATTTTACAATGTAGTATGACTAGAATGTCTGAAATTTTCAAATTATCCCTAGTAAACGTCTCTAGATATAAAAGAAATGGCTGCTAGATTGAAGTAAATAGCTGTACATTTAGCGGTAATATGTAGCTTTACAACTGGCAACACTGCAACCACCACCTCCCTCCCACCCTCCCAGTATGTCTCCACAAAATACCGCTAGATCCTTTCTCAAAAGTCGCTAGCATGTTGCTACATAGTCAAACAATGTTAGAATAATGCTGCAATTTCTAAAGAGTTTTGGTTTGTTTGTTTTGCAAATTTTACAATGTAATATGACTAGAATGTCTGAAATTTTTAAATTATCCCTAGTAAATCTCTCTAGATATGAAAAAATGGCTTCTAAATTGAAGTAAATAGCTCTACATCTAGCGGTAATATGTAGCGATACAATTGGCAACACTGCCTAAGTGTTACCCCAAAACACCGCTAGATCCTTTCTCAAAAGTCGCTAGCACGTTGCTACATAGTCAAACAATGGTAGAACAATGCTGCAATTCCTAAAGAGTTTTGATTTGTTTGTTTTGCAAATTTTACAATGTAATATAACTAGAATGTCTGAAATTTTCAAATTATCCCGAGTATATGTCTCTAGATATGAAAAAATGGCTACTAAACTGAAGTAAATATAGCTCTACATCTAGCGGTAATATGTAGCGGTACAACTGGCAACACTGCCTACAACTACCCTCTCATCACCAATGATTATGCTCTGCTGAGGTTTGTATTTGCTTATCTTATCCTGTGTATAAATGTAACCCTTACACATGTTTCTATTAAATAATGACATTAAACAGGATTCATGATTTAAATACAAGGCTAGATATTTATCGGAAGTACGTATTTACCTTCGGAAAGCTAAAATATAATGTTTACACATATGGGATAGGGAGGAGGGAGGGAGGTATAAGGGGTGGACCGATGGAAGGGAAGAGAACCCCGATATACGAGATACATAGCTTCATATGCGCGTATTGATCACTTTCATGCTATTATGTATGCATACAGAAGTAGCAGGACACATATGTCATGAGTGAACACCAATAACTTAATCCATACACAGTAAAAAAGACGGAAATAATATCGTACATACGAAGTGATGGAATGGGGATGGGGGGAGTGTGTATGATATGTAAACAGGACAGTTCGTCGCTAGATAGGCGTGTGTGCTTGTGTGATGGTCTTGTGTAGCTATGTTTGTGCTTGTTTGAGTGTTGAGTTATCTCTCTCTCTCTCTCTTATTTATCGCTGTCTTCCTTACGATTACGACATACTGTACTAGTGCATGAGAACAGGAAATAGGGAGTCTCGCTCTCTCTCTCACAAATGAGAACATAAGTAAACAAGAGTCTGCAGAGAGCCGATTGGCTATAAGACTCGGTAGCCTATTCCACATATCTACAACTCTGTTACTAAACGAATAGAGGCAGATCCCTTACACACCCAGTCTCTCTGTCGCTCGTTTGTTTGCACACCGGTACAAATGAGGCATGAACAAGTACAAGATGAACATGGGAATCTGCAGAGAGACAAGTGGCCCACAAAAGGCAGATCCCTTTCACATACAACCCATTTCATCCATATGACTATCTGATTTTATCTTGAAATTCTCTATTGTTCTTGATCCCACTATAGCACTAGGTAGCCTATTTCACATATCTACGACTCTGTTACGAGAGAGGCAGATCCCTTACACAGCCAATCTCTCTCTTATTTGCACACTGGTACAAAGGAGGCAGATCCTTACACATGCTACCAAGATGAAAATGGGAGTCTGCAGAGAGCCGGTTGGCCCACACACGGCAGATCCCTTTCACACCCAATCCATCTCGTCTTATCAAATTTTATGTTGAAGCTCTATTGTTATTGATCCCACTATAGCACTTAGTAGCCTATTCCACATATCTACAACTCTTTTACCAAGCGAATAGAGGCAGATCCCTTACACAGCCAATCTCTTTCTCTCTCGCTCTTGTTTGTTTGCACACCGGTACAAATGAGGCAGATCCCTTACACATGCAACCAAGATGAAAATGGGAGTCTGCAGAGTCAAGTGGCGCACATAAGGCAGGTCCCTTTCACACTCAACCCATCTCATAAACTTTACCTGTTATTTACACTACTTACTATACACCCATGTTATCATATACCTGCAACCAAAACACAATTGTAAGAAATAGGAACATAAGAAAATGGGAGTCTGTAGAGAGCCAATTGGCCCACACAAGACAGATCCTTTTCACACCCAACCCATCTCATAAAAACTCTCTCTCATTTATCTCTGTCTTCCTTACATTTATGACATCCTAGTCTCTCTCTCTCTCTCTCACAAATGAGAACATAAGAAAACCGGAGTCTGCAGAGAGTCGATTGGCCCACACATGTCAGATCCCTTTCACACCCAACCCATCCCGCGCTCTCTCTCTCTCTCTCATATTTATCGCTATCTTCCTTACGTTTACGACATCCTATTCTCTCGCCATACTCCCTCTCTCCTTCACAAATGAGAAAATAAAAAAATAAGAAAACGGGAGTCTCCAGAGCCGATTGACCTACACATGGCAGATCCCTTTCACATCCAACCCATCTCGTTCTATCTAATTTCAAGTTGAAGCTCTATTGTTCTTGATCCCATTATAGCACTCGGTAGCCTATTCCACATATCTACAACTCTGTTACTAAACGGATAGAGGCAGATCCCTTTTACAGCCAATCTCTCCCTCTCTCGCTCTTGTTTGTTTGCACAATCTGCTCCTTCTGTAGCTTCTCCATGCCCGATAAGTTAAATGATCTTTTGATATCTGTGACACAGCATTTGTATCAAACACAATACCCTGCTTGCAAAACCGTCGAACCCCGGACAACGTTGCTTGCAACTTTAATTATTATTATTATTATTATTATACTGACTGTGCATAGGTGAGGAGCCGTCCAGATCCCAGGAGTTCACTCCTGCGTTAACTCGATTCTATTTTACCTTCGGCGATGGCCAAGTAAATAGTATTTAAGGTCCCAAACCAAAGAACTCGAGTTAAACTGTGCTAACCCAGTTACGACAGGACAACCTCCGCCAAGGCCAACGGATCTACCGAAGATTGGACTACTTATTCTACAAATCTACAGTGAAGTTATTATACCATCATCGAGCTGTGAAAATAATCGACACGGGACCAGTGTAATCCTATTGTTAGAAGGCACACCATAATACTTGAAATACCACAGGAACGAAAAACCTGAGAGCGAAACCTCCAACCCTAACAAGCCACAGGAACGAAAATCCTGAGAGCGAAACTCCCATCCCCAACGAGATCCCAGGCCCCTTTTCCTTTTCCGATTTGGTCTCTCTCTCTCTCTCTCAATTCATTCCACATATTATACGTCTCTCAATCACAGTCTTCTAATATACAAACCACAATACTTTACTCACTGATATTCTTGATGTACCACCTAAGTATGTATTTAATTATGTAACCACCATACAGGCTATAATACTTTCATTGTGTAGGTTCAAGGCGATCTAAGACACCTTAGCTTCCATTTCACACCAAATCAGATCGTGATTACGTCAGCCCTGTATTTAGCTATATAACAATCATAGCCCCCAATTCTCACAATTCTATGTCTCTAACCTCCCGTTGCTTTATCCACTAACTATATATTCCCAACCTTTAACCACGACTCTATACACCCGATAACCCTATGCCAGTTATTGTATTGCTTTAGGCCTGTTAATTCGGATAAACTCACTATGACCAATCTGCAGATGATTATCAGGAGAGATGCAGGAAAGCTACCTCGTATCCCCCTTTCCATGACGAGTATAGATATATGTACCCCCGTGCTCAGTCGCCCCCCCCTTGCCTTGTTCTTCTAGTAACTAAGTGTATATATAATAATAACCGGAGTATTCCACCAGTATTGATACGACATAGCGGCACTGTCCTTGTGTCGTATTGTGCCACGTGCAGACCAACCAGGTTTCATCATCTTATTAGGACGACGGCTATAATGTCGTCATTCATGCATGTATTCAATCCTTAGGTTAATTATCTTTTATCCGCCATTGTGTTCATCCCTTCCATTTACTTTTCCACAATTGTTATACGTCTTCCAATCACCTCCTTCGTATCCACAATCCACACTACTCTATTTTGCTTCGTGACCCTATGCTCAGTGGTACCCTGTTTTGGGTCATCCTGTCCACTTACCCTTCACGCCCCGCTGCACACACCACTCTACCTGTTCGATCGTAGGGAAATGCCACCCCTATGTCCAGCGCATTAAGGGTCACTATCCTAGGTCACGAGCGGCGCGGCGCCTAGCCTCAAACCACCCCCTTTACAATTCACAACCCTCCCCCACCTCGCGTATCCACTACCCCTCGTGTCCTACACCTCTTACCCGCCGGACTCTACCTACATGATGATGAACATAAATACACCTTAATTTAATACACCCATGCCCTGTCCCTAACTTAGGATATCAATATCAACATACCCTAAAATACCTTGTCTTGCCAGACTAAGTTTCTGAAGACCAACCGCCCCCATAAATCTATGTATGTTCTTCCCAGGTTAAAACACCCATGCCCTGTCCCTAGGTTGAGCCAATGCCAACAAGTTCAGACAGACCTAAATCTGTGTATGTTTTTTCCCATCCAAGAAGTAAAATGTTAACCCCCTGTCTTGCCAGACTCAGTTTCTGAAGACCAACCGCCCCATAAATCTATATATGTTCTTCCATCCGAGAAGTAGTATGTTAAAACCCAATGTCCTAATTGATAAGAAACTATGATACCCACAGGTACACCAGTGTATATAGAACCATTGTTCCTGTAAGACCTAGACAGAAATGACTGAAGATGTTAGCCACCATGCAGTAAGTTTAATTCTTACCCCAACCAGAGATTGTATATACAACCCTCTTTTACCATGGTCTCGACGCATTTTCACCATGAAACAATACCGAAGCTAACCCTACGAACTGTCGTTTTCTTTGGTGTATATATCATAGAAAATACAGTTCCCAGGAACAACTAGATCAGCAAGAAATAGTGTCAGATTAACAGTGTCCATAACCATCGTATTGACGAGTAATAATGCACCATGTTTTTCCCTACTTTTACCCACAGTCAAGCACACACCTACAGTTAACCTCCTCTTCCCCACAGCCCCACAGTCCACATGATTCTATCCTTTCCAGACTCATATACCACCCCGTATTGCTCATCCCCCGGTAGCGTTTGGCTAACATACTTTCCCTGTCATTAAACCCCCAAACTCCGATATCAACTGTAGTCTAATGCCACCCCTACGCCCGGAGACCTTAGGGTCAAACTTCCACGTAGCCCCCTTAACCCTCTCCCTCTCATTAATCCCCCCACGCTCCTCGACTCCTTTCCGACCTAGCCTCTACACCATACCTCCTGAAGATCCTTGATTTTTCCGTTGCTAACATTCTCAAACCTTTTATATAATTATATACTCCTATCCAGCCTACCTTCCCTTAGTAGGACGGAACACCATTAGAACTTTACTAACCCTTTGCATGCCATCTATTCCCTCACAACCCATTCACAACCCTGTACCAAATGATCGTCAGTGCAAGGCTAGCCGCCTCGCCAGTGACTAACTTCTATTGCCATACTTCCAGATAAATGTGGCAGAGTTAGCAACCCAGTCTCCACCACATCCAGCAAACCATGCAATTAACAACCCAACCAATTAAACCAGCTAGTCAAGGCACCTTCGGTTTTGGTATTACGAACACCCACATCTGTCTCATAAACAGAGGGTTATTACAAACACTTGTGATATGGCAAGTCCCTAGCCACAGCCGCCGGACGACCATCACAGAGAGAGGGCGCGCAACTACCCCTTTTTACCCACCCGAGGAGGGAGACCCCCACCCCTGCGGAGGTATACCTGACCCCTGTTTTGACTTCCGGGTCATTGCCAGGTAGCACAGAAATTCTTCCTATCAATGAACTAACCATGCATGACTAAACCCTTTACTAACCTCTACTAACCCACAATAACCCATTCACCTTTCTTGCATACTCGGATAATCAAATTAGCACCTCAGCTATACCATAGAATGAAGACTGAGCAATATAAGAGACGCTCCTATCACAGCTGTCCCAGTCCTCCTCGCAAAGTAGATCCAGTCTCCCTCCCCTCAATACTTCCAGTATAGCCAAAATAGTACCTCTTACTAAGGCTCAGTTATATCACATTATGACGGCTCCCTATAGCCATGTGCCACAACAGTAATCACCACCTTACCTAGTCCCCGTATCTATTGAGAGCTCAAATAATTCCATAAGACTCGAGATCCCTATGGCCTACAGGGTCCAAAACCGAGCCTATAAACCCAGCTCCAGCCCCCAGTAAAATCAGTTAAAAGATAGACACCTACCCGGGTTGGTCACCAGAGTCGACCTCGAACTCTATCATTGTTGGTTGCTGAGAATTGAGTTCCAGAGCCGGCAGACTCCGTGGCAGATTTGGATAGAAGGACCTGTCCACGTACTTGAGAACTTCCTACATATGGACCATCTGGACGGCCGCGGAACCAGTCGTTAGCCCCCAACATCACGGACGCAAGATAACCAGGACCAGACCAATCAAATACTACCCAAGATTCACTCTATCAGTACTACAGTGTTACAGTGCTATTTAGAGATTCACTTATTAATATTTCTATGAAGTGGCTATATCTTTGCCCCAGTATAATTCATATATAACCATTCCATTGGGAAGTGCTAAGCGTATCAGTGTTGATTAATTAACAGGCGATATTAACTCTCGTAATTACCCATATATCCAGATATTATTACATAGAAGTGAAACCCTAGTGATAACTGATATTCGCCCACTGATTTGCGTTCTACGTGTTTCTGCTATAAGAATATAAAACTTAGATCAGTACCCCCTGAGGTTACTAGAATTCCCGTGCTCTAAAAATGCGTGTCTAATGTAGTCTGTGAACTACTACTTGTGCACCAGAGCTACCAGTAATAAATCTAACAGTGAATATGAATCTATAAGTAACATTGATGGTCTCCAGTATATAAACTTGTGAATAAAGCCAGTGATCAGTAGATTAATACCTGAACGTTGGAAGTGGGAGACTAGGCTCCATCCAGATCCACTTATGCTAGTGTTGTTCAATTTTATCATTTGTCTTATACGAGTATTCAGAAGTGTGTATATCAATAAACGTAATTGTGTGTCTTGTAACTGTGTGTTTATTTTGTGTTCTCTATTCCTCATACCTTGTTTTGTGCATGCAGCCTTATATACCCAGTCAGTTAGAACTCACATTACCCAAGTTAATCCTGTAGAAAAACAGGGCATAACAATACTCCCTTGGACATTGCATAGAATAATCCAGTCTTACGAGTTAGACGTAGTCTAACGCGTTTCTTCAAGTGGGGGAAGATGAAATATCTATCCATCAACAACAAAACAGTGCAGTGTTCCACATAAGCATCCAGTGCACTTATTGCAGAAAAAATTACCAAGAAAAATTGTGTGATTATTAAGTAATAAGTGAAAATAAGTTCATCCCACTCTCAAAACAAAGATGGCGTCCAAGATGGCGGCGGTCACCTGTTCAGAAGAAGATGTAAACAACAACATTGAGTGTGCTACATGTGGACTCTCCAGTGATATGGACTACTCCATAAGTTGTGATGACTGCAGAAAATGGCTACACTATGAATGTTGTGCTCTACCAACCTTTCAAATATTTTGTTATGCTGCCTCAAAAAGAAAATTCACTTGCCACCCATGCACCCTATTGAGGTTTGGGGACGAGGACACTGAGGAGTGGCTAAGAAATGCAGAGGAAGCTAAACACAGGCAAAGAACTGTAATTAGGGCAGAACTGAAAAAGAAAGGTGCAATCACCAAAGACACACTTCTGACAGTTAAGGCCAGGCAAATTGGCTCAAGTCAAGCTCTGCCTGAAGACAAATCTGAGGATATCTTGACACAAACCGAGGCAGCTCAGACCCTAACTACACCAGAACTACCAAACAACTCTGATGACCCCAATAGGAAGCAAAAGGACAAGACTGTTGACCTAGGATTAGGGAATACACCAACAAACCTCAATCTATCGGTCGAATTGGCTCTCAGTAGGCCTAGGCCTAATTCCCAGACCCAAGGCCATGAATGCAGCCTTGCTAGAACTAGGCCTAGCCCAAGACAGAAATCCTCAGATTCCTCAGCATACCATCATTCCCATGTCACCAGAATCTCACCACAGGACAGGAGAAATGGCAGGTTGACTCAGCTTGCCCAAGAAACCCCCATATGTAGGTACCACAGACGGGGAACATGTCGGCACGGCAAATTTGGGACAAAATGTGAGTACCGTCATCCTAAGGTCTGTCGTAAACTCCTAAATCATGGGCCAAATAGAGACCAAGGATGCCAACTAGGGAAAAAATGCTCATTTCTCCACCCTAAGATGTGCGAGGACTCCATCTCCAAGCAGGAATGTTTGAATAGTAACTGTAAATTACCTCACATCAAAGGGACAAAGAGACACCAAGCCAAGCAAGATGTAAATCCAGTACTGGTACCTGCCACCGCTCAAGTGCCCCACATGGCCTCGAAGAAAGTCGACGCTGTCCAGGATACAAATTCAGCCCCTGCTTTTTTAGAATTAATGGTGGGGGTGAAAAGGACCCTCGACACACTAACAAAAGCCATGGAGTCACAAGCGTCCATAATCAGCACACACCTAATGGGCAATCAACACAACAATGTCCCAACACATACCCAAATGTTTCCATGGCTAAATGCCATGAAATCATGCTAGAAAATGCAATGATGGGCAATATTCAAGGTCTATTCCCTAAGACAAATAAAAGCAAAATCCCCTTCATTGCTGAGCTTGCCGAAGAAAATGACCTAATGTTCATTGCCCTGACAGAGACTCATCTCAAAAGTGAGGTGAGTGATGCAGAAATAATAGTGGCAAATTACACCTCCTACAGAGCAGATCGTGAAAATAGAAGCCATGGTGGAGTCATCACATATGTAAGAAATGACCTAGCCTCAGATACAAAACCAATACTAGTCTACTCTGATACTCAAGTAGAAATGCTGGCTCTCCACATTAAGTCACTCAATGTAATAATTCTCAATTGCTATCGCCCCCCATCATGCACCCTTGAAAGTTACAATAATTCACACAGCAGAATCGACAAGCTAATCGACGATATGCCAACCCCAACACCAGACATCATCATCTGCGGAGACTTCAACTTTCCTATCATCCATTGGCCAGAAGGAAAGGTCTCAGGAGGTACCAGAGAGGAGCAAGCACAAGCCAGGCTTCTCCTTAAACTCTCTGACAAGCTTTTCCTCACACAACTGATAACCAAGCCTACCAGAGTCAATAACACACTCGACCTCCTCTTCACTAACAACCAGGATATAGTTGCCGACTACTCAGTGGAGAAAACAATATTCTCTGACCACAGCCTTGTAACTATACACACTATGTACAGGAAGGCTGGGGCTCAAGCTGAAACTGTAACTCCGCCAACAAACCCAACAAACCCATTCTCAAATTTGAACTTCTTCAGTGAAGCAATTGACTGGGTAAATCTCCAAACTTCCCTCTCCCAGACAAATTGGGACCTGATCCTCCATGACAAGGATCCAAATGCCATGCTTGACACCATCCTCAGCACCCTACTGAAGGAGTGTCAGCATCACATTCCCCAAAGGAGGAAACCTTCCAACGCTCGGCACCTCAAAATCCCGAGGGACCGAAAAATCCTAATGCAGAAAAGATCATCACTCAACAAACAGCTCAATAACACCCAAAACAAAACGAGGAAGCTTGCACTATCTACCAAGATTGCAAGCATAGAAACTCAAATTAAAGCATCCCATGAGCGTCAAAAGCAAAGAGAGGAAGATCGTGCAGTACTGAACATCAAGCGGAACCCCAAATTCTTTTACAGTTACTGCAGGCGCTTCTCAAAATTAAGACGCAAGTGGGGCCATTAAGAACAGAGGATGGTGAAGCTGTAAACGACCCCAAAGATGTATGTCGGATCCTGCGAACACAGTACGAGAATGTCTTCAGCACACCACGGCCAGCAACTGCAATCCAGGACCCCAAAGCTTTCTTCACGGAAGACACTCCACAACCGACTCGACTAAGTGATATTGAACTGACTGAGGCAGACCTACGAAAAGCCATCAAAGAACTGAGAACGAATGCAGCTGCTGGTCCTGATGGAGTACCAGCCATACTACTGATTAAATGCTGTGACGCCCTGATTCCTCCTATCTGCAAGCTTTGGAGACACTCAATGGACACAGGCACAATTCCATCCTCACTAAAACAGGCCATCATTACTCCAGTCTACAAGGGTGGTGAAAAGAGCCTGGCGAAGAACTATCGACCGGTAGCTCTAACATCCCACCTCATCAAGATATTTGAAAAAGTCCTGAGGAACAAGCTTGTCAACTTCCTGGAGAAAAATGGCCTTATGAACTCCAGCCAGCATGGCTTCCGGAAAGGCAGATCATGCCTTTCGAAGCTCCTGGCACATCATGACTGGCTACTCCATAGGCTTGCAGAGGGAGAAAATGTGGATGTCGTGTTTCTAGACTTTGCTAAAGCATTCGACAAGGTGGATCACGGCATCCTCCTTCACAAGATTAAGAAACTCGGCATCCAAGGCAAAATAGGTGTGTGGCTGCACAGTTTCCTCTCCGCAAGAACGCAGACTGTTGCTGTTAAGGGCCACACATCTGAAAAGTCCCACGTCATTAGTGGAGTACCCCAGGGATCAGTATTAGGACCTCTGCTCTTCCTTATACTGATAGGGGACATTGATGATGGCGTTGGTCAATCAGTTATCTCTTCCTTTGCTGACGATACGAACATAAGTCGTGTCGTAAGAAATGAAGAGGATATTCATAATCTCCAGGATGACCTCGACAAAATCTACAAATGGGCAGACGAAAACAACATGACCTTCAACGAAGAAAAGTTTGAAGCGTTACGATGTGGCCCGAAACAAACCCTCAAGGACACCACCAAACTACTCACTGCAGGCGGCCACGACATCACCCCCAAGCCACATGTGAGATGCCTAGGTGTGCAATTGTCCGACGATGCCACATTTCAACACCACATTTCTGCAGCTGTCAAGAAAGCCAAGGGAATGGCCGGATGGATTCTACGGACGTTCAACTCCAGGGAACAAGAAACAATGCTAACTCTCTGGAGGTCTATGGTACAACCCTTCCTTGACTACTGTAGTCAACTATGGTCGCCACACAAAAAGGGGTACATACGAGATCTTGAGTCCGTCCAGAGGTCCTTCACTAGAAACATTCGGGGGATGAAGGACCTTAGCTACTGGGACCGGCTCAAGAAGCTAGGGCTGTACTCTCAGCAGAGAAGGCGAGACAGGTACTGCGCAATTTATGTGTGGAAAATCCTGGAGAAGCTGGTTCCAGATCCAACTGGTAATGAACTCCAGGAAAAACAAAATGGTCGGACTGGAAGGAAGTGTGAGAGGAGATCCCTCCCAACACAGGCACCAGAACGAGTGAGATCCCTCCTCGCGTCCAGCCTAGGCCACAATGGACCAAAAAATTTCAACTCGCTGCCCAAGGAAGTGCGAGACATAGTAGGTTGCCCGGTAGACAGGTTCAAAGGGTTATTAGACAAGTTTCTAAAGACCCTCCCAGATGAACCACCAGTGTCTGGATACACTGCTAACTGCCGGGCGGCCTCAAACTCTATACCGGACCAGACGGACCTCCTTCGAAGGGACGCACGGGACGGACGCAGCGGTGGCGGACCACGACTGTGAGGACGGGACCTCTAGACGACTTCAAGTAAGATTCAAGTAAGAGTAGTGGAGCCGTGTTCGTGCATCTAATATTGGTTGTATATAATAATAGTTGGTTGTTGGATAGAACATAATAATTGATAATGGTTCAGGAGTAATTTATCGAGAGGCCTTCCCTAGTGGTTAAGGCCCCATTAATTGCTCTTTCCATTCACATATGCATAGCCTACGTGAGTTGCAGTTGGGATGTGTCTACATGCTTAGATTGATATGCAGGATTCGAAGTTGCATAATAAATCGTAGGTAGTGTCCACCATTCTTTAACTGCCTTCGTGGCGTAATGCATAAGGTGTTGATATTCGGTGTGAGCGTCCTGGGTTCGAATCCACGGACTGCCACATGTGTTTGTAATATGTCATTAATCGATTTTAGGAGTAGAGTTGGTTGTTGGATAGAACATAATAATTGTTGTTCTGGACCATTGTTGTTCTAGCTTTACGTATGCGATATCCTTGTGCAAATAAACGGAATATGAATGCACGTCTTGTGATAATTACCCTCTATTCTCTTTCTGTGTCTGTGGTAAAACAATAGTGACTTCTCCAGTTAGGAAGAACCCACGTAATCAAACCAATTAAACCCCAGTAAAAACCTGGCATAACACGTCTTATTTTGGTATAATAGTTATTCTTTGAGTTATAAAGTCGTCCTAAATATGGTTATTTACAGTACATACCAGTACTTAATATTAATCTTTTTCCGTAGATTAACTCTTCCCGCCCGGGCTGCCTTTCTAAATGACGGAGCTCGTATCCGGGTGATCTGGCTGAAAAATAACACTCGTAAACAAAGACCTAGCTCCCTTAATACAATAGCTACACTGATCAAACAAAAATCAAAATGTGCTCCTTACCTTGCTGCGTAGAATGGCGTTAGGTATAGCTCTCTAGCTCACCTGATTCCGGAGTTATGGTGATGTTAGTGAAGGTAACTTTTGGCGCGTATTTACCTAGACGCGTCCGAACACTCAAAAGCGGCCCCGGCTACAACGCACTGTTGCACTCGTCGCCCCACCCGCAATTATGCCGGGAAGCGATTTGAGTGTTTTTATTGTTTATTATGCCATTTATTATAATTATTATTAAAATGCCCCAGAACGAGAAGCCCACCACAAAAGCCATGAACGAACACCACACAGAAACACCAAAGGAAAGGTCCACAGAACGAAAGGACCAGCTGACCGAGCCAGCCATTTCAGACAGCCCAAGCCCGCAGGGCTAAACAGCTCCAGGACACACCCATTTACCTTTTCTAAAACTGACCATTTTCCACACCTCACGTACACTAACCCCCTCGTGTCCTACACTCCTAACTACAAAGATGATGAATAGGAATATACATTCATATTAAAAACACCCATGCCTGTCCCGACGTTGAGCCAATGCCAACACATCAGACAGCCATAATTATATCTATGTATGTTCTTGCATCCGAGAAGATGTTATATATCTTAGAAGTTAAAACACCCACGCTGTCCCTAGACCTCGTATATCATTTTCCATGACGAGTATAGATATATGTAACCCGTGCCCAGTCGCCCCTTGCACTGTTCCTCTAGTAACTAAGTATTAATATTAACATTCCCTAACATCTTGTCTTGCCAGACTAAGCTTCTGAAGACCCATCGCCCCATAAATCTATGTATGCAATCCTTAGGTTAAGTATTTTTATCCGCCATTGTGTTCACCTTTTCCATTTACTTTCCACAATTGTCATACGTCTTCCCCTTGCCTCCTTCGTATCCACAGCCCACACTACGCCAATTTATTTCGTGTCTTACACCTCTTACCCCAACCAGAGATTGTATAAGATAACCTGGTTACCAGTATCTGTCATAAGTACCCCGAAACAATAACTAAGTACCCCTACGAACTGCCGCTGTGGTTGGTATTTTATATTTAATAGAAAACGCAGTTCCCAGGGCCAACTAATAGTATCCATAACCCTCTGACTGATCACATAACTCTATCTTTTCCAGACTCATATACCACCCCCTAGTTGCATTCCCCGGTAGCATTTGGCTAACGTATTCTACTGCCTTTTCAAACTTCCATATCAATTGTAGCCTAATGCCACCCCCACGCCCAGGGACCTTAGGGGCAAAATTTCCCTGTAGCCCTTGAACTCTCCCCCCCCTCTCATTAAGACACCCGCGCTTCTCGACTCTTGTCCGACCTAGCCTCTCTCTCATACCTCTTGAAGATCCTTGAATTGTCCGTTACTAACGCTCTCTAACCTTTTATATATATACTCCTATCCAGCCTACCTTCACTTAGTAGGCCAGAACAACATTAGAACTTTACTAGCCCCTTTCATGCCATCTATTCTCTTACAACACATTCACAACCCTGCACCCAATGGTCGTCGGTGCGAGGCTAGCCGCCCCGCCAGTAACTAACTTCTATTGCCATACTTCCAGATAAATGTGGCAGAGTTAGCAACCCAGTCTCCACCATATCCAGCAAACCCTACAATTAACAACCAGCCGAGTAAAACCAGCTAGCTAAGGCACCTTCGGTTTTGGTATTAAAGACACTCACATCTGTCTCATACACAGAGGGTTATTACAAACACTGGTGATATGGCAAGCCCCTAGCCACAGCCGCCGGACGACTATATCAGAGAGAGGGCGCCCAGCTCCCCCTTTTTGCCCACCCGAGGAGGGAGACCCCCACCCCCGCGGAGGTATACCTGGCCCCTGTTTTGACTTTCGAGTCATTGCCAGGTAGCACAGGAATTCTTCCTATCAATGAACTAACCATGAATGACTAACACCTTTACTAACCTCTATTACCTCACAATAAACCATTTACCTTTCTTGCATGCTCTGATCACTAAATTAGCACCTCAGCTATACCATAGAATGAAGATTGAACAATCTAGAGAGACGCTCCTATCACAGCTGTCCCCATCCTCCTCGCAAAGTAGATCCAGTCTCTCTCCCCTAAATACGTCCAGTATAGCCAAAATAGTACCTCTTACTAAGGCTCAGTTATATGAAAATATAAAGGCTTCCTATCGCCCTGTGCCACAACAGTAAATACCATCTTACCTAGTCCCCATATCTATTGAGAGCTCAATTAAGTCCATAAGACTCGAGATCCCTACTGTCTACAGGGTCCAGAACCGAGCCTATAAATCTAACTCCCGCCCCCAGTCAAATCAGTTGAAAGCTAGACACCAACCAGGGGTCACTACCCTGCAGTTAATTTCTAGCTCTGCCCTTGTGTTGTTCCGGAGTGAGATCCCAGAACCGGCAGACTCCGTGGCAGATTTGGATAGAAGGACCTGCCCACGTATTGAAGAACTTCACACATATGGCCCCCCTGGACGGCCGCGGAACCAGTCGTTAGCCCCCAACATCATGGACGCAAGATAACCAGGACCAGACCCATCAGATACTACCCAAGATTCCCTTTAGCAGTACTACATATTACTGTGCTGTTTTAGATTCACTAATTAATATTTCTACGAAGTGGCTAAGACCTTGCCCAGTGTAATTCATACTTAACCATTCCATTTGGGACGTACTAAGCGATCAGTGCTCTTTAATTAACAGGCGACCTTGACTCTCGTAATTACCTTATTCAGATATTAAAACTCTAGTGATATCTAACGTTCGCCCACTGATTTGCGTTCTATGTATTTCTGAGACAAGGATATAAAACTTAGATCAGTACCCCCTGAGGTTACTAGAATTCCCGTGCTCTAAAAATGCGTGTCTAATCTAGTCTGTGAACTACTACTTGTGCACCAGAGCTACCAGTAATAAATCTAACAGTGAATATGAATCTATAAGTAACATTGATGGTCTTCGGTATATAAACCTGTGAAATCAAAGCCAGTGATCAGAAGATTAATACCTGAACGTTGGAAGTGGGAGACTAGGCTCCATCCAGATCCACTTATGCTAGTGTTGTTCAATTCTATTATATTGTCTTACACAAGTATTCTGCAGTGGTATATCAATAAACGTGATCATGTAACTTGCTACCATGTGTTTCTTTGTGTTCTCTATTCCTCATATCTTGTATTGTGCATGCAGCCTTATATACCCAGTCAATTTAGAACTCACATTACCCAAGTTAAACCTGTAGAAAAACAGGGCATAACATTGGCGGCAGCGGTGGTTCTTGATTCGGATAAAAGGTTGCATTACACTGCAAGTTTGGAACAGTAGAAGCATGGCAACATCGCGAAATCTTCAGCCATTCGCACACATTCCCAAGTATGATATAAACACGTATGATATCACCAGTTACTTAGACATAATAAAGCCAGTGTACGATGTGGTACTTCATAATGACCACGAAAAAATCGCCTTGGCAATTTTGCATATTATACAGTTGGGAGAATCCGTTTCCCAACTTGTTGATAAGCCTACCTTTCAAGAATTTGTTCACCAAATGGTGACACAGGATACGCCAGAGAGTACCTGGAACCAGTTTCGATCCTTCGTGATCCGGACCTTAGATCCACTTTTGGGTTCCCCCGTCGCCCCCAAAATAATAAAAGTCGACGAGATCAAGTATGAAGGGGATATAAATGTGACCCTCATACAACTCTACAGATACGTGAGGACCACGTATAGCTATGAAGATTACGACCAACAAAATGAACTCTTATTCACCGCTTTGTTAAACATCCTCCCACCCCACATCACCGCCCATCTCGACCCGTATGGCTTATTCGAAGAACATATGCTCTCCATCAGAGAAGAATGCCTACGCAGTTCGATGAATCCCCTATCCAACCTTTTAGCCCCTATCCAAGACTCCGTGCACCCTTCCAAAATGACTTCCGGTGAAAGTCCAACCCCAGTGAACTCTTCCCCCACCAACCCTCCGCAGCCCCCCCAACAAGCCCCGTATTCTAGCTATGCCTACCTATGTAGGCCTACCACAACATATTTTCCCCATGACCCCAGAAATGTTCAGCTATCTCCCCACCAACAAAATTTCCCTTGTGACAGTTTTCCGTCGGTAGCTTGTGACAGTTTTCAGTCAGTAGCTCCCTTCCACCCCCACACAATTCACACCCCTAGAAAACTTCGAAACCCCACACTTGACTCGCCCTCTCATGTCAAACAAACTCACCAGTCCCAGATAACCTCTAACCAGACCGAGACTGCCACCAAGAAAATTCCCCAAACTCGTCCTGTTAATGTCAAACAAACCCACCAACCCCAGATAACCGCTAACCAGACCGTGACTGCCACCAAGAAGATTCCTAAAATTCGTCCTGTTAACAACCCCAAATCAATACATCAGTCCTCTACCAATAACCCCTGTTCTACACCTAACTCATCCCCCACCAACCCGCCGCAGTCCCCCCAACAAATCCCGTTTCCTAACTCGCTCACCTCTCACCACCCTGACCCTCCCACACGCGCCGTTAATCCTCCCCTCACGCGTGACGACCTAAGGACCCAACTATGTTCCCCCCCTTCCCCCAGAAATACTCAGCTATTCCCCCACCAACAAAATCTCCCTTGTGACAGTTTTCCGTCAGTAGCTCCCTTCCACCCCCCCACAATTCACACCCCTAATAAACTTCAAAACCCCACACTTGACTCACCCCCTCATGACAGACAAACCCACCAACCCCAGATAACCTCTAAGCAAACCGTCACTGCCACCGACACACCCCACCACTCTGATCCTCCCACACGCGCCGTTAATCCCCCCCTCACGCGTGACCCCCACCAAAGTGATTCCCCCCCCCCTCATGCGTACCGAACACCTGCTCACCAGTCGGTCCCCCACCATCATGAGCCCAGCTAAACTATCAACCTCCCCCTCTTCACCGTTACCCCACCCGCCCCAAATTCCCCCCCCAAAGATCCCGCTCGACGAAATACCACTCCCATCCCAATCCAACCACAACACTTTTTCCACCTTGGCTAAACCCCAAAATACTCTCTCTCTCGCCCCAAACAACATAATCAACCTCTCAACTTCAACCACTCCTCGAAATCCCATCCATGTCTCTCCCGGAAATAAAATCAGTCTAAATTCAACCCCTCTCAAACCACAACCCTGCCTGCCCAGACCCCCCCCACCATCTCCCTATCAAATCCCCACACACCAAACCTCCAAACCACCCGATCATAGTAAACTCTCAACCTTCAGCCTTACTCACCCTTCCCCAAACCCCACTCACGACCACAACTCTCTACACAATTCAACCCCTCCCCAGCACCAACCTCTTCCGCAACAACAACCCCGACTCGACCTGCCCGTTTCATCTTTAAAACCCCCCTATCACTACCCCCGACCGAAACCACTTAGACCCCCCCTCCAAAACTGGCCCCGGGCCAGCTCGCCCCCAGACCCACATTCCTAATGACAAGAACTAACGGTATATCCACCCCGCCCTTCCAAAGTGAAAGTGAACCACCACCCCCTATTACCAGACCGTCACCCAGACTAACGGCGACCCTAAATACCCCCCCCCCCCCCCCTGATGATGATGAGGATATTATTGTACTAAATTGTTTCGAATGTTTTCAATTCCTAAGCGATTGGGCATGATTCTATACATTTACATGTTTTCCATATACTGTATATATTATTTTTTTTCCTTAGTCATACTACTTTTCTTGTTACCTACACTTTTCTGACTATCTTTTAAATTTGCTTTATACATTGTTAAACACTTTACCTCTTCTTAATTTCCTGTGTTCTTAATTATCTGTCCTTTCTTAAATTTACATGTTTTTCATATACTGTATATAGTATTTTGTTTTCCTTAGTCATACTACTTTTCTTGTTACCTACACTTTTCTGACTATCTTTTAAATTTGCTTTATACATTGTTAAACACTTTACCTCTTCTTAATTTCCTGTGTTCTTAATTATCTGCCCTTTCTTAAATTTACATGTTTTCCATATACTGTATATACTATATTTTTTTCCTTAGTCATACTACTTTTCTTGTTACCTACACTTTTCTGACTATCTTTTAAATTTGCTTTATACATTGTTAAACACTTTACCTCTTCTTAATTTCCTGTGTTCTTAAGTATCTGTCCTTTCTTAAATTTACATGTTTTCCATATACTGTATATATTATTTTTTTCCCTTAGTCATACTACTTTTCTTGTTAACCTACACTTTTCTGACTATGCTTCTTTTTACTTCACCCTTGAGGCTCGAGGACGAGCCTATAATGAAGGAGAGGGAAGTAAAATGCCCCAGAACGAGAAGCCCACCACAGAAGCCATGAACGAACACCACACAGAAACACCAAAGGAAAGGTCCACAGAACGAAAGGACCAGCTGACCGAGCCAGCCATTTCAGACAGCCCAAGACCGCAGGGCTAAACAGCTCCAGGACACACCATTTACCTTTTCTAAAACTGACCATTTTCCACACCTCACGTACACTAACCCCCTCGTGTCCTACACTCCTAACTACAAAGATGATGAACAGGAATATACATTCATATTAAAAACACCCATGCCTGTCCCGACGTTGAGCCAATGCCAACACATCAGACAGCCATAATTATATCTATGTATGTTCTTGCATCCGAGAAGTAGATGTTATATATCTTAGAAGTTAAAACACCCACGCTGTCCCTAGACCTCGTATATCATTTTCCATGACGAGTATAGATATATGTAACCCGTGCCCAGTCGCCCCTTGCACTGTTCCTCTAGTAACTAAGTATTAATATTAACATTCCCTAACATCTTGTCTTGCCAGACTAAGCTTCTGAAGACCCATCGCCCCATAAATCTATGTATGCAATCCTTAGGTTAAGTATTTTTATCCGCCATTGTGTTCACCTTTTCCATTTACTTTCCACAATTGTCATACGTCTTCCCCTTGCCTCCTTCGTATCCACAGCCCACACTACGCCAATTTATTTCGTGTCTTACACCTCTTACCCCAACCAGAGATTGTATAAGATAACCTGGTTACCAGTATCTGTCATAAGTACCCCGAAACAATAACTAAGTACCCCTACGAACTGCCGCTGTGGTTGGTATTTTATATTTAATAGAAAACGCAGTTCCCAGGGCCAACTAATAGTATCCATAACCCTCTGACTGATCACATAACTCTATCTTTTCCAGACTCATATACCACCCCATAGTTGCATTCCCCGGTAGCATTTGGCTAACGTATTCTACTGCCTTTTCAAACTTCCATATCAATTGTAGCCTAATGCCACCCCCACGCCCAGGGACCTTAGGGGCAAAATTTCCCTGTAGACCTTGAACTCTCCCCCCCCTCTCATTAAGACACCCGCGCTTCTCGACTCTTGTCCGACCTAGCCTCTCTCTCATACCTCTTGAAGATCCTTGAATTGTCCGTTACTAACGCTCTCTAACCTTTTATATATACTCCTATCCAGCCTACCTTCACTTAGTAGGCCAGAACAACATTAGAACTTTACTAGCCCCTTTCATGCCATCTATTCTCTTACAACACATTCACAACCCTGCACCCAATGGTCGTCGGTGCGAGGCTAGCCGCCCCGCCAGTAACTAACTTCTATTGCCATACTTCCAGATAAATGTGGCAGAGTTAGCAACCCAGTCTCCACCATATCCAGCAAACCCTACAATTAACAACCAGCCGAGTAAAACCAGCTAGCTAAGGCACCTTCGGTTTTGGTATTAAAGACACTCACATCTGTCTCATACACAGAGGGTTATTACAAACACTGGTGATATGGCAAGCCCCTAGCCACAGCCGCCGGACGACTATATCAGAGAGGGCGCCCAGCTCCCCCTTATTGCCCACCCGAGGAGGGAGACCCCCACCCCCGCGGAGGTATACCTGGCCCCTGTTTTGACTTTCGAGTCATTGCCAGGTAGCACAGGAATTCTTCCTATCAATGAACTAACCATGAATGACTAACACCTTTACTAACCTCTATTACCTCACAATAAACCATTTACCTTTCTTGCATGCTCTGATCACTAAATTAGCACCTCAGCTATACCATAGAATGAAGATTGAACAATCTAGAGAGACGCTCCTATCACAGCTGTCCCCATCCTCCTCGCAAAGTAGATCCAGTCTCTCTCCCCTAAATACGTCCAGTATAGCCAAAATAGTACCTCTTACTAAGGCTCAGTTATATGAAAATATAAAGGCTTCCTATCGCCCTGTGCCACAACAGTAAATACCATCTTACCTAGTCCCCATATCTATTGAGAGCTCAATTAAGTCCATAAGACTCGAGATCCCTACTGTCTACAGGGTCCAGAACCGAGCCTATAAATCTAACTCCCGCCCCCAGTCAAATCAGTTGAAAGCTAGACACCAACCAGGGGTCACTACCCTGCAGTTAATTTCTAGCTCTGCCCTTGTGTTGTTCCGGAGTGAGATCCCAGAACCGGCAGACTCCGTGGCAGATTTGGATAGAAGGACCTGCCCACGTATTGAAGAACTTCACACATATGGCCCCCCTGGACGGCCGCGGAACCAGTCGTTAGCCCCCAACATCATGGACGCAAGATAACCAGGACCAGACCCATCAGATACTACCCAAGATTCCCTTTAGCAGTACTACATATTACTGTGCTGTTTTAGATTCACTAATTAATATTTCTACGAAGTGGCTAAGACCTTGCCCAGTGTAATTCATACTTAACCATTCCATTTGGGACGTACTAAGCGATCAGTGCTCTTTAATTAACAGGCGACCTTGACTCTCGTAATTACCTTATTCAGATATTAAAACTCTAGTGATATCTAACGTTCGCCCACTGATTTGCGTTCTATGTATTTCTGAGACAAGGATATAAAACTTAGATCAGTACCCCCTGAGGTTACTAGAATTCCCGTGCTCTAAAAATGCGTGTCTAATCTAGTCTGTGAACTACTACTTGTGCACCAGAGCTACCAGTAATAAATCTAACAGTGAATATGAATCTATAAGTAACATTGATGGTCTTCGGTATATAAACCTGTGAAATCAAAGCCAGTGATCAGAAGATTAATACCTGAATGTTGGAAGTGGGAGACTAGGCTCCATCCAGATCCACTTATGCTAGTGTTGTTCAATTCTATTATATTGTCTTACACAAGTATTCTGCAGTGGTATATCAATAAACGTGATCATGTAACTTGCTACCATGTGTTTCTTTGTGTTCTCTATTCCTCATATCTTGTATTGTGCATGCAGCCTTATATACCCAGTCAATTTAGAACTCACATTACCCAAGTTAAACCTGTAGAAAAACAGGGCATAACAATTATGTTATTTTCACTCAATAAAGTTATTTTTATGAAGTTATTTGTGTCTCTTTCACTTTTACTCAGTTTTATTGTTATTATTATAGTAGTTATTATTATTATACTGGACTATGGTCATTGATAGGACCCCAATGGAAATACGCCTAACGGCCTTATTGGGCTATCCTTAGTTGGAATTATGCAAGGCTGGTACATGTCATATTTGTAACATACTATGTGGTACCAACTCTGTAAAATGCTAACTGAATAAATATTATTATTATTAGGGGTTCGTCCCCTACGGGGAACCCCTATTGTAATCATTAAACCTGGAATTTCATCCAAATGTTTCTTACGCACCGGTTTCGACGCAATAACTCCAGAACCGCTTTTTGGATCGGGATCAAACTTTCACAAGAGATGCCTTTTTGTATTGGGCAACTTTTGATATGCTAAACATCCGGCATGGTGGCCAAACAGGTCCGTGGCAGCCGATTTCCCGAAAAACTTGACGCCTAAATACCGTCTCTCCCACTCACAGGAAACGACTGGGCTTTGGCATACGCACTCCCCTACTAATGCTCCGCAAATTTTATAGAGAAGGTTTTGCTTTTGCACGTGGGGTTTTTTCCGGCAATCTTGAAAAAACCTCGAATTCCACTTAAAATTCCACATCTTGAAAACTACGCCGATGATCAGAGCCATGCTTGCGTAGTTGGGTAAGGCTCGCGATTCCGAACGTTTTGATACCAAAAAAATATAAATGGGTGGAATAGTTTGGCCGCAGCATTGAAAACTGTCTATTCTTAAATTACTTTAAAACCGCATTCGCTACCACACACAAAGTTTACCGTCTACAGTCTATAGGCTTCCACGCATCCCCCAGTTTTGCTTAATAACATAATCTCTTTATTATTCACTCCTAACTTTTGCTTTTTTATTTAAACTCTCTCAAAACCGTTCGAGTCCCTACGAATTCCAGCAATTATTTAGCCAACCTACCTATACATACCTACCCTACCAAATAATAATGATAAATTCAAATTTATTTTTGGTAAATGACAGAGTATTGGCTAAGGTTTTTAACAATTCCTCCCTTTGCCAAATGCTTAGTTTAATAACAATGATATGGACCTTTAAAGTTTTGGCAATTGCCCGTGTGACTCCTATTTTAACCCTCCTAAAGTGTTACCACGAAATACCGCTAGATCCTTTCTCAAAAGTCGCTAGCATGTTGCTACATAGCCAAACAATGTTAGGATAATGCTGCAATTTCTAAAGAATTTTGGTTTGTTTGTTTTGCAAATTTTACAATGTAGTATGACTAGAATGTCAGAAATTTTCAAATTATCCCTAGTAAATGTCTCTAGATATAAAAGAAATGGCTGCTAGATTGAAGTAAATAGCTCTACATTTAGCAGTAATATGTAGCTTTACAACTGGCACCACTGCAACCACCACCCAGTGTGTCTCCACAAAATACCGCTAGATCCTTTCTCAAAAGTCGCTAGCATGTTGCTACATAGTCAAACAATGTTAGAATAATGCTGCAATTTCTAAAGAGTTTTGGTTTGTTTGTTTTGCAAATTTTACAATGTAATATGACTAGAATGTCTGACATTTTTAAATTATCCCAAGTAAATAGCTCTACATCTAGAGGTAATATCTAGCGATACAACTGGCAACACTGCCTAGCCATTCCCTCCTATCTACTACCTCCCTCATATGTATCAACAACCACTCTAGTGAACTTTCGGTATTTAGTTTATTCAGCTTAATACTATTTATCCACATAAAATAGAAACCTATCACGATTGTTGTCTAATACAACCATAGATAATGCTATTACATATTATTTGAACATGAGGTCGAATTTAGCAGTTGTTTACCTTGAACAGTAATTGACAGTCTGTGACAGAACCGAAAGCTTCTCTTGCCGTGTAGTACT
This sequence comes from Paralithodes platypus, assembly GCA_032716605.1. Classification (NCBI taxonomy): domain Eukaryota; kingdom Metazoa; phylum Arthropoda; class Malacostraca; order Decapoda; family Lithodidae; genus Paralithodes; species Paralithodes platypus. The sequence continues at coordinate 6,665,942 of CM064577.1, read as the reverse complement.
CAAACAAAGCAGGGGTAATTAAGCCAAGTCAGAGATGCAGAGGTAACTTTCACAATGCATTATAACCCTAGACAGACATCAATATACCACTAAATCAGACAAATATCACTACAAAAGAGATAGGAAAATATTATATTAATGTCCTAGGTATTTGAAATTATGCAAATGAGTAAAATCCATTATGATATAATGATAATGGGATTGATTAGTAGCTGGCAACAGTGTTGCACAAAATTTTCTGAACGTATGCGAACTTCGGAGTATTTATCCCATTAATATACAATCTATCACTATTTAAATGTTATACAACCATACACAGTGCTATTACATATTATTTGAACATAATATAGGATGCTCTTTCCTTTAAACCATTTTCTATATCTATTCAAGAAAAATATAGGCCTAGCCTAGGCAGCGCTACCAGTAGGTACTAATTTATCAGTTCGAATTTTGATTGAGAGTGGGATTAGGCCTAGGGCTTAACATGGGATACTGTTTGGGGTTTGGGAATAGACTGAGGCTGCTTTAGGCCTAATTAGGTCAAATTAGTCAAATCGAGACAATTGCACAGCCTAGGCCTATTAAGCAAATATTTTACGGTTATACTGATGTTTTGGACCGACAGTTAGCCCATCGATCTTTTTAGGCCTAATAGGTCCGGTAGAGCATATACATCACTGCTATATATGTCAATAAGAGCTGAAATGTATTATAAGGGAGAAAAAAACCAAAAATGCTAAAATACATATATAGCCTACTGTAAAACAATAAGTTTTTCAGCCAGTACCCAACCAGCTGGGGTGTGGGGGCAGCAGCCCCCACCCATATACTAGGTTAGGTTAGGTTAGGTTGTTAAGTTAGGCTAATAGGCCTAGCACATAGGCTAGCCTAAAAAAAAAAAAAAAAAAAAAAAAAAACAGCGGGGTGTGGGGGCGGCAGCCCCCACCCATATACTAGGTCAGGTTAGGTAAGGTTGTTAGGTTGGGCTAATAGCCTAGAACATTAAAAAAAATAAAAATAAAAAAAATAAGTCTAGCCTAACCCAACCAGCGGAGGTGTTGGGGGCGGTAGCCCCCACCCATAATACTAGGATAGGTTAGGTAAGGTTGTTGGGTTAGGCTAATGTCTTCCCAAAGTTGACTATTTTTATAACGAGATATTAGGTTACCCACTCCACCCCGAGCCAGCTTTCGTCAAAAGTTGGCTCGGGTATTCACAAAATTGGGTTGTATGGGTTTGCAATTTGGGAAAACCCGAGCCAAGTTTTGATACAAAACGCTATAATGTATTTTTACGCGTTTAACCCCTCATTTTCCCTGAACTTCATAGCCCTCCCCACTAGTGGGGGGCGTGTTTTTAGATTGTTGGATAATGGGTAAATACTCATTTCAGCTCCTCTTCAGTATAAAACCACACTATATCTGAAGGAAAAATTACAGAAAACAAACTAAAACTTACTGAAATCGCTGTCGGTAAAAAAAAACAATATTTTACCTGACCTAAGAAAGTCTATACCTCTGTAACTAAAATAAAACATTGTAACTAAAAACATAGTGTGATCAAGCATAGCCAAATACAGAAAGAGCCCATGACATCATCTTATATATTGCCAGCAGGGGGCAAATAACCGAAAAAAATCGCCGTCAAAATAGACGCGAACTTAACCACGGCGATCGACACATGTAAACATGGCGGTGGAGCGGCGCCGAAAGCTTGCCATCATGTTCCCATCCATTTTGAATGCCGTTGGATACAATAATATGTTGAGGGGGGGCAAATAGGCCTAACCAAACTGCGGCGATCGACCATGTAAACATGACGGCGGCGGCGGCGGTGGACGCTTGCGATCATGTTCCCGTCTATTTTGACTGCCATGATATACAATATGTTGAGGGAAGGGCTTTGCGGCAATTTTTTTGGTTGTCCCCCCCTACTGGCAATATATATGATGATAACATGTCATGGGGGGTGAGTGGGGGCTTTCAACATTGTATCGAATGGCCTTCAAAATAGACAGGAACATTATCCCCACCAACGCCGACACAGCCGCGGCTGCTGAAGAACAAGGAAATTAGCAATAGGTTTCATTGTGAACTGGAGGAAATTAATAGAAATAAGGAAGCTAGGCCTAGCGATGTAAATAGTCAAATGATTTCCTTAATAATGACAATTATATGTATAGGTATAAAGTAAAAACAATATATTTTACATAATTTATTGCATATCTTACATATTTAAACAATATATATTAAAAATAGTTTAACCACACCACTGAGTTCCCCCAAAATACTCTAATAGGGCTGGCCTGAAGAATTAGATCAAGATGGACAACCGATCCTCACATGATAGGTAGGGAAGGGCAGGTTAACAACGGCGATCGACAAATGTAAACATAACGACCGTACACTCGGAAACTACATCCATCCCCATTAGCCTAACCTAACAACCTTACCTAACCTATCCTAGTATTATGGGTGGAGGCTGCCACCCCCTAGACCCAGTACGTTGGATACAAAACTAACCCTCACGTAACACCTAGTATATGTCCCTAGTACCCAGTACGTGGGATACCACGCTAACCGTCACGTAACACCTAGTATATGTCCCTAGTACCTAGTATTTGGGATACAATACTAACCCTTACATAACACCTAGTATATGTCCCTAGTACCCAGTACGTGGGATACAAAACTAACCTTCACCTAGCATATGTCCCTCACTCAGTACACCTTTCACCCTCACTACCGTTCGTGAGTCTTCATACATCTTCATTATCACACGCACCAGCCACTCCTCTACGCCAAATTTTCTCCTAGCCTACTGCACAACTTCTTACTTTCAGTAGAGACGTGATTTTCCGGGCCCGTCGCAAGACCACCGTCTCAACCGAGCCGTCGCAAGATCATCACAGGACAGGAAAACAACACAGGCTTGCTCCAAGCCAGCACACATCTTACAAATATATAAGCTAGGCTATACAACTTTCATTTCATCGGAATAACATTCACCGCCAATTTAATTATCATAAGGATTATAAATGCAATTCTGATATGAAAAAACAATCGGTAAATAGCATAGCCTAGGCCTAGTCAAAGCTGGGTTTGTTTGTTGTTTCGTGGACAAAATTTAACCAAGCGTACTGTCCCACATTAATTTATTATCAACAATTGGATATACGTTACTGTGGGCTCTTATTACTCTACTTCCTAATAATAGGCAAGTAAATTATAACATAATGTTGGATAATATACCGAAATAAATTAGAATGGAGAAACAGTAAGTTGAGTGAGATGTTTAAACTTGCCGTCAACCCAGCTCCGGAGCTCTCTCTTGCCGTCGCAAGAGAATATTGGTGTCTCGCTTGCTAAAGGTGGGCTTGCGACGGGACCAGAAAAACAGTTTTTCGGGTAGATCTTGCGACGGTGGTCTTGAGACGGGACCGGAAAACACCTCTTAGATATCTTTCCTGCAGCTGCCTGACTATGAAGTTATCATACCTTCCAAGACTCTCTCACACTCACAGACCTTCATGACTTGGCCAAGCATTTTCAGGCCTCTTATAGCAGTTGCAAGGGGAGCCTAACTCTGAAATCACTAGATAGTGCCTCCAGAACCATAAAAAAGGAGAGGGCTTAATTAACACACTTCCCTGTTGGACTCCGACGCGAACTGAAAACTCATCACTCAGTACCCTCACGTAACATCTAGTATATGTCCCTAGTACCCAGTACTTTGGATACAAAACTAACCTTCACCTAACACCTAGTATATGTCCCTAGTAACCAGTACATGGGATATAAGCTAACCCTTACCAAATATCTAGTACCGTACTGTATGTCAATCCAAGGTCCTCCTGCTAACGAAGAAGTTCCTGAGGTTGGCGGGGCGTCTCCGTCGACTGCGGGGCATGGGTGCCCTCCCCTGAAATCAACGATGTCCCCGTCCTCCCTGTGAAACCTCTCCACCCTGGGGTCCTTTCCGCCCGGATAGGGTGACATAAGCTTCACAGCTTCACTACCCTATATCCTCAACAAGAAGTACTGTATATGTCCCTCACTCAGCTGTACACCTTTCACCCTCACTACCGTTCGTGAGTCCTCGTACATCTTCATTATCACATGCACCAGCCACTCCTCAACGCCAAGTTTTCTCCTAGCCTACTGCACAACTTCTCTGGTCACCTTATCAAAGGCCTTCTCCCGGTCTCAGCGGTCTGCAAACAGAACATCAGATCCCTATCTTTTAAGTACATACAGTACATACAGTATCTTTCCCTTATCATACCTTCTAAGACTCTCTCACAGACCTTCATGACTTAGTCAAGCATTTTCAGGACCCTTATAGCAGTTCCCAGGGGAGCCCAACTCTGAAATCACCAGATAGTGCCTCCAGAACCATAAAAAAAAAAAGAGGAAAGGCTTCATTAACACAGAGCCCTGGTGGACTCCGACGCGAACTGAAAACTCATCACTCAGTACCGGTACATCTTTCACCCTCACTGCCGTTTGTGAGTCCTCATACATCTTCATTATCACACAAATACCTTCATGACTTGAATTGTGCCGTGTCCTAGCATGAAACCAAACTGCATATCGTCAATATCATACCTTCAAAGACTTTCTCACAGACCTTCATGACTTGATCAAGTATTTTCAGGCCCCTATAATTTTCCCTATCCAATGAGTCCCCTTTGCTCGTATACAGTATATACTGTAATATACTTTTGTGCCATTCATCAGAGATTACTTCCTCTCTGATGATGAAGTTAATTAGCTCATTGAACACACCTACTCCTTTCTCACCTGAGACCTTAATCATCTCGGCTAGAATGCCAGAGCATCCTGCAGCTTTTCTGTCCTTCATTAAGTTATTGCACTGCTTACAAAAGCTGGCACAATCACAGGGAGGGGGGAGTATTGGCTTTTCGTTGCTAAGCTTCTCTATTCCATTCAAATTCCATGTTGAATAATCTTTCGTAGTGTATCACAAACTTATTTTACAATGGAAAATAATGCATGAGGAGGGCTGGGTAGGCCTATTAGTATTTTGTGAAATAACTTAAATTAGGTTAGGCTATAGTATACTTCATTAGGTTATTAGGCCTATGAGAAACCAGGCCTAGGCCTAGCTTAATTTTATTTCACTGCTCAACATATTTTTTTTTTTTTTTTTGCTTTTGAGCTCTGCATAGGGCTATATTCAGGTAGGCTTGGGTTTTAGTAAAATTGCATTAGGCTATGCTACATATTTTTACTTCTATTGGAAAGCACAGGCCTACACAATAGTACACATGTTAAAGAATTTAACCTAGCCTACCACAATTTAGCCTAGACTGAAAGAACAAACAAAAATAGGCTAGGCTAATTGCAGCTAAATAATTTAGCCTGGCCTCACCAATTTAGCCTAGACTGAAAAAACAAAACAAAAATAGGCTAATTGCAGTTTTGGTAAGAGTTGTAGTTGTGGGCATACCAAAAGCTTTGTTTATATAGCCTAGTTGCACGCTCACAGTTAGGCCTACATTCGCTTCTAATTTAACTGCTGGGGTAAACTTGGTAAAGCCACCCTCAATCCGCCGGCCGGTAACAAAACAATTTACCCAACGCCTGGCCGTGAGATACAATAATGGGTTGAAGGGGCTTTATCCCCCTATGACTTATTGTCATCATCATCTATATCACCAGCAGGGGCAAATAACCACAGTCAAATTAGACGCGAATGTAACTGCGAGCGTGCGACTACGTAAATAAAGGGGACGATAGACCCGCTAACACAACTCTTAACGCATTTTTTCCTAATGTATTAGATTTTTTTTATATTTATGACCTCAACAGTTGAAAGATGACAATTTTATGGTTTATTTTAGGCTATACAAACACATTTGCTTTGTAACTTAGATACTCATATTTATGCTTATAATTGCAGTACGAGTGGGTTTTTTTCTTTTTATATGTAGGCCTAGGCTAAACAAATGTTAGTTTTTGTTTTATAGGCTAAACTAGGCTGAATTTATGCTAATAAATATTAATTGGAGGGAGCAAATCTGTCAAGGAATAGCCTAGATGTGGAAATTTACAGCCAATTTGCTCTAGCCCTTTTTGAGATACAGAGGTTAGAGATCGTTGGATACAATAATATGTTGAGGGAGTCAATCGCCCCCCCATGACATATTGTCATCATCATATATATTGCCAGCAGGGGGCAAATAGCCTAGGCCTAGCCTAACTACAACAAAAATCGCCGTCAAAATAGACGCGAACTTATATTAACTACGGCGATCGACCATTGCCCGCACCGGCCGTCCCCCGGTTATTGTTGAGGTCCTGAGGAACCGTATGACTTTGACGAGCTCTTCCCTCCGCTGTCTCCGCATCCCATGTATCGTCGTACGGTACCCCTTCCCCTCCACATCCTACATCTGGTCGTTCTACATATGCCTCCTAAGCCTCGCCTCGTCCCATCACTGAGCATGTGGATGGGCGTCCCTTTCTGGCTTCAAAGATGGATTCCTTCCGACAGCTCCTACTGGATTGTCTGGGGTTGGTTGATAAGGGCACCTCGCTTCAAGACATTGCTCTGGCCCTAGTACCGTGGTTTGTAGGTCTCTGGTTCACCACCTGATGACCTGCTATTGGGTTGTTGCCTTTACAGTGTTACGGTTCTACGAATGACCTAAAATGAAAGTGACACGGTGGTGAATTTTAACCTTAACTATAAACTAATTTAATTGTGACATAGGATCTCCGCGACTACGGTAGGGCCGGAGTGGGCGAGTATTCGCCTGAGGTTGCCCCAAGACAAGACAAGACAAAATTCTAGTGCTGGTTTTACTCAGATTTTGTGAGTTTTAATTTAGCCTAGCCTAGGCCTAAGAGTTCAGAAAATTTGCAAAATGCACCCCATACTAGCCTACCCATAGCCTAATAGGCCTAGTGATTCTTTTTTGGCAGACCACCCACAAATTTTCATATAGCCTAGGCCTAGGCTAGCCTAAGTTCTGGAATGCATGTTGGAATAGCCTTCCTATAAACTGTAGGCTAGGCTACTTCCTTTTAATTTAAGTTTGATTCTTTGGAAAAATCTATTAGGCCTAGACCAGGGCAGGAAAGTAACATTTAAAATGACGTGTAAAAAGTCGCCCATAAACGGCGGGCCACTATGTTATTGTAATTTGGGAGCTTATTTCGTCTGTTGATTGACTTTGTCCTTAATTGGGGATCCTATGAATTAGCACAGATGATGATGACTTACCGTACATCATAATACGTGACGGGCCGACGTGGGGGGGCAGAGCCGCAGAGACCCCCTCAACATATTTGGTGTCCCACAGTAACTTTTAATGGGATGGATGTAGTTACCGGGTGTACGGTCGTCATGTTTACATAGGGCGATCGTCGCGGTTAACTTCGCGTCTATTATGACGTCGATTTTTTTTCGGCATATTTCATTTTATTCACTTCCGTTTATATTTAGGCTATAATCTAGCTTTGGCACGACAATAACCCTAACCTAGTCTTTCTTAAAGATTCTTCTAATCTTCCAGTAGCCTATAGCCTAATTTAGGTCATTTTTAAAGGCACACAATTAAATGGTTGGTATTTTAAACGACACTACTGCAGCATTATGAGAAACAATTTATTAGAGATAATAGGCAACAATAGATTCGCCATATTTTTCTCCATAAGCTATAGTCCGCATGGAGGATTTTCGTTATCGACAAATTGAAAAAATTCCCACTTCAGACAAAATAGACAAATACACCAAAAATTGGGGTGTGGGGGCAGCAGCCCCCACCCATAATAGCCTACTATAATAGGTTAGGTATGGTTGTTAGGTTAGACTAGGCTAATGTCATTTCAAAGGGGTATAGGCCTATTAAACACTAGGATAGCCTATACCTGGTCAAGGGTAAGTCCTGCTGTAGTCAACTTGAATGCTACCTTAAATTGTAATATTAGACTAGGCATAGCCTATAGAAAAAATAGCCTAGCCTACTTATTTATTGTAGCCTATAATATAGGCCTAGCCGGGTAGAATGTAGAGTTCGGGCGTACCACCACCATTGTTTACACTGCGCAGAGCGGCGACGGAAGCTTGCCATCATTTTCCCGTCTATTTTGACTGCCATTGGATACAATAATATGTTGAGGGGAGGGCTTTGCGGCAATTTTTTTGGTTGTTTGCCCCCTACTGGCAATATATATGATGATGACAACACGTCATGGGGGCAAAGCCCCCCCTCAACATATTATTGTATCCAATGGCATTCAAAATAGACGGGAACATTATCGCAAGTGTCCGACGCCGCCACCGACGCCGTAATGTTTACATATGTCGATCACCGTGGTTAAAGGCTGGTTCACACATAGCCGAGTCGGTGCGCGAGTCCAACACGAGTCACACTCGTCGATTATCGCCGTCGCTGGAGGCTGAGTCGGCCACGAGTAGCAATTGTTCCCGAGTCAAGGCGAGTGTAACACGAGTTAACTCGATTCAATACGAGTCAACACGTGTTCATGCAAGAGTTTGTACGAGTAACTGAGAGTCAAAACGAGTGTAACACGAACCCAACACGAGTGTCAAAAATTTGAAAAATAATGGCCACATTCCAGGGCACGTAAACAAAGAGTATGGACGAGTCAACGCGATTGTTACACGGATCAACACAATTTTTATACGGATCAACACGAAAGACAACGCGTTGACTCTCGTTGGATCTCTGTTGCACACGTGTTGACTCGTGTTACATCCGTGTAAACTCTCGTTGATTCTTCCTACATTTTTGAAATAACGGTATTTCAAATGACACTTGCTTTTTCGTGTTACACTCGTGTTTTTTCTCAGTGGATCGTGTTTACTCTTGTTTACTCGTGTTTTCACTTGTGTTTGAATCGTGTAAACTCTGGCATCATGGGGGCACCAAATTTTGGCACTCACATTCGTGCTTTCTACTCTTGTTGATACGTGTTGCATGTGTGTTACATACGTGTTGTTGCGTGTAGACACGTGTTGCTTCGTCAACGTCGAAATGATGACGAAAAGCGACGAATCACCAAAGAGTGTTACATGGGTTTACACGAGTCAACACGAGTTAACACGAATAACGAAGAGTTATTCAGAGTCAAACACGTATGTACACGAGTCTACACGTATTTAGGCCACACTCATGGGTACTTGCCACGGGACCCAAAAATTTCATGCATGCATGAAACTTTTGGACCCCGTGGCGAGTACCCACGAGTGTGTCGAGTATACACGAGCGTAGCACGAGTCTATACGAGTGTTGAGGAGTATCGACGAGTCATTGCTGAATAGCAAAATTTCATCACTCGTGTTGGACTCGCGCACCGACTCGGCTATGTGTGAACCAGCCTTTAGTTCGCGTCTATTTTGAAGGCGTTTTTTTCGGTTATTTGCCTCCTGCTGGCAATATATATGATGATGACAATATGTCATGGGGGGGTGACCCCCCTCAACCTATTATTGTATCCAAAAGCAGTCAAATAGACGGGAACATGATGGCCAGCATCCGCCGCCGCTCCGCGTAGTGTAAACAAGGCTGGCGGTACACCCGAACTCTACATTCTACCCCACTAATTTTCCAACTAGCATAACCGATGATTATCAATGATCAATCCCAGTCAGAAACGTCCATGCTTCCCTCCCATAAGTCAATGTCGGGATTACCACACTGTCATGCAAGGACTTCTTTACTTCCATGCTGATCACCCTATTTCTTCTTACTGCTTTCAGAGTTCCTACAACGCTCTTCCCCTGTTACACTTTCTCCCACACTTCTTCATCCATAGGCCTACTCACATCTTTACTCAACACACTGCCCAAATACTTAAATGAGCTGACATTCTTCATAGCCGTTCAACCTCACTTCACACTCTATGGTTGCACCCCTTTCAATGACCATAATATTGCTCTTCCTAGCATTTACCTCCAGATTCCGTTTTTCACACACTGTTCCAAACATATTTACCTGACCCTGCAACTCCCATGCACTATCGCTCATCAGAACTGTGTTGTCATCAACAGTAGTACCGGTACTGTACTGTTGAGGCAACTTCCACTCGTTTCCTTCCCTTATCAGCGGTACACCAATGTCCGCTGCTCTTCCTTGTATTTCTTTCATGACTCCATCCATATACTGTACTGGTATATATTGAACAACCATCGGGACATCACATACACCCTTGCTTTAACCCAACATTCAGATTAAAGAACTCGCTCTGTTAATTATCCACACATACTGACACCTTTGCACCCTCATACATGCTCTTAATTGCTTTCAGCAACTTGCCATCTACTCCGTATATTTTCAGTACCGGTACCGGTACTTTCCACATACCTTCTCTATCAATTCTGTCATAGGTCTTCTCCAACTCCATAAATGCAGCATACAACTTTTGTCGCTTCTCCAGATATTTCTCCACAACACATTTCCGGGCAAAAATCTGAGCTACACATCCTCTTCCCTTCCTAAGATGACTACAGTATGCTAACCGTTTCCCCAGCAATACTGACTGAAAATGCCCAAATATATTGCATGTCCTCTTCAGATTTATCTACAATATGTAAAATTACACCAAATACCACTACAGTAGCACTGAAATCAATAAAACTCACTAACAGGATAAATAAATGGAAGAAATACTCCGAAGATTAATATGTTTACCCTTTACCCAGCAATACTGACTGAAAATGCCTAAATAGATATCAATGATCTCATATCTACCACTCATAATCCAATACATTCCTACGCAGATGACTCAACACTCCACAGTTCCTTCACATTTACCAATTCTTTCACCCATCCCGATCTTATAAATTCAAAAATAAGCACTGCAATTTCTCTGAACCAGGACCTTTCTAGAATTGAAGAATGGGGACAAAAGAATCTAGTTTCCTTTAATGCACAGAAAACCAAGTACTGTACATTCAATTTTCTAACCGACAGAATCTCACTGACTCCCATATATTTTTTAATGATGTAAATATTCCACTTCCCCTAGTATTGACATTCTCGGTGTAACATTAACTACTAACTTGAGCTGGACACATTATGTTAGAAGCATTGCTAAGAATGCCTCTAAAAAACTGGGACTCCTGTACAGAGTTCGAGAATTCTTCACTGACGAGCAGTTGGCCGTAATATATATAAGTCATGTGCGTTCTCAGATGGATTACTGTTCACCTCTGTGGAGTGGAAGTGGAGTGGTTGCATTGAGGCAGTTGGACAAAATTCAAAATAAAGCTATTAGATTAATCAATAACCCTGCAATCACACAGGACCTTCCTACATTATCCATACGAAGAAACGTTGCATCCCTTGCATTATTCTACAGATATTTTCACAGCAATTGTTCCGAGGAACTTGCTTCAATTGTGCCGCCTCTCCACATCTTTCCCCGTAGAACTAGGGCAGCTGAGAGCGCCCATGAATTTACACTCTCTCCTCCACAATGCAGAACTTCTGCTTATCAAAATTCATTTATCCCTAGAACTACTACTCTTTGGAATTCACTTCCCTCGAATTGCTTTCCACAAACTTACAATCTACAAATGTTTTTAAATCCAGTTGTTACAAACATTTTATGAATGGAGGATGCCTTTAGGCACATGGACCTTTTTGTTTTATCTGTTTTTCCTTCCTCCGTTCATTGTCTATTAAAAAAAAAAAAAAAAAAAAAAAAAATTTGCTCTTCAGATTTATACATACATACGTACATAACATTTTAAGACTGAGTGCTCCACACAGATGTGCAGTTTCAGTCTCTTTTCCTAATGGCGGCATTCCAGGCAACCCTGTTAAGGGATGCTTTACTTGTCAAGTTTTTGGATTTGAGATCGGCACGTATAGTCCGATCCCAGGTCTTACTCGGTCCACCCCTTGGTGCAGCTCCCTCCACAATCGCAGACCTGCATCTTTTCACCCAATTTTGTTCATCCATTCTCTCCATATGTCCATACCATCCCAGTTTACTTGTACGCATCTCCTCGCTAATACTCTTTATACCTAAACGTCTCTTCAGCTCATCATTTGTTATTCTGTTGACATCATTTATCTGAAATATGTAAAATTACACCAATTACCAACTACATTACCAACAAATTTAATAAAGTACACTAACAGGATAAAGAAAATGTAAGAAATAGCCCTAAAGATGAATTTATCTATCTATCTATTGACGGACGCCTTGATCCCCGAAGGATTGGCCACGAACGAAACACCCCTATGCACCTCTGTCCCCAGTCAGTCGACGCCCCTCCTCCCATCCAGCACCGCTTTCACGCATATACTTCTTAACTCCATCCTTCCACCTCTCTCTCGGTTTATTTCTCCCTCTGTCCTTCCACCTCACTCGTACACGCTCTTAGTCATTCTCTCGCTTCCCATACGTTCCACATGGCCGAACCATCTCAAGGTGTTCTTTTTCGCACTTTCCAGTACATTCACACCACACCTCTCTCGTACTTCCTCATTCGTCTGTCTATCCCTCCATGTAACTCTGCACACACTTCTCAAGTAACTCATTTCCATCTCTTTCACTCTTGGTTGAATCTCTCCAACAACGTCCATGCTTCGCTTCCGTAAGTCAGTGTCGGGATTACCACACTGTCATGCAATGACTTCTTCAGTTCCATGCTGACCACCCTATTTCATGTTACTGCTTTCAGCATTCCTACAACCCTCTTCCCCTGTTGCACCCTCTCCCACACTTCTTCATCCATACTCCCATCTTTACTCTGTACACTGCCAAGATACTTAAATGAGCTGACAATCTCCATAGCCTGACCGTTCAACTTCACCTCACACTCTGTGGCTTCACCCCTTTCGAAGACCATAACCTTGCTCTTCCCCGCATTTACCTTCAGATTCCATTTTTCGCACACTGTTCCAAAAATATTTACCAGACCCTGCAACTCCCATTCATATCATCAGCAAACAGCAGTACACAAACATCCACTGCTCTTCCTTGTATTTCTTTTATGACTCCATCCATATACTGTATATATAGAACAACCATCTGGACATCACACACCCTTGCTTTACCAAACATTCAGATCAAAGAACTCCCTCTGTTCATTCTTCACACGTACTGATACCTTTGCACTCCCAGCGATACACCAACATCCACTGCTCTTGATAGTATTTCTTTTATGACTCCATCCATATATACAGTAAACAACCACGGGGACATCACACACCCCTGTTTCAACCCAACTTTCAAAGAACTCGCTCTGCTCACTCTCCACACATACTTCCGCCTTTGCACCCTCATACATGCTCTTCACTGCTTTCAGTAACTTGCCCTCTCCGTATATTCTAAGTACTTTCCACAAACCTTCTCTATCCACTCTGTCATAGGCCTTCTCCAAGTCCATAAAGGCAACATTCACCTTTTGTTTCTTCTCCAGATACTTCTCACACCCAATTCAGGGTACACTATCCCTAAAAACCTCCCTGCTCGTCGCCCTCCTATCCATTTCTCCGTTCTCACTCTCACTCTCTCAATCACTACCTGTACCCTACTGTATACCTTCCTACTACGCTTAGAGAAGACATATTCCTCGGTGGTTACCACACACTCCTCTTTCCCCTTTGCCCTTATATAGGGGGACTATTATGCCAGTCTTCCAGTCATCGGGTGCACTCCCCTTCTCCCATGCTAGTTTGCACATTTTCCATACCCATTCTATCACTATCTCACCACCATACCTCAACATTTCCCCACACACTCCATCTGTTCCTGGTGCTTTCCCCAACTTCACTCTTTTCATGGCTTCCCACACTTCTGACCTCCTGATCCCCACCTCCTCCTCCACTACTTCTCTTCTTCTCCCTCCCATACCATATCCAGCTATGTTTGCTGGCTCTTCATTCCTTACATTTAGCAACTCACTGAAGTACTCCCTCCATCTTTCGACTCTCTCTTGCTTCTCGGCTAGCATTCTCCCATTCTTATCTTTCACACCCTTACTGTTTCCCTTGCTACCTTCCCTAACTTTCTTGACTTCTTCCCAGAACAGTTTCTTACTCTCCCTCCATTTTACACTCAGGTGCTCGTTTCTGTCTCTCGGAATCTTCATTCCCTCTACTACCCAACCACTCTCTATATGCTTTCTTCTTTTCTTCCACAGCTATTCTTACCTCTTCTGTCCACCATGCTGTACCTTTCACTCCCCTCCCTCTTCTCCTCACTCCACACACCTCCTCACATGCTGCACAGATCTCATCCTTAAACACCTTGCTCATCTCCTCCACTTCCTCCATAACTTCCAGGTCGAACCCACCTAGTCGTCTTTCCACTGCTCTCCTGTACTCCTCCCTGACTTCCTCCTCCTGCAACCTCTCCACCCTCCTCACCATTCCACCCTCCTCTCGCCTCCCTCCAGCTCTCCTCACCCACTTCTTTTGTATCCTAACCTTAGCTACCACTACATAATGATCAGACAGACCCCCTCCAATACCCCTATACACCCTAGCATCCATCACAGATTTCTTCATTCGTTCATCCACACATACATAATCAATCAATGACTTTCGTTCCACCACTGTCTTATCCTTCATCATCAACATCCGTTTCCACGTGTACCTGTGGATCATTCTGTGTCAGAAGAAGGTGTTGGCTATCCACAGCCTCCTCCCCACACATACGTCCACAAGTGCACTACCATTCCCATTCACCTCTGATGGTACCCCCCACCCTCCCACCACTCCCTCAACTTTCCTATCACCCACCTTACCATTCATATCCCCAATCAGAAATATTCTTTCGTTCTTGTCAAACTTCTCCAGGCACGCCTCAACATTCATCCAGAACTCCTCTTTCTTTCTTTCAAGTATATCCTCTGTCGGGGCATACACGCATACAATCAATACAATATTTTTAACATGAGGTTGCTTATAATAATTTGTACCTCTGCAGTTTCTCCATGGCTAACGAAAAAGGTCACATTCCTAAGAAGCCCCAACCAAAAAGGCCAAGCTTCTGTACAGAACAAATGCCACACCATTACCCTTATGGTGACCCTATCAAATAATCAAAACAACCACACTTCTTAACCCAATTCCCGCGGGGCCCCTCATATGACGGAGACGATTTTCCGGCTATTTTGTAGCCTGTGAGCCAGGCCAGCTTTTGCAAGCAGCACGGATGGACGTCAGCCGGAGCCTACAGGCCCCGCCACGACACTGAGGTTTGTGTGAGAGAGAGTTCACTTATGTGCAGCGTCACACATAGCGAAAACAGAAAATAATTGGTAATTATTAGCGATTTCGCCTAGGCCTATCGGATTTGGTATTTTTTTGCAATTTTTGCCCTTCGTTTGCAAGATCCTTACAAGAAAACCAGACGTCGTACAGGGATGATTCAGGAGTAATTTGAAAGCTATTACCGTACTTTCACGAATACATAATTGTATTACGCCCTGGCTTTTGCTTATGCATGAAAATGAGCAGGGAATGAAGGCAATTTCGGGCAATTATGCCTACTCGTACAGGAGTCCTTGGAGCGGCTTCGGTCGCGCCGGGAATTTCCACACCTCACACCACACACACACATCACACAGTTTTTCCTACACCGAGAAATGACTCTCCGGCTGTCATTTCTCGAAGACTTCTAGCCGGAGACATTGAGAGCAACCCAGGACCCACCTACACATACATATGTCCAACTTGCTCAAAACCCATCGCTTCGAGTCGCCACACTAATGGCTCAGTTCTCTGCAATTCATGCAGGAACTGGACCCACTTCACCTGCACAACACTTGCCTCCAAGAAACACTACACGAACACCTGGACCTGTTCCTCATGCCCCTCCCTCTCCCAGTCAAATCCCTCGCCTAAAACCCGTCCACCTCTCCTCCCCAACCCACCTAACCTTCCCATATCATCCACTCCCCCCCCTAAAACCTGTCCACCTCTCCTCCCTAACCCACCTAACCTTCCCATACCATCCACATCCTCAACTCAACATACCACACCCCATCCTAATCCATTCCAACCCCCATCTGCTCCCCAATCCCCACCCCACCTCACCCATCCCAACCCCCAGCCCCTCCCTCACCCCCACACCCCCCCCCACCCCCTCCCTCACCCCCACCCCATCCTCGTGCAGCAGCACCCAACATACATCGTGCACATAACATTAACATTCTCCAATTGAACATAGATGGCATCAACACAAAGAAACTCTCACACTTCATCAAACAACACAACATACACATTGCCATCTTACAAGAAACAAAACTCCGCACAACACAAAAAAACCCACATTTCATGATTTCACCACCATCATACAAGACCGGGCTGTCGGCGGAGGCGGTGGACTCATCACCCTGGTACACAAAGAAATATCATACATAGTTACCAGTGTACAAACCAAATCCCTCCTCCCCCCAAATGATAACACAACAGAAATACAATCAATTAAAATATGCACTGGCAACAACTCCAACATAACCATCATAAACACATACATCCCCTACAGTACCAAATGAATACAGACCACACTTACAACACATCACAAACACCCCACACATCATCCTGGGTGGTGACTTCAATGCCAAGACGTCGGCCTGGTTTGTCGACAACCCCGACACAGATAGAGGGCTGGTACTACAAAACCAAACTGTTAACCTCATCATCCTTAACGACATCCATCAACATACCCATATTCCTCACCAAGCCCTCTATAACCCATCATCTCCAGACATCACCTTTTGCTCCCCAGAACTCGCCCCCACAACATCCTGGAGGGTAGTCAGAACCTTAGGCTCTGACCACCTCCCGATCATTATCACCACCAAAACCAGACTCACCCCAGCTAACCACAAACACACATACACCAATTATAAAAGACCTAACTGGAAAGCATTCACAAATGAGACAGAACAACACTTCACAACTCTAAACAGTACACCCATGACTAACATCAACAATGCTGTACACATACTCAATAAAACTATCCAAAACACTGACAAGAAACACATTCCAAGAGGTAACAGAAAAAGACACAACCCCAACTTCACACCAGAAATTCAAAACCTCATCAGACAACGCAACATACTGAAACCCTCCCCAGCACCCCACACACAAGACATCACACAACAAATCCAAGCACTCAACACCCAAACTAACAACAAAATACAAGAACAACAAAAACTAAATTGGAATAATTTCCTACAAACACTTGATCACAAAACAAACCCCAAAAAAACTCTACAAAACACTAAACAGCATCACACTTTCCAACAGCAACACAACACAATCACATGCTGCAATCACAACAACAGACTCTACTCCTTCATGTAAACAACAAGCAAACACTCTCATCAATCACTTCTCACATGTCAGTCACCTAAAACCTCACAAAGACGACCGACGTGTCATCCGACGTAAGAGACAATTCCCCACAGACCCTGACTATACACCCTTCACCAATCACCAGACAAAGCATATCATCAACAATCTCAAGCACTCACCCGCTTGTGGCCTAGACAACATAAGCAACATACACCTCAGACACCTGGGACCACAAGGCATACAAGCACTCACTAACATATCAAACTACAGTTATTCACACAACACAATACCAGACATTTGGAAGCATGGTCTCATCACCACATTCCCCAAACCCAACAAAGACCCCACGCTACCCTCCTCGCACCGCCCCATCACACTCCTTTGCTCCCCCTCCAAAGTCATGGAACGCCTAGTGTTACAACTAATTACACCCGACCTACCCCTAGCTCCAACACAACATGGCTTTAGGCCACTGCACTCCACAAACACTCTTCTCACAGACCTTACACAAAGAGCTTTAGATGGCATCAACTCAGCTAGACCACCACACAGATCACTATTAGCCACACTCGACATTAGTAAAGCCTTCGATGCCATCCCCCGCCACAACCTAACAAACAAAATCTACAACACAAACGTGCACAACAACACAAAAAGGTGGCTGGCCAACTTCCTAGCAGGCAGATGTGCAAACGTATCTTTTGCCGGTCAGTCATCTAAAATCAGAAACTTTCCAAACGGAGTCCCACAAGGATCCGTCCTATCGCCCGCACTCTTCAATCTGTACATGCACGATATAACTACACCCAATACACCCCAAATAAACTTAGCCTCCTATGCAGATGACATAATACTCACATGCACACACCATGACCCAAAAAGAGCAACAGATCTCCTTCAACCCTATCTCAACACACTACATGGCTGGTGCACTACAAACAGACTTAATCTACCCCCAGCCAAATCCACCGCAACCCTGCTCACAAGCTGGACAGAACACAAATACATCCCTCAACTCACCATAAACAACACACCCCTAACACATACACACACACACAAAATCCTATGAGTAACATATGATACTCATATGACATTCAAACAGCACACCACAAACATTAAAAAGAAATGACACCCAGACTTAACGCCCTCAGGTCACTTGCTCACACAAAATTTGGACACAACAAAGAAACTACCACCACAGTATATAAACAATACATAATATCAGTGATCATGAGAGGCACTCAATTCCTGGCAGTTGCCTCCACGAACCAAGACCACCCACTAAACTACATGGCAACACACCCACAGACACCAAGAAATATCAAAACAACACCCAGCACACGGTATCACACACAATTACTGTCCTCTCTCCCACCCCGAACCACCTTCCAGAAGCACATCCATACTCATATCTCTCGCTGATCCATCCACTCACTCACAGACAACACACAGCTGCAAGCACGACCTCCCGAAATCCATCCTTCCGAATCCTCCCTTCCTCGCGAGGACAGAGTCCACCTGGCCAGGCTGAGATGCGGACACCATCCAGCTCTCCTGAGCTATCAGAAGAGACTGGATGACTCCGTTGTCGATGCCTGCCCGGGATGTAACACAGCACCCCATACCATTAAACACATAATAGAAGACTGCATTTCACACAACCACTTACGCCAACAACACAATCTACACTCAATGAGAGCTCTGTGGGAAAGCCCGATCGTGGCCATGGCCTTCCTCAGGGAATCGGGGCTATTCGGCCAGGCAGCTTAGGGAACAACAACAACAACAACTCGTACAGGATTAATAGCTTTAACCAAAATGGTCACACTCCTTAATGGTCTAAGTGGCCATAGCCAAAATGGCTACACTATATTCCTTCTGTACTTTCTCCATGCCCGATGAGATATATGATATTTTGATATATGTGGCACAGCCCTTGTATCCAACACAATACCCTGCGTGCAACCCCGCTCGAACCCCGCACAACGTTGCTTGCAACTTTAATTATTATTATTATTATTGTCGGGAATAGGGTAATGATCCCGACAGTTTTAGGTCCAATAGGACATTTGAATTTGGCGGTATCGTATCGCATGTACGATTTCGGCTGGTTCTTTGTGTATTGTAGTTTATTCTTAAGTATAGGTTAAATATTAACTGTAAGTATAAATATCTACATCAGCTCTAGATGTATCATGAAACCAAGCTATGGGTTATAATTATTATGAGCCGGCAGCCATATGTAATTTCGCGAAGCGATCGGACGCCGGCCCTTTAGTCTCTCAATCAACACCATACAGCCAACATCTCCTCCCCCGGCTCTGACTCAACCCACAGTTCACCATGTGCTACAACTACTAATCTATAAACAACAGTCCTACATCACCAGTCCTCTAAGCTAAGTTCATTGTATCGATATTGTATTATGTGAACATTCCTACATGTCATGCAATTGAATTAGCCGTGTGTGGGGGACTGGATTACACCCATCACGTCGTCGTTGGTAATTATATTATAACTATTTGTTGGGATATTTCATGTACCAGTGATATGTAATTTAACCTCTTTATCTAAATTCCCGACAAATAATGGTCCTTCGAACCGGATTTGAACCAGTGACCTATGGATCTAGATTCAGAGTATCTGGTCTACAGGTTCAGAGTCGTCTTATTCGGGGCGACCTGTTCCCAGTTCCTTCTCAACGCTACTATCTTGCGTCATCTTGAGGAGGCTGGACTAGATCCTGACTTCAAGAATGGGTTCAAGCAGGGGATCTATGTGGCCAATCTTCAAGGCACTGGAGACGATGAAGATTTATTGCTCGAAAGATGCTGGGGGATCCGCGATATATTTGCCAAAGCTCATCTATACTTGAGAGAATGGGCCACTAATAGTGATCTTTTGAAAGGTCAATTTGCTTCTGACGATGTAGCTACTGAGAATAGTGAGGTGAAGTTTTTAGGCCACAAATGGGACACTACCACAGATTGTATATCCTTCTGCCACACCCCATGCGGCAGTGAGCTTATGACCAAGCGAAACTGCTTAAGCTTGTCAGCGAGGTTGTTTGATCCCCTAGGTTTTTTGCTGCCTGCAACTATCCGTGCTCGTATGTTTTTACAGCAACTGTGGCGGCTAAAACTCGATTGGGACACGCACCTCCCGACTGAGTTACAAGATACTTGGCGGTTGATTCGGTCGGACCTTTCCACATGTTGCAAGGTCCAACTTATTCGTCAGGTTATTAGTGGTCAACAGGTGGATCTACATGCCTTTTCTGATGCTAGTAATAGTGCGTACGGTACTGCCATATACATATGCAATGGTAGTGAAGCGACGCTGGCTATAGCGAAGGCCAAAGTAGCCCCTATAAAGAAGATTACAGTTCCTAAATTAGAACTTACTGCATTGCTTCTGTCTGCTCGTCTAATAAAGTTTACACTGGATGCTTATACAGACATACTACAGATTAATGACGTCTATGTCTGGAGCGACAGTCAAATAGCGCTTTCATGGGTACACAGCCAGAAAGTGTTACCTGTTTATGTTTCTAATCGCACTGATGAGATACATAACATAGTTCCTACAGCTAAATTTCGCTATGTGAGCACCAGGGATAACCCCAGTGACATAATTTCCCGGGGGATCTCGGCGCAACAGTTTATGTCGTCCTCTATTTGGTGGCATGAACCTCCATGGCTTACATCTCCACCTGAATGGCCTCAGGATTTCAGGGAATGCATATCTGGTCCTTCGAGTCGGCCCCAAGATGATGTGTTAAGTAGTTCGAATGTGAGTACTACACATCAGGATAACAAGTTGGTAGAATGGGAACGTTACGGCAGCTATGATCAAGTAATACGGGTATTTGCATGGATATACCGTTTCATTAACAACATGAGAAGTCGGGCTCATGGGTCTTTCCTTAGTAAAGATTCGAAGCATATCAGACTCCATGAATTGAGATCAGCAGAAGCGAAACTAATATGTTTAGTACAAAAGGAATCTTATCCTACTGAACATCAAATCCTGAGCAAGGAGTCAAAGGCCAAACCCTCTAACTTAATGAGGCAGCTAGGATTATATATGGAAGGAGGCATAATTAAGTGTAGAGGCAGGATACAAAAGGCGGACATTATTGATTCTGCGAAATATCCTGTCCTCCTTAGCTCCTCTCATTTGATTACCAAACTGTTGATTCGCCAATGCCATAGGACCTGCCTACATTTTGGCGTAAATTATGTTTGGCGTATATGCGACAACGTTGGTGAATCCCTAAGATGCGACAAGCAATTAAAGGGATCCACAATAGCTGTACTATCTGTAAAAGATTACAGGGTAAGCCTTACTCCCCAGTTGATCTACCTCCCTTGCCTGAGTTCAGGGTACAAAGGACTGAACCATTTCAGTTATCCGGGGTAGACTACACCGGAGCGATTCATGTTAGAGAATCGCCCGGTAATATCATAAAGGTATATGCCGTTCTATTCACATGTGCGGTAACCAGAGCGATTCATATTGAATTGATTGACGACCTATCCAGTGAGGGGTTTTTGCATACTCTAAGACGCTTTGCAGGCCGCAATGGTTTCCCTCAAATTATTATGAGCGATAATGCGACTTGTTTTGTCGGGGCCTCTAAATATCTCCAGAGTTTAATGGATGGCCCGCAGGTTGTGGCTACCCTCACTGGAAAGGGTTGTCAATGGAGATTTATACCAGCACGTGCACCATGGTTCGGGGCGATTTGGGAGAGAACTATCGGTATCGTCAAATCTGCCATGAAGAAGGTATTAGGAAGGGCAATGGTGACCAGACAGGAGTTGCAAACCATCTTAATAGAGATTGAGATGTCGGTCAACGACAGGCCCTTGACCTATACCTCGGCAGATGTTGATGACCTCTTACCCATTTCGCCTTCTATGCTAACACGTGGACGAACCCTTAATACCTTTCCTAGATCGTCCGTAAATGACGAAGATCTGCAAGACCCTACGTTCGGCAATGCTGACGCCACACGTCGTCGCTTCCAGTATGTAAACAAGGTGTCCGACGATCTATGGAAACGGTGGACCCAAGAATATTTGCTGTCTCTTCGCGAGCGTCACTCTCATAAGATCAAAGGGACGAATCAACGATGGCCTCGTATCGGGGATATCGTCCTGATTCATGATGAGCGTCCTAGGTTATTTTGGAAGCTTGGGAGGATTATCGATTTGTTCCAGGGCATTGATGGTCTTATAAGGGTTGCTAGAATACGAACTTCAACTGGGGTTACTACTTGCCCAGTCGTAAGGTTATATCCCTTGGAGCAGGATGTAGAACTGCCGGATGATCCTGGCGTCTCTACTGATACCCCTCCGTGGGAGAGTGCTGGTGACAGTGCTCCTCAAGGTGGGGCAGCTGATGATGAGAAGGATGTTCCTCCTCAGGCTTCAGGTGGCGCTCGTCCCAAAAGGAGGACGGCTATGAGTTCCGTGGATCTTTGGAGATCTAAGATCAAACAAGGTGATCTTTGACTTCGATGTCCTTTTTTTATTCTCTGTATATAGCTCCTGTATATCATTTTTGGTGGCGGGCAATATGTCGGGAATAGGGTAATGATCCCGACAGTTTTAGGTCCAATAGGACATTTGAATTTGGCGGTATCGTATCGCATGTACGATTTCGGCTGGTTCTTTGTGTATTGTAGTTTATTCTTATGTATAGGTTAAATATTAACTGTAAGTATAAATATCTACATCAGCTCTAGATGTATCATGAAACCAAGTTATGGGTTATAATTATTATGAGCCGGCAGCCATATGTAATTTCGCGAAGCGGTCGGACGCCGGCCCTTTATTCTCTCAATCAACACCATACAGCCAACATCTCCTCCCCCGGCTCTGACTCAACCCACAGTTCACCATGTGCTACAACTACTAATCTATAAACAACAGTCCTACATCACCAGTCCTCTAAGCTAAGTCCATTGTATCGATATTGTATTATGTGAACATTCCTACATGTCATGCAATTGAATTAGCCGTGTGTGGGGGACTGGATTATACCCATCGACTACGTCGTCGTTGGTAATTATATTATAACTATTTGTTGGGATATTTCATGTACCAGTGATATGTAATTTAACCTCTTTATCTAAATTCCCGACAATTATAGTGTCATTTTCACTTTTATGTATTGCTAGGTAAGCTATAATATATATTTTAGTGTCACTTTCACTTGTTCATATTGCTATGAAGGCACTTATTATTAGTTATTTGTGTCTTTTTCACTTTTATTCAGTTTCATTATTATTATAGTGTCACTTTCACTGGACTAGGATAATTGATAGTGTCATTTTCACTTATTTTTTGTTAGTAAGCTATAATATATATTTTAGAGTGTCACTTTCACTTGTTCATATTGTTATGAAGGCACTTATTATTAGTTATTTGTGTCTCTTTCACTTATACTCATTATTTTATATTATTATTAGTAGTTAGCCTACAGTTTAGAGTGTCACTTTCACTGTCATTGTCACAGGCACTTCAATATTGGACTAGAGTGTGAAAGTCGTTGAAGCACCGTCCAGCGCACAGTGCCACTTCACACTCTAGGCATTCCCATGTGGTTTTTTTACTTTATGGGGACTGCGGGTTGTGTGGCTACAGACATGGCACCTCTTCTGCTTCTTGGCAACACCACCTGGTACTTTGGGAGGAAGGGAGTTGAGCTGGTGCTTCCTGAAATAGTCCGCACATGCCGTGCGGTCCAGCCGGCCTGGTCCTTGTAGAGGTCTCGTCTCCCGGCTATGGCATGTTTTTCCAGGAGCTCAAGTATCACCTGCTTGTGGAACTTGCGCAGGGACTTGTACTTCTTGGCTCCGGGAGTCCTCAGACAGTAGATATTGTAGGCATTGAGGGCCGACATATCTACTGTATGCAGAATAAACTTCTTGTACCACCTGCAAGATGTTCACAGGCAGTCGATGAAGCCCATCTGCATGTCGGACTTATCGATGAGATGCATATTCAGATTGTAATCCAGGACAGCAGCTGGTTTCTGGACGGGGTTTTTGGTCTTCCTGCCCACCTTCCCTGTGGCAACCATCTCTGCCTTGTGGCATGTGGTGAGGAGGTTGACCTTCCGCTGGTCATGCCAGTGGATAGAGAGGATGGGGCCACTCTTCTTGTGGAAGATATCCGTCTTCTTGGTCTTGGTTGGGTATGATGGCATGCCCTTCCTCTTGGCCTATACTGTGCCGACAGTTCCGGTCTTGCGGTCATGGAGGTACTTGGTGAGGATTGGCGATGTATAGTAGTTGTCTGTATTCAGGATGTGGTTCTTGTGGAAGTGTTTCTCCATCATCTTCTGTACGACAGCGCCGCCAAATCCAATGTCGGGGTCAGTCACAATTTCGCCACCACTGCCGCTGTAGACCACAAAGTCCAGCACATACCCCCTCTTACAGTCGCAGAGGACGAAGAGCTTGATGCCGAAACGATGTCTCTTCGACGGGATGTACTGTCTGAAATGCAGCCTACCACAGAACAGGACCAGAGACTCGTCGAGGCACTTTTGAAATGGAATCAGGTAGGTGGTAAACTGATTACGTATCATGTCATACAGCTTCCTGATTTTCCATAGTGCGTCGGGAAGGTGGACTGCCATGTTGTTGATCAGGTGGAGATACGAGAGGATGTCAAAATACCTGTCCCTGGACATGTACTTTCCGAATGCTGGAGTTGTGATGAGGTCGGCAGTTATCCAATAATCAGCCAGTGCGTGCTTCCTGATGTGTGGCATCAGCATAGTTAGTGCCAGAAACACATACAATTCTGCCACAGTGACAGCTCCCCATGCCACCATCTTGGCACTGGTCTTTCTGCCAAGAAAGTTAGCACAGATCTCATGGTGATTATTAGTTTCCTCGACGAGGTATTCCATGACTTCGTTGTCGTAGAAGCCACAAAAAAGTTCACTGGGGGTAGCATCTGGGCCACAGGGATATGCTGGTGTCACCCCTGAGCCAATCTGCTGCTCGTCAAAGGCAGGACAATCTGACTTGAAATCTGCCCCATCTGTCCAGACAAACAAGTCAGATGAGCGCGCACGTGCAGGCACACTCCCAGGCACACGCCCTTGCCCACACGGATGCCCACGCGGATGCCCCCCACGCCCATGCCCAGGGGCAGCGGCAACGGCGTCGGCAGGCTGAGCCGCACGCCCACGACCTCGCCCTCAAACTCGTCGTGTTGGGATTTCCTCTGCTTCCACATCCTCTTCGTCCTCCTCCTCCTCCTCAGGTGATGTCAGGTTATCTGGGGCAATGTTGGGGTCGTCAACATCTTCTTCGGGGGACAATTCTGGCGAAGAAGTGACCAGGCGTCGGCTGCGTGGGGGGCGGGAGGTGGAACAATGGGAGCCTCAGCCTCGGGAGTTGGGCTCCTTTTGCGGCGAGCCGAGGGCTTCTCCGCTCCAAATAATGCTCTCCGATGTGATGAGGGCTGTGGCACACTATGGGAGGACAATGCCACACCGCTAGTACCACTTGTAGAAGCCCTTTGCACATCCTGAGGGAGGGATGAAGCCGAGGGCTGTGGGTGACCCGCGCGGCGTCCCCGGTCAAGGCGTCGTGACAAAGGAATGCGGGTGGTCGCTAGACCAGGGTCGGCGTCACTATCACTATCATCGCTTTCCCTAGCTTTTTCTGCTGCCCTGCGTGCTTTCTTGGCTGCACTTTTCACCAATGTTTGCTTATAAAAGTATTTGCCCACTTTCAAGGGCGTACGGGCAGGCAAAGGGAAAGACTAAGCTCCCGGGGTAGGCCTAGGCTGACCAAGCAATGGCGGCGGCGTAGGCCTAGGCTCAAGCACACTCGGAAGTTCTACTTCACCTTCATTCACCACTTCCACATCAGGATCATCACTACTGTCTCCTCCCTCAAACAAATCAACATTGTCATCACCCTCAAACCCCACAAAATCATCGTCTTCACTCGCACTAATAAATTGTTCTTTATCGATCAAGCTTTCTCCACTGCTTTCTTTGATGGCAAAAAGTTCTCTCTCAATCGCACTATCACTCAATAATACCTTTGGTTTCTTACGTTGTTGCTTCTTCTTGCTTGCAACAGGCGTATAGAGCATATTGATATAATACTCCCTATACCGTTTTCCGTTACCCATCAGGGAGAGCGCGTGGAGTGTAAGCGACGTCAACATAGCCGCCTCAGTCCCGCGCTATTAGCCTTACAAGCAGGTACATTAATGGAGACATAATAAGGATGTATTATGTTTATTGTCATATTAGGTCATATTACGGTTACTATATGTTATCGGCATTATCTAATGAATGTATTCTGTTGTTTCAGTTGTCAGCATTGTCTTTATGGAATAAACCTGATGAACATGACAAATGGTTTCAATACCTATTTATGCTGACAACTGCTTGTAAGGCTAATAGCGCGGGACGTAGCGAGCGGGGTAGCAGTGGGGCGCACACGAGGTTGCACGGAATCGGACGCGTCGGAAGACATTTGTTTGCTATAACTCGCTATGATCTAAATACTATTTCCAATTGGGGCAGAGAAAACCTTGTTAACTTTAATGCTTCCAAAACCCAATTTCTCCATCTATCTACCCGTCAGGATCTCCCAGCGGACTATCCCTTATTCTTCAACAATACAAAAATCAACCCTTCATCTTCTCTCAATATTCTTGGTGTCTCTTTTTCTTCTGCTCTCATTTGGAAGGACCATATTACCAGTCTTGCTAAGGCAGCCTCCCAGAAGCTGGGTGTGCTCAACCGCCTTAGGGGGTTCTTTTCCCCTGTACAGCTTCTTGCTCTGTACAGGGGCATAGTGCGCCCTTGTATTGAGTATTGTTCACATGTGTGGGGAGGTTCCTCTCACACTGCTCTCCTAGACAAAGTTGAAAGGAAGGCCTTTCGTATCATTAACTCCCGTCCACTCACCAACTCTCTGCAATCTCTCTCTCTCCGCCGCAATGTTGCATCTCTCTCGCTATTCTATCGCTACTATAATAATCAGTGTTCCTCAGAGCTATCCCAGTGCATACCACCTCCTTTACGTAGGGCACGTGGTACCCGTCTTGCAACTCAATCCCACCCCTACTCTGTGCAACTCTCCAACCCAAGAGTGAAACGTTACTCTCAAACTTTCTTCTACTCAACAGCTGAGCTCTGGAACTCTCTCCCAGAATCAGTCTTTCCCTCTTCCTATGACTTAAATTGCTTCAAACTCCGTGTGTCCAGGCATTTTGGCTCGAACGTCCCTTGATTTTGGCCCTGTCACTCTTTCAACTATGGGGGAGGCACTCGCTATAGGCAGTTATGCCTTTTGCCTCCCTCAATCACATAGAAAAAAAAAAAAAAAAAAAAAAAAAAAAAAAATGGCGGGCACGTAGGAACTGATAACGGTAGTAGTTGATGCTTGGTGGCGCTGCGATCGCCCCTGCAAAGGAAATTTTCGCTGCGCGGATTTCAAAGCACGCTTTCAAGCATAGGGATTTTAAAATGACACCCGGGCTCCGGTCATCTGCCGCAGCGTAATTTTAAAATGCTGCCCGGGCTGGAAGGGTTAACCTAGTTGAACACGTTTACGAACTTTTCATTAATTAAGAGGTATTAAGAACTATGTTCATTTGGATAATTTTTTGAACTCTAACTTCTTTTGGTATCTCGTCACTGATACTGAGTTTTGGTAGTTTCTATATTCTTTCTTTTCCTTGAAGAGATATACACTAGTTGATGATGTCTTCTGATGCTCCGTGGGCCGTCCAGGTTGGCCGGTCGTGTGAAGTTAAGTTACAGTTGGGTTAATGGGCGTGGGGTCTTAAATATGGCTCCGTAACTTGTAATGAAACAGTTGGGCACCATATCGGACTAACGCGAGTATTTAAGCCTATAGTTTTATCAAATATACTCGACTATCCTGACCGTTATATTAACCAATGATGAAGTTCTGTTAAGGTACTCTTGAAGTAGGGTTTTAAATATTGTGTCTCAGTGATGACGGATTAACACAATATCGGACTACCGCAAGAAGAGTAGGTATTGCTCTTCTTGACTGTCACTAACCATTATAAGAGGGTCAAAGAACTCAGGGCGGTGTTAACCTTTTAGTCGCAAATTCTGGTGGGGTGCCACAGACAAAATGCGCCTAGGATTTATATATGCAGAGTTCCCGTGAGGGTGTCTCGCTAAACCCTTATAACACAAAAGATCGTTTTAGCACTTAGATCTTCTGTGAGTAATGGTCGTATAATTTCCAATAGTGAAACGTTGAAAGGTAGGGGTGCCTGTGTCTTTCAACTTTTAACTATAAAGAAATATAACCTGATGAAAGTAATTAAATTAATTCCTGGGTTGCCATAAATAATAAAGTTACTTATATATAGGTCACTATTTTTGTAAACAAATATTTAAACATAAGTGGAGGGTTGCCTACACACTTAAAATTCTAATATTAAAGATACAGACTATCAGAGGTCTCTATGTTAAATGATTTGGTTGCCACAATTAACAAAGATCCTAGAATAGAATTTCTTATTCACAGACAGTAAGGACTTTGGGGTGCCGTCATCCAAACTGTTAGGAAGGGTAAAAATAATATTTCTCCAAAGCGGGGTGCCGACAATTGAGAAAGCTTAGAGTTACTTGCCTTCCTTCAAACTTCCCTAGCCTAATGTGCACCAGTACTGGAGGGTAGGCTACCCTTCTCTGTCGAAGGATAGTAAGGGCGTGTGTTTGCACTGTTTCGTAGGACAAGAAGTCCTTCTTGTCCTAGAGGAGGTGAATCTCAGTTACTTTATAATACTACTCTACTATACTTGAAGAGTAATTCAAAATAATATGATGAGCAGATGTTAGGCAAATTAAGGTTTTATTTGCTGTGAGAACAAAAGGGGAATGGGTATAATAGAACTTTAGTACAGAGTTTCCGGGGTATTTCTCATTGACCTCTAAGCGTGAGAGTTCAAGGGGGTAAGGGGGTATTGTATGTGAGGTTTCCCTGCGTCGTGGATTTATCATTTATTTCTATAAGAGTTTGTCACTGATAACGTTGAATAGAGTTATATGGGAAGGTTAATCTTTCTTTCTAGAGTTATTATTGATCATTACGTTAGGTGTTGTATATAGAGAACATGCGTATGGTACATAAGTAAATGCTGGTCGGCATGGGGTTAGGTTGGTAACCCTGGGGGTCATCGGAAGGGTGCGTGTGTCCCTAGCCTTGCTAGCCTGTGTTTTTATACTAATTTTAGGCAAGGCCTGTGGGCTTGAATATTAGTCCTAGAGTAGCTGAGAATGTTAGATTTTCTTAGTAGACTTTAACACTCCACGAGCGGCTAGGTCGGTAACTTCTACTACCTGGCAAGCGGGTGGTTTTACCCTAAACGACCTTGTTTCCGTGCTCTTTTTCATGCATAAACAAGAACCAGAGCGTAATACAATTATGTATCCCTGAAAGGGCGATAATTGAGCTTTCCAATGACACCAGAACCATCCTTCTACGACCACGCGTTCTCTTGCAACGATCGTGCAAGACGAGTGCAAAATCCCTAAAATATGGTAATATCCTTACATAATTTCCTGTGTAGCGAGGCAGTGAGTGTGGATGTGTGTGGAGAGAACTTTAGTAGTCGCGCGGGACCCGTGCTGAGCGGTCATGAGCCGACTTACGCTCCTCCCATCGCTCGTCTCTCTCTCAGAGCCATTATTGCTCAAAAATTGCACACGGACTTAAGTCGGGCCCCGCCACTTAGTCCTTGGTTCTCTAGGCCGACTTAAGTCGGGTCCCGCTAAACAAGGGTTAACATGGATAGTTTTTAGACTCTGAGTATATAAATAACACGTTTATGGGAGTTATAGGATTTTCATACGTGGAGGCTGAATTGGCAATACTGAGGGTCAGCCATGCCACGCGTCCTGTAGTCCCGCGGTTGTGAAGTTGTAGGTTTGCATACAAGGACCTACAGTGGTTAATATGGGGAATAACAATCTCTGTTCATGCTAGAGTTAGTTAACAAAAGTAAGACAGATATTTTCTAATATGGAAAGATATATAAGAAACAAATCTACAGAGTTAATAGGGGTCCTAGCTGGTGAACTTTTGGTTGGTACCTCTGATGGTCACTTTTTTTTATCTGTGGGCAAAGGTTCGTTGGCCTACCGTACGCCACCTACGACTCTCCAAAGTAGGAAGGAAGAATATGTGGTTTGTTTGAAAAATAGAGAAAATGGTAATATTTGAGAAGACGTGTAGCCTATTGTGGACTGCCTTCTAACTGAAGGATTACACTGGTCCTGTATTTATTTCAGAGATAAAGATAGCACTCCTTTTAATTGAGGATTTACACTTGTGCTTAGACAGGCTACGTGGTGATTATATATATACGAACTTTGATTTCAATATGCGTAGAGTTATTCTGAGTTGGAAGCTGAATGTAATTATTTTCTCTGAGTTAATTCACTATGGTGCTTACGCATAAGTTAACTTGAATTTATTGGTTATTTCCTTTAGCAAAATTATTATCAGTACTTCCCTGATTCATTTGGGTTTCACTAGTACTTTCTTTCTCTCGCTTTTTGCATAAGCTCGTAGTATCCGATGTTTCTAGAATACTTCTTTTTATATACCCGGTAGATATATTTTAACTAATTTCCACTGTTGATCTTTTTATACTCTTTCTCTATAAATACACTAAGTATAGATCCTTTGCACAGTTATTTCTCTTGTGTTTTATAACGGTATGGTAACTTCACTTTCGATTTGTAGAAT
Organism: Paralithodes platypus; assembly: GCA_032716605.1. Classification (NCBI taxonomy): domain Eukaryota; kingdom Metazoa; phylum Arthropoda; class Malacostraca; order Decapoda; family Lithodidae; genus Paralithodes; species Paralithodes platypus. The sequence continues at coordinate 6,634,839 of CM064577.1, read as the reverse complement.
AAGTAATCCCGTCTCCTGGTAGATGCAGATGCATTGGCCTTGGGGTTTATCCTGTCGTGACTGGGTTCCCACAGTTTTACTCAAGCTCTTGGGTTTGGGACCTTGAATACTATCTACTGTGCTGTGGCATCAGTACAATAGAATCGAGTTACGCAGGAGAGAACTCGTTAACTACTCTGGTCTTTATAAGAACTTTGATGCAGGACTTTCAGAGACTTGAGGTTGGCTGGGTGTTTTAAGCTTTTTGGTCTATTTCGGATAAAGCTACTTGCCTTTGGGTAGCGTACTTTATCCACAATAGCGCCAGCTGGGGTAGGGGAAAGATATTAGTTAGCCTCTGTGAAGGAATCTAATAACTAGCCTTGTTGATACCCACTCCAAATAATTACAAGTTAGTCTCAATATTTGAACAGTCTCACGTCTGTGGATAGCGAGAACAATCGTCCTATCGAGCCCTCAAGATTTCAAAACAGCCTTACGTCTGTGGATAGCAAGGACAGTTTTCCAACTGAGCATTGATCCTAAAATCTCCCGCCATAGCCATACCGTTTCTAAGTGCCCCGGCAGGGGTGTTGTTGGGCGGTAGAAAGGCGCCTGGCTGCAGGATGTCCGTGGTGGTTATTTCCTTGTGGCTTCGAGGTGTGGTGGGCAAAGACAATAAGATCGAAAGAGCAAATAGGCTTGCTGGCTCTGCATGTTGCTTGAGTTGCTTTTCTGTTGTCTTGGCCTTGCGTGGTTTGCATGGGCTGGTGACGGAGGTGTGCATGGTTTGCAATACGTGCAATTACTACAATTTAATATCCTCATAAATGCGTTGTTGGAAGAAGAAGATGAATATTTGGTGCTCGGGGCTTGGATAATTTATATTTGGCCTTCTGGTTTGTTCTTGGGCTGCTGGTGATCGGAGCTTGGATAATTTATATTTGGCCTTCTGGTTTGTTCTTGGGCTGCTTATGTAGTTTGTAGGCTGGAGGTAGATGGAGCGGACAGTGGTTGCAAGTTTGTAGATTTGGGATGTTGCAGGAGATGTGTAACCGGCGAGAAACTGATCACATGTTTTTCTCTGCCTTGCGGGGTATATAATTGTCTGCCCTTGAGTTGTTTTCTTTGATACGGGAGGTTGACCTTGAGTGTGTGGCACCAGTGGTGGGGGGGGGGGTGGAGATGGTGGAGGTAGAGGTGGAGATCTCGGTATGTTGGCTATGGCGGTGGTTAGTCCTCTCGTTCCAGATTTGTTTGATCGCCACTCGGTCTCTGCCTGGTGGTGGTAGGCTACAGGCGTGGTGACAAGCTTTTCCATTATTTCACTATCCTTGTGCCAATAAATATAATATGAAGGTACGTCTTGTTGTAATTGTTATGCCAGGTTTTTACTGGGGTTTGATTGGTTTAATTAAATGGGTTCTTCCTAACTGGAGAAGTTAATATTGCTCTATCACATGCAGACACAGAAAGAAAATAGAGGATAATTATCACAAGACGTGCATTCATATTCCGTTTATTTGCACAAGAATATCGCATATGTAAAGCTAGAACAACAATGGTCAAGAACAACAATAATAGATGCACGAACAAGGCTCCCCTACTTCTGCCTCGTAAGACTGGATTATTCTATGTAATATCTAAGTGAGTATGGTGGACCGCTTTCTAACTGAAAGATTACACTTGTCCTGTATTTATTTCAGAGATAAGAATAGCACTCCTTTCAATCGAGGATTTACACTTGTGCTTAGAAAGGCTACGTAGTAATTATATATGTGAACTTTTGGTTTTCACCTGCGTAGAGTTGTTCTGGATTTGGAATCTGAACGTAATTATTTTTCTGATGTTAATTCACTGTGGTGCTTACGCATAAGTTAACTTGAATTTATTTGTTATTAACTGTACCAGAATTATTATCAGTAGTTCCCTGATTTATTTGGGTTTCACTAGCACTTCCTTTCTCTCGCTTTTTGCATACATGCGTAGTATCCGATGTTTCCAGAATACTTCTTATTATATACCCGGTAGATATATTTTAACTACTTTCCACTTTTGATCTTTAATTGTATACTTTCTCTCTGAAAATACACATAAGTATATATTCTTTCCACAGTTAGATCTTCTATAACTTTTAACAGTATAATAACTTCACTTTAGATATGTAGTATAAGTAATCCAATTGGTGCAGTATAAGTAATCCAATTAGTGTAGTATAAGTAATCCAGTCGTCGGTAGAGATGTTGGCCGTGGGGGTTGTCCTGTCGTGACTGGGTTAGCACAGTTTAACCTCTCCGCGGCGCACAGGGGGTTTTCTACAGGGTAAGACTGTGCGCACCTATGATGATTTTGGGACCTATTGCCAATTTCGATAAAAAGTACATCATCGTGTAGGGAATGTTTGCGTGCATCGGCCCATATATATTTGACCCCCCAAAAATGTCTGGGGGGGGTAGGGGAACGGTCCGTAGTTGAAAAATGTGGAGCGAATGGCACCGCGCGGCTAGATTGTCATCGAGCGGCGAGATTTCCCGGCCGAATTTTCACGCGCCCAGGGGATAGAAGGAGAGGGAGGAGGGGGTGGGTTACCGCGTATTATCACGTATATCTCCTTTTTCGAGCCCTTTTAGGCTATTTAGAGTATGTATACGTGTGTAGGGCACCCATATAACAATGAATATGCCTCATAGTGACCAAAAATTGCAATATATAAGGGAATTATAAGATAATTTTTAGGCGGGAATGAAGATGTGTTGGAGGTTTGGCGGCAATTTATGAGCTGAGAGTGTGGTTTACGCCATACATATCACGTATATCTTGTACGTAGAGCACTGTCATGCTATAATACAGACTTGTACGTATGTATACGTGCCATATATCAAAATATATACCGCATATAAACCAATTCATGCGATATTTACGCACATTATCAATGAGTTTCTATGCGTGAACCAAGGTGTGAGTGAGTTGTGGTGGGAATGAAAGGGGGAGAGGGTGTGTTACGCCATAAATATCACGTCAATCTTGTATTTAGAGCACTCTCATGCTATAATAAAGACGTGTACATATGTAGGCGTCCCATATAACAAGGAATATACCGCATATAGCCCAATTGATGCGATATTTACGCAAATTGTGAATGTTTTTCTAGCAGACGGAAGCCTGAAAGGGTGGGTTGGGGGTGGGTGGGTGGGTGGGAGGGAGGCATGCAGGGGTGCAGTGAGTGAGTGAGTGAGTCGTGGAGAGATGGAAGTCAGGCAGATCTCTAGATAGATAACCAGCTTTGTGATAATTGTGGAGGCGCCCCAGGCGTATTGATGTTTGGTATTTTGACCCTTATGTCTACCAGATGGCTGGTGTTCGTTGCCATCAACAGGTCTACAATAACATGAGTCAGGAATGGAGAGAGAGAGAGAGAGAGAGAAACTGAGACATGCGTATGTCGTACGTATAAATGGACTTCAGAATTGCATTTTTATGCAAGCAGACATTGCATTTTAGACACATGTGAAGTATCACAGAAACATGTAGGCCATTGACTGTAAATAAAGTACTATATTTATAGACCACCAGCGACGGTGCTGAGTCAACACAGGCAGATTGCCTTTTGTGATAGAGGGCTAAATATAGACTGGTGTCTCCTTACACTTGCGAAAGGGTAGATTGCCACCAGAGAAACGTTTACTTATTTATTTCGAAGTAATATGCAATCTAAATGTATATTCGAGACCTACTGCAATTATTTGTATGACAGTCATGACTATGTATAATCCAATATACGCGCGTAGGCGAGACATAAGAAAGCTGGTTGAGCAATTTTCGACACCCACACAGTTATTATTCATTTTTATTTACAATATTATACAATACAAATGTATTTGTGAAGAGTATTTTATCCATTATTGTATTTATACCAATTTTGTTCCCAGACAGAGCTGCTGTAGCTGGAGCATCAAGGAGCGGCAAGGGTCACCTCGTGACCGCCTGACCGTGTGAAAATGAGTGGAGTCACACTGAGAGGGGCAATTTTGCTGAGTGTTTGGGCAATTTTTGACAGAATAAAGTTATATAATTACTAATTCTTGACAGAGACAAACTATTATAAACCTTGGCATGATATAATTGATAATCCCATCAATTTACAAACGTAAATTGGTGGGATAATTCATTTTTTTTTTGTATATTGTCATTTCGATTGTAGACACGAAGTTTTGAGTGATATTTGGTATGAGCTCCTGTGGCATGGTTGGTAAGGTCGCGGACTGGAAAACTCAAAGTGTCGTAGGGTAGTGGGATCGAATCCAGGAGGGGGTTATGGGGAAGGTTTTATATTGTCTAGAAAAAAATTATAAATTTTTTTTTTTACAAGATCATGCCATTGTATTCAAACAATATGAAATATTCATAGAATATATCATATTGTAAGAATACAATGACATGACCTTGTTTTCTTTTTTTCTTTTTTTTATTGTTTTATTTTATTATCATAGTAGGTTTGACAGGATTTATTGAAACATATTTATTTTTGTACAATTCATTTGAGGTAAGAAAATAATTATATACACATTACTTTGGCTAATAAGAAACATATATATTGATATACTAAAAAAATAAGGCATATTACATGTAAATCTTTGAAACTTATAAACTAAATAATGAAACATACAATTATATAATGTAAAAGCTATATCACAGGGACATCTTTGGAACTTATACATTATATAATATATATGTTACATTATGAGGTAGCGTGATCAATTAGGTCAGGTCAGGTAAGGTAGGGCGCGAGTCCAGGGCAGGGCAGGGCAGGGGGCGAGTCCAGGGCAGGGCAGGAGGCGAGTCCAGGGCAGGGCAGGGCAGGGCAGGGGCCGACACTCAGTAGTTCTTGAAGGTGTGGTAGTCCCTGAAGCAGTCACCCAGGCAGAGTGCAACTTTGCACTCGGCGCACATTGAGGTGACTCTTTTGGTGACATGGGGTTTCCTGACACTGGAGCTGCAGACGGTGCACTGCACCTGCCTGTGACGAGTGCCAATCAGCTCGGTGTTGGTTGGGTAGTGTCTTTCGACACCCAGCTGGATGCGGTCAGGAACGTGATCCCCATGCCATGCCGTACGTCTGTGAGTGGTGGTGCCATACTTCTCCAGGAGTTGGTAGGAGACGTTGTACACGAACTCCCGGAATTTCAGCTTCTGGTTTGGGGCCATATCCTTTTTCACCAACCACAAGTTGTAGGCGTTCAGCATCGTTATGTCAACTAGGTGGAGGAAGAGCTTGTGATACCACTTCACAGTCTTCCTCAGACACTCAACGCCTGACAGCTGACAGTCAGACTTGTCCACCAGGCGCATGTTTTTTGTGTAGTCCACTACCATGTCGGGCTTGTAGATTGTCTTCCTGGTTCGGTAGTGGATTTTGCCAGAATCCACCTGGGCACCTGTGTGGACGGTGGAAAGCAGGTGGACGTCTCGCTTATCCTTCCACTTCAGGGCTATCAGTTTCCCACACTTCTCGAGCTGCTTGTATTTCTGCCCCTTTCGTCGCCTTCTTCGCACATGCCTCTCGCGGTGTTCCTGGGCCAGGTCGTCTTCTGAAGGTGTGTCACTGGAGGAGGCATCTGTGAGAGGAATGACATCACCTGTGAACTTTGGCATAAACTTTCTTGTCTTTCTGACAGTCCCACATGACCCCGTTTGGTTGTCATAAAGAAACTGGCAGAGAGCAGGAGAAGTATACCAGTTGTCAGTGTAGATGATGTGGCCTTTGCCCAGGTAAGGTGCCAACATTTTCCTGACGATGGCACCTGACATGCCCATGGGGTCATTGGCAGCGGCTTTCGGTACGTCAATGTCAGTTCCTGTATACACGATCATGTCAAGCACTATTCCAGTTTCACAGTCGCACAACACGAAGAGCTTGATTCCGAACCTATGCCTCTTCAAGGGGATATACTGCTTGAAAACAAGACGTCCTTTGAAGAGCACGAGCGACTCATCAATCACCAAATTGAGGAAGGGGTTAAAGTATTTCCTATACCTCTCCAACAACATGGTGAACACATCATCCCGAACTTTCCATATCCTGTCAATCCTGTTAGGATTTTCGTTGTCTGCAAAGTGCATAAATCTTAGCAGCAACAAAAATCTGTCACGAGTCATGAACTTATTGAAAGTTGGGGTGGCGATGAGAGGGTCGTGCTTCCAATAGTGTTGCAAACACATGCTTCTTGATCAGAGGCATGAGGAACAACAAGGCAAAGAACGTCAGAAATTCTTCCACAGTCGTATCCACCCAGCCTCGTATTCTCGCTTTCGGAGAAAGGACGTCCAATCTGCCAAACACCCACCTGTAGTAGGCGTTTGTTTGGGCAACGATGTACGTCATTACCTCCATGTCGAAAAAAGCGAGGAAGAAGTCGCTTTCGTTCGCTTGATCATCACAGGGCCAGTCGTCAGTTGTTCCTGACGTCCCAGGATTGAACTGGGGCACGTCAGGTACAAAATTGACCCCGTCAGACCAATCGAACGAAGGCAGCTGAGGGATCGGAATGTCGTCTGCGTCTGCTTCATCGTCTGAAATATCGCTTCCATGGTCGCGATACAGCACTTCATCATCATTACCCTCCTCTTCACTTGACAGACGATGCCCTTCCTCATTTTCGTCACCGACGTCGGACTCACTCCCACTGTCCACTCCCAAATCCCCCCACCCTTGGTCCCGTGCTAGGGCTTCGTCGTCGAAACCCGGGCTGCCAATGTCCTGCGAATCACCATCAAACAGCAGGGCGGCATACTTAGATGGTGTCAGAGTTTTCCGGGTCACTTTGGCACGTGCGGGAGTCTTATGGACAGGGACAGCAGAGGTGGTGGCAGGGGCGGCGGCAGGGGCGGCGGCAGCGGCGGCGGCAGGGGCAGCAGTGGTGCGTGGCCTTGATGGCAAGATGATGGTGGTGCCTGTCGCCCTTCTCTCTGTTGCTTGGGCAGGGGCGGCATGGGCGGCAGGGGCAGTGGCGGCAGGGGCAGCAGGGCCGGCAGGGACACCAGGGCCAGCAGTCGCTTTCCCAGTCGCTTTCCCTCTCCCTTTCCCCTTCCCCTTCCCTGTTCCTTGGGCAGGGGCGGCAGGGGCGGCAGGGGCAGGGGCAGCAGGGGCGGCAGGGGCAGCAGGGCCGGCAGGGACACCAGGGCCAGCAGTCGCTTTCCCAGTCGCTTTCCCTCTCCCTTTCCCCTTCCCCTTCCCTGTTCCTTGGGCAGGGGCGGCTGGGGCGGCAGGGGCAGCAGGGGCGGCAGGGGCGGCAGGGTCAGCAGGGGCGGCAGGGGCAGCCGCGACAGGGGCAGGTGGTGTTGGTGGGGGGAGGGGGCCTGTGGCGGGCGTACCGGGTCTTTTTCCCCCGCCCGTGCCTTTCATTTTTCCTGCCCCCGCAGGTAATGCAGCCCTAGGGCGGCCTCCTGCGTCGCTGGTACCGGTGGCAGGGGTGGCAGGGGTGGCAGTGGTGGCAGTGGTGGTGGTAGTGGTTGTTGCAGTGGCCTGGGTCGTGGTGGCAGTGTCCCGAAAGACCAATGACCTCTGTGCCATTGCCCTGCTTGCACGTGTTTTTCGTGCTTTGGGTGCTGGTGATTCGTCCTCTGAGCTGTAGGGCGTGTCGTACTGGTAGCTAGGGTCTTTGGCAGCCACCCTCTGCCTTCCACGGCGGCTAACACCACCAGAAGGAGGGCTGGTTGTGTCATCAGGGAGCGAGCGTGAGGGACGTGTAGGCTCCATGACTAGTGCGTGGTTACTGGCGCGGTGGTGCTTGCACGAGTGCGGGGCGAGCGTTTGGCGGGGTGGTATCGAGAGTTGACATGTAGTACTATACCCACACCAATTTTCAGCCGCCTGGCTATAAACGCGCAGTTTTGGTACGTGTTCAAAGTCTCTGCTCTTAAGAGTCTCCCCGCAGTGCGCCGGGGGAACTCTTAAGAGTCTCCCCGCAGCTCCCGGGTTAACTCGAGCCCTTTGGTTTGGGACCTTGAATACTATCGACCTCGCCATGGCAAAGGTAAAATAATAGAATCGAGTTAACGCAGGAGTAAACTCACTGACTACTCTGGTCTTTGAAAGAACTTTGATGTTGAATTTTAGGTTTATTAAAGTTACAGTCCTTCAGCCCATGGATCACAAGGAACAGTACTTACAAACAAGTTAAACCGTTAGCTTCAGTATCACAATTGTTTTTCCGCCCATGGGTCACAAGAACAATTCGATCGGTAAGATTAGGAGTAGTGGGCGTACCACTATCAACATACAGCATAACTCATCTATAAAACATTAACATAATAATAATAATAATAATGAAATTTATTCAGTTAGCAATTTACAGAGTTGGTACCACATAGTATGTTACAAATATGACATGTACCAGCCTTGCATAATTCCAACTAAGGATAACCCAATAATGCTCGGTTCACACATTCACGTACAGTATATTGCTCCCGACAGCTCCCGTCAGGCGTAATCGCCAATTTTGTGTTCTGACGGGAGTAGTACGGCCGTGAACGCCCGTATAACCACGACTATTGCACTTCCCGTACCGTGACGGGGCCAGTGTTACGTCAGTCGTAATGTAGTCGTAGTGAACTACGTACGTGTTTGCGACTTGCGTAAGCATGTCCCCGTTCGTCCGCATGGGCTGCCCGATTTGCGGGAACACAGGCCACGCCCATGCCACGCCCCCACAAGACCTGCGTAGCTGAGGCCGTACGTCTTGGGATTGTTTAGGACCTACCTGGACCGGTTCCGGACAAACGTAGGCACACCCCGTCTGTCCAAACACAGACAAAGACAGTCTTTGTCAACCACGTAGGTATTGGTTGGAATCTGGGAACTACAAAAGGGCAGGACTGGCCACACCTTTGCCATTCCCACTCCTTCCTCGGCACCATGAACAACATCGCGGAATTCATCATGGAGGAGTTAAATTTTGTGAACTCCCTAATCAAACCGGAGAACAGGCATAACACGCGGCTAATGAAATGGATCCTTTCCTACATAGAAATCTTAAAACTAGTTGCAATAGAAAACTACATCCATCAAGAGGAACAAGAGAAGAAGGAGAGGAGCAAGAGGACAGTGTGGGTGTGGCCTTATCTGCAACGAAGGCTTGAACATGGCCATTATGAGAACCTGATGGAAGAGTTGGCCAGAGAATGTCCACACATATACAAGAACTTCACCCGGGTAGACAAACAACTATTTGATGAGATTGTGGAACGTGTCACCCCCATCATTCAGAGGAAACCTACGTTCTGGCGAAAACCCATTCCTCCAGGTCTGCGGGTGGCCATCACCCGTCGTTTCCTCGCTACGGGTGAAACCTACAGGAGCCTGCAGTACTCCTTTCGGGTTGCCCACAACACCATCAGCCAAATTGTTCCAGACACATTCCAGGCCATCATCTCTGTCTACGGAGATCAGGAGCTCAAAACGCCACAATCGCCTGCTGAATGGAAGGAGGTAGCCAGCGGCTTTGAGGAACGATGGAACCTGCCGCATTGTATACGAGCCATTGATGGCAAACACATACGGATCCGCAACCCCTCCTTTGGTGGCACATATTACTTCAACTACAAGAAGTTTTTTTCCATTGTCCTGTTGGCAATTGTTGACTCCAACTACAAGTTCATCTACGTCGACGTTGGTGCCATAGGGTCATGGGCTGATGGTGGTGGCTTTGCACACACCCGTCTGTCTAAGTTGCTTGATAGACACAGCGCCAAACTGCCCCCCGCCGAGGTCATCTCTACCGATCCCACTGGACCACCAACGGAATACTTCTTAGCAGGTGATGATGCATTCCCTCTGCGCGCCTACCTGATGAAGCCCTACCCCCAACGATTCCTCACGAAACCTGAACGGATCTACAACTACAGACTCAGCAGGGGCCGCCGGGTGGTAGAGAACGCCTTTGGCATTCTTGCCAACCGCATCCGGGTTTTCCACACTGCAATGTGTATGAAACCTGAGCGTGCAGAGATTGTTGTGTTGGCCTCATGCATTCTGCACAACATCCTACGAGGCCGAAACTCACCCCGAACAGAGGGTGATCAAGAGGACCCACACACCCACCAACTCATACCTGCCCCCTGGAGGAGTGACCCACCTATAGGAACCAACATCCCAGCCATGTCCCGCAACACTGCAACCAAGGAGCAACGGAACTACCTCAAGACCTACTTCTCTTCCCCTCAAGGATCTGTGGCTTGGCAGCATGACCGTATTTAGGTGAGTTATATCTACTTTAATACTTCTTTGAAATTTGTACGTTTTTCCCCTGTTTGCTTTGTATTTTCCTTTATATTTCAGTTTCATTTAACATTTTTGTTATCGAGTCTTTGACAGTTTGCTTTGTATTGTACTTTTATCTGTTACTTTTTATTTTCTTTAAGTTTGTAGGTTCTTCGATATTTGGTTTATTGTTTATTTTTATATTTCCTTTAATTACGTCAATTGTTCCCTGCTTACTTTATTTTTCATCTTTTACTTTTATATTTCAGTCAAGTTTTTAATTGTTTCCATGTTTCCTTTGTTTTGTAGTTTATGTTTTAGTTACGTTTTCAAGGTTTTTCATATTTATTATTAACCATATTATCATTATTACGTTTCAATTAGTCATTTCTTTGTTATTCTTACTCATTACTTTCAGTATATATTTCATTTGTCATCTTATTAATAAATACTTTAGCTACAATATTGGATATAGAAACACACACGTCATTACACAAATAGATATATTGACTATACATAAATTATCATTAATTGGAAACAGAGACAAGGAGGGTTGCAACTAGGGCTGCTAGGGTGGCTTCTTGGGGGTCTCCAGGGTCTGATCTGGATCGACGGATTGCGCGGGCGTACCGGGATTATATCCAGGTGATGCGGACAGCAGATGATCCAGGTTGAAGCTGGTGTTCCCAAACTGTGAGCCCAAGCTTGAGAGCTCCACTAACTGAGAATGTGTGGGTGTGGAGGCATTAGGTGGCAGGAATGTGCCAGGGGGTGTTGCTGATTGCTGCGGCCGCAGCAATGACTGCAATACATGTGAAGGTACCACGAAGGTAGCAGGCTTGGGCTGGGTCGGCATGGGTTGAGGCAGGGTGGTTGCCGGATTGCCCTGGTACACAACTGTGGTTGCCGGTTGATGCTGCTGTGCCTGGGGTTGGGGTTGGGGCGCCTGAAAGCCATAGTTCCGAGTGGCGTGCAGCATGAGGTCCTGACCAGGCTTGGTAACTCCATCCTCATGGGCAGTTCGGAACCGGTTGAAGGCTGCCATCAGTTCTATCTTCAGTGGGGTGTTGAAATCTGCCGGCAGCCCCACACAGTCCTTGGCCATGACATCCAGGGAGGCGCGCCAATATTGTAGCTCCAGATCCTCGACCACATCCATAACCCCAGCCAGGTTGTGGCGCACCTTCTCCGCAGTTGCAAGGACCTGGTATGGGAACAAGGAACAAGAGAACATTAAACACACGAAACATAACATATTTTAATATTTGACCAATTACGAATTTTAACAAATAAAATTTTGTGGTATTCTGGGAAGCCTACTATGTTCAAAGTTATTGTTACCATTATGGAAAAAGAGAACATTGACACGTTGCACAACACACGAAACATAACATATTTCAATAATTGACCAATTACGAATTTTAACAAATAAAATGTTGTGGTATTCTGGGAAGCCTACTATGTTCAAAGTTATTGTTACCATTATAGAAAAAGAGAACATTGACACGTTGCACAACACACGAAACATAACATATTTCAATAATTGACCAATTACGAATTTTAACAAATAAAATTTTGTGGTATTCTGGGAAGCCTACTATGTTCAAAGTTATTGTTACCATTATGGAAAAAGAGAACATTGACACGTTGCACAACACACGAAACATAACATATTTCAATAATTGACCAATTACGAATTTTAACAAATAAAATTATGTGGTATTCTGGGAAGCCAATATGCTATAGTGGGAGCCTATCATTGGGCTTTGTAATTTTGGTTGGGTGGGACAGGGATCTGCCTTATTTAGGCCAATCGGGTTTCTGCAGACACCCATTTTCTTATGTTCTTATGTTCTTATGTTCAAAGTTATTGTTGCTATTATGAAACTAATATTTCCTCTACTCACTTGCTCCAGGGTTCCTTGTGATGTGGATGCTGTGGATGGTACAGCACCAGGAGGCTTCCCCTGCTTCCCCTTCCGCACAGGCATGGAGATGGCTGGGGTGGTGTCCTCCTGACTCCCGGCAGAGGAGTCCTCCACATCGTCTGTGGGAGGTGCTGGGGCTGGGTCAGGCACAGGCACAGAAGCAGGTTCGGCAGCTTGGGCAGCAGACTGTTGGGACATGAATGTATAATTAGTAACATGTATATACATTATTTATCAACTGTAAAATACCATTCAACATAACCATTCATCCTTGTAACCTTTAAATAAAATGAATAAACTGCTTTGTGATATTATGTGTTTCATTAACAAAAATGTTAGGTATTTATAAACTTAAGTGAACAACATGCATTTAAAAAAACAATGACATCATTATAAGCAAAATAATTCAAAAAAATACAAAACCTGTCACTGTCCTGAGGACGCCAAACCTCTTGGCTTGCTATCGCTCGCCAGGAAAATATTGATGTGTTTGTCGATTTAATAGTGAAAGGGTTGGAAAACATAAAAAATATAAACGTACCTGAGGCATACCAAGTGTCCTGGGCTTATTTTGCCGCACGATGTGTGGCTTCAGGAAGCGGAAAATGTCAATGATCCACTTCTCCCGCTCCGTCAACCTTTTGGCCCCATCACCACTCTTCAGCTTGGTGAGCCTGCCGAACCTGGAGCGGAGAGAGGTGAACCACGTCATCAAGTCCAAGGCTGGGATGGGGGGTTCCATGCTGGCTGCCTTCTCCGCCACAACATGGTCTATGTGTTCCTTCTGTTTGTGCCTGGGATCACCTTTGTCATACAGAAAAGGCGCCTCGAGCTCCAGCCACTCTCCCAGCATACGCTCAATCTCCTCCGTCAGGATAATGTCGGTGCTCTTCCGGCGCCGTTTTCGCCGTTGTTGTTGCTGTGGCTGTTCGACGCCGGAATTAGTAGGGGATGGGTCCTCGTCGTCGTCGTCGTCGTCATCACTTTCCTCATGACCATCTTCGACTTGCCCCATGACCTCTCCATTCTCGTCGTCGATGGTGATCAACAATTCTGCCTGCTCAGCAGAGTTGGAGGTGCCAGGCATCGAGGGGGCAGGCGGTGAGGTGGCAGACGTCGATGGGGCAGGCGGAGAGGTGGCAGGCGTTGAGGGGGCAGGCGGAGAGGGGGCAGGCGGAGAGGTGGCAGGCGTCGAGGTGGAAGGGGAAACCTTCCTGGCCTTCTTCCCGCTTTTCTTGGTATTCATGGTGACAGGGCAGGGCAGGGCAGGGCAGGGCAGGGCAGCATGCAGAGGGTGGCAGGGTTGGCTGGGTTGTTGCTCCGGTATGGTGAGAGGTATGACTGACGGCAGTGTGTCCCGCTGGTCCTTATATACCCCCCGTACATCGTTGCCACGTCTTCCCGCCAGCCCGCAGTGCGGCGGTGTTGCCGTATACTTCCCGACGAACGTAAACTTTCCCGTTTGACGGCAATATTTTACGATTGACGTGAGCAGCTCACGTCTGACGTGCGAGTGGCTACGTCTGACGAGGCTGCTCCCGTCAAACGGCCGTGGTGGGCCGGACGGTCGTAAAAGTTCCCGACTTTTGACATACGTGAGCGCGAGCCACGTATCTGATTCGAATTTCAAAACATACCGGGCGGCATCGTCCGCACCAACCGCCTCCCTGACCCGCGTGGCTACTCCCGCCATGCGTACCAACCCCCCCTGACTGTACACAATTTCATTTATGTTTTGCGTAATATGCCCTTACGTTTGACCAAACTACCAATAAACCTTCGTACGGGAGCTGTCGGGAGCATATACGTGAATGTGTGAACCGAGCATAAGGCCGTTAGGCGTATTTCCATTAGGGTCCTTGTGGGATTAGGTTAGCTGGGGAAATGGGGAGGATAAAGAAATAGATACTTTAGAGAAAGTATTTCTAGGGGGTTATTTTATGATACCTTACATCCTATAGTAAATATCAGTAATCTGTAATCAGTAATCATTTCAGTTTGGTTTGTCTATCTCTTATGTCGTATTTAGTAGTAGACATAAGCTTGGTGCTCCCTTCTCGCAGCTGTCCGGTTCAGGTGTTCCTTCAGGCTACGTCTGAAGGAATACAGTGTTCTCTTTTCACGGACTGACTGGGGTAGGTCGTTCTAGTCTTTGATGGCAGTGGGGCAGTGGGGTAACCTAACCTAACCTAACCTAGTATTCATGTAGTACTAGGTTAGGTTACGTTAGGTTAGGTTAATGTTTTATAGGTGATTTATGCTGTATGTCGGTAGTGGTACGTCCACTACTCCTAATCTTACCAACAATTCTTACTATTGAGCCCTCAATCTTCCAACTGTCCTTCCACCCATGGATCACAAGAAACAGCCTTTCAATTGAGTATCGATCTTAGAATTTCCTGCTAAGGTCACCTCTTTTCTCAGCGTATTGGCGGTGGTGTGGCTGCGCATCAGAAAGGCGCCTAGGGGTAGGGTATTGTAGGACGGCTGGTTCCGTGTGGCTTGGAGGGGGGGGGTGATATGGGGTAACCGTATATCTCGGCTCCTCTGGTCATTGCGGCGATGCGGCTGTGGTCTACAGTGGCAAGGGGTTGTCCGGTATTTATGGTGCCATTCTTGGTGTCGCCTGTCTTTCCCACTGTAGGAATCTGTTTTTACACCATACCCGAAAGAGGATTTATGGAGTTCCGATCTTACTCTCAACCATCTGAACAATTTTACCAGCACACCTAAACTTCGTTAGATGTGGAATAGCCTCACAAAAATATGTCAGGGCCTGGGATTGAACCTGGGACCCCTGGGCTATGAGGCAAACACCTTACCAGTGTCACCAAGAGGGATACCTCTATTGGTCTAACTGGTAAGGTACGTACGTGTCTGCCTCACACCCAAGGGTCGAGAGTTCGTGCCCCCACCAGGGCATGATATTTTCGTGAGGCTATTTCCGCATTTAACGAAGTTTAGGTGTGTTGGTGAAATTGTTCAGATGGTTACTTACCAGGTTTACTTACCAGGTAGGGCCACGCACTGTCCACGGAGCAGCTGTGTTCAGTGGGGGCCCAAGACATGAATACGGGCACTCTAACTAGATGCACGATTAGTAGCAGTTACTGGGAGTCCGGCAGAGATAGTTAGTCTATATTGTGCCCTCGTTGGAGACTAGCTTTTTTGTTGTGTTAGTTTGTTTGAGATGTATATGTTTAGGTGTTTTAGATGTGTGTTTTGAGTGTTTTAGTGAAATTCGTGGAGGGAGTCGTGTATTTCTGCTTGGAGGCGTTGCTTGAAGAGTCTGAGATTTGGTGCAGTAACGGTGTCCTCTGAAAGTGAGTTCCACCTCTTGACGACTCTGTGGGAGAAAAATCTTCTTCTGGCTTCTGAGGAGCAGTGCTGTACTTGGATTTTGTAACTGTGGCCTCTGGTGCCAGTCTTAGGGGCCATGGTGAAGAGGTCGGTGGGGTTGATGGGTGAGAGGCCATGGAAGATCTTGTAGCAGTAGATTTGGTCGTACCTGATCAGTCTGCCCCTGACTGAGTGGAGTTTGAGTCTTTGTAGGCGCTCGTCGTGTGGGTAGTCGCTAAGGCCGGAGATCTGCTTCGTCCATCTTCTCTGGACAGACTCTGTGAGTCTGCTGTCAGTCAGGTAGTCTTGGTTCCAGAGTGGGGACGCAAAGTCGAGGATGGGTCTTAGGTCGACCTTTAGTTGAGAGTAAGATCGGAGCTCTATAAATCCTCTTTCGGGTATGGTGTAAAAACTGATCCCCACACCACTTCTCTCACTTCTTGGCGCTTTGGCATTATCCCTGTTGATGACTAGGCTATATTTCCTGGTGTTGGAGGGCAGCCCATCTCGTCGGTAATGGTGCGAGCACGTCTGTCTGGGCTGGGGGTTGTGCCCTTGTTGAGGTGAGGATGGATGGGAGAATTTAGTCTTTCTTGTTTATTGTTTTTCTTTCCCTGGACTTTGGAATTGTTGATGGTGATGAGTAAGATCCCTTCTGGTGTTGGAGGACGTATCGATCTTAGAATTTCCTGCTGAGGTTACCTCTTTTCTCAGCGTCTTGGCGGTGCATCAGAAAGGCACCAAGGGGTAGGGTATTGTAGGGCGGCTGGTTCCGTGTGGCTTGGAGGGGGGGTGATATGGGTGACTGGAAGACTCGGCCCATGGGATAACTCGGCTCGGACAGCTCGGCCCACTTTTGGACAACTCGGCCACGACGGCGAGACAACTCGGCCCATTATTTGAGACAACTCGGCCCATGTTTTGCTATGGGGGAATTTGACGAGACCAGTCAGGATATAGGATGGGGAGAGCTAGGCCTATATATGGCTTTATGGCGTACGTGTGTGTAATGAGGGCGAAATGTTCGTTTATTGTAGGCTATAATTATGTCATAGGCTAGTTCTCCCGATTCATAATGTGTAGGTTAGGTTAGGTTAATTACGAGTTGTCTAGTAATTAACACGGGGCCGAGCTGTCTCGTTTTTACTGGGCCAAGCTGTCTCGCCGTGGGCCGAGCTGTCCCGTGGGCAGAGTAGTCTAGCATTCTTCCCAAGTATTTTATTTCTTTTGCAACTGCGATATTTCTTATTTCTTCTGCTCTTTCTTTCATGTTATATATCAGTATGTTGCTCTTGTCTTTGTTTATACTTATAATTGTTCTCATTACAAGTAAGCTAAACAATAAAGTATTTAGTGCTTCTACCGGCTTTAATTTAGCGCGTTAATAATTCACAGTCGATGCTCTCTTATTTTCCGTACGGTGTTGTTATTACTTATGAACCCAAACGCCACATGTGATGTTGATGTGAACCTAAACACAAGTGGCGAGCTCGATATAATATTCCTTATATTGTTATTTGAACGGCTTAACCAAGAGAAAAACGACTGTGAATCGAGTTGGAGAGAGTGAAGGTGCCAGCTTCGTAATAATGAGAAGTAATTGGAATTGAATCTACATAGGCCTAGGAATACTTCACTATTGAAAAGGTTTGTTGTGCATGGAGGTTGGAGTCAGTTATCGGTAGAGTCGTAGACTCTTCATGTTTTGTTACTCAAATACAATACTTTAATGTGTATATATGTTAGGCCCCTATTGAGGATTTTAATTTAGGGTGCCAAAATAGGATTTGGTAAACATTGAAGAGACCCCGGACCAGGGTGCCAAAAGAGAAAAAAGTTAGGTAAATATTTACGAGTCGCACCACAGCTGGTTCTCATTTCTAATGGTAGTTTTGGGTTCCTATCATTCTATGCTTCATTACTAGGCCTAGCCTATAGCCTATACTTTTTATCCACGGGAATTTTTTTGTTTTTCTTGGCTTAGGCTAGGCCTAATTTTTTTTTTAGCATTAACCTAACCATAAAACCTAACCTAACCTAACAGCCCCCAAATACATTTTGGTTAGGTTAGGCCTAGCCTAATGTGATTAGGGTAAGCGATTTTTCTCCAAATTGTTGATGTAGGCCTAGGTGTCATTCCCGGGAAACTAACATAATACATATTAGCCTAGCCTATATGGATATTTACGTTTTAAGGGTTTGTTTACACTTCTTCTTTTTCGTCTTCATCTGGGAGACTTCTTTTGCGTGACTGTCAGTCAACAACTGAGACATCTGGTGGCGAATGCAATGAACTATACTGGTGGCGTCGTGGCCCACTGGCCAAAGTAATCACCCTACCTAATTCATGCCAAGAGTACTCGAGTTCACTCGAGTTCACTGACACGTGATGTCTATCGACCAATCAGGTGATGCCATGATTTGGAAAACAGGTGGCCGAGGATATAGCCTCTAAGCTGTCAGTTTGACTCTGGCCAGCTTGTGTAGAGGGTGTGAGCCGATCAAAGCTTTTTCCACCGTCTTTAAAAACACTGAGGCTGCTTAAGACCTTTTCGCCTTCCAATAAGTGTAAACTGTCCAAAGTGCAATAACCAGTGTTCCAAATACAGCTGACGAGGACAGCTGGTTTTGAAATGCACATACACTTGTTTTACATGGAAAAATTCGAAACAAAAATCCACCAGCTGTTGACCAAGATGAGTGGTGATCGAGCCTCCAGCGGCCAGCCAGGCAGCCCAGTACCTCCTCTGTTCATTAAGGTTAGTTGGTTGGTTGGGACAACATAAAGGAGCCGGACCACAGCTAGCTCGGGAATCTTAATGGGTCAGGGTGTCAATCCACAAAATATGAATTGTGTTATCATTATGGTTTATTATTTTGTTATCATCATAGCGCGGCGAAGGCGCGAGCTCTAGGGGGGTCCGGGGGCATGCCCCCCAGATTTTTTTTTTTTTTGAGAATTTAGGTGTCTAAAACAGTATTTCCTGCAATAAAAAAAACAATCAAGATGAAAAATATGGAGACCAAAATTGTGTCAATTTAGCCTAGCCTACCTTTTTTTTTTGGGGGGGAGGGGGAGTTTCTGTTATCATTATACAAAAAGTTCATTGCGTTATCACTCAAAAAAACAGCGTCGTTTGACACCCTGTTAATGGGTCATCGCAAAGTACCGGTAACATAAAGTAAAAGATTTTTTTGCATAGGCCTAGGATTAAACTGGCATGCAAGGGCTAGTTGGTGAATGCCATCGAAGTCGGCGCAGATACGAAGTCGTCTCACTCGTCGCACCAACTCGACGCACTCGTCGCACCAACTCGGCACCATGTGCTCGGCGCATTTTGAAAATGTTCATTACGAATTTTCATATTTTATTGTACGACCCACATCATTCAAATAATATAAATCTTCATATAATTGCTTCATGGATGATGAAAGGTGTTTTGAATACGATATTATATAGTGAGACTACAGTAGGCTATATATAGATCAATCATATACAAATCTAGTCTTAACGTATTTTGGAACTGTTCATTACGGATTTGCGTAATTCATTGTTGACCAATATCATTCAATTGGGTGTCATATATATTCAAATATATAAAACGCAACACTGCTGTAAGTCAGTAAATAAATGAAACCGTCTGAAACACCTGGCCGTCAGTTGATCTTTAGAAATTAAATTTTGTTTGTGAAAACGAAACGATACTTTGTGATTTTTTTTTTAAACAGTAGTCTACCAAATTCTGAGCATAGGCTATTGTTACAACTCTCACTGTCATTGCTTATCTGACATTCACTACCGGTACATCATTAAGTATATTTGGAAAAATGTTATTTTAATACCACAAATTTTCCGAGTGTTTTTTATAAACAAAATAGGTCATTTGCATCAATATATAGTGTTTGTAATTAATTAGAAATCTCGGGAAAACCTATTTTCCCCATTAGGCCTATCGATCGATGTTGAGACACACCCCCCAATAGTGATTTGAAAAGACATTAGCCTAACCTAACAACCTTACCTAACCTAACCTAGTATTATGGGTGGGGGCTGCCGCCCCCACACCCCCGCTGGTTGAGTGCTAATCCCTTAATAAAAAAAATAAAAAAAAATTGGCTGTCGATTATACGAAGGTGAAAGAAAAGTCGATGAAGTCTATGGTGTTTACTCTGCAATTTTCAGCTTGATTGTACATTGATAACGGGAAAGTACCGTATTGACAACCTTGTTACGAAAATTAAATTTTAGTACCATACTTTTATATTAGGTTTTTCCGAGGGTTTAACACATTTTCATATGATCTTTAGAGCTATCGATGACTGAAAGTACCGTATTGACAACCTTGTTACGAAAAAGACATTTTAGTACCATACTTTTTTATTATGTTTTGCCGAGGGTTAAAACAAATTTTCTTATGATCTTTAGAGCATATAGATTCAATATTTATCTTCAAATATATCAACAAAATTCGTGGTATTAAAATAACATTGAACCGTATATTTTTTAGGCCGATATGATTTATCTATAATATAGCCTACTGTAGTCTCACTATATAATATCGTATTCAAAACACCTTTCATCATCCATGAAGCCATTATTTGAAGATTTATATTATTTGAATGATGTGGATCGTACAATAAAATATGAAAATTCGTAATGAACATTTTCAAAATGCGCCGAGCATATGGTGCCGAGTTCGTGCGACGAGTGCGTCGAGTTAGTGAGACGAGTTGGTAGATGCGCCGAGTTCACCTGATACCCTAGTTGGTTATACTGATGTTTTGGACGGACAGTTAGCCCATCGATCTTTTTAGGCCTAATAGGTCCGGTAGAGCATAGGCTATGTATACATCATTGCTATATATGTCATTAACCTCTGAAGTGCGCATGGGGGTAATTGGAAACGTCCCCCTGTGCTGACGTATTTGAGGTGTTTCCGTCACTAAAATATTCATTGTGCCATTAATAGCATTAATATTTATCCATATGCGCCTATTATGGGTTGATTATAAAGGTATTAACCTGAAACAACAATAAAACGAGTGAAAACAGCGTTTGGATGGTCAAAATCGGAGATATAGCCCGCGAGTTGTATAATGTATGGGTGAGGCAATCTGCTTTCCCGCCAATTTCCCCCAAGGCCACTGAGACACAGTCGATCGATACTCTCTCTCTCTCTCTTGCACTCGCTTGCTATCAGTGATGACCACACCCTCCAATCGGATTTCTAATGTTAGCACGAAAATATACCTCAGAATAAGGGAATAACAGGGAAAATAGGTGATAACTGAAGGAGAGGAGGAAAGTGGGGAAGGAGGGGAGGTAGAGGACTGAGATTTTGCATGGCCCAGGGGCCAAAAAAAAAAAAAAAAAATAAAAAAAAAAATATATTTTTTTTTTCGATGTCAAAAGTTGATTTTTATTTTCTCTGACTCTTAAGAGTCTTCCCGCAGTGCGCCGGGGGAACTCTTAAGAGTCTCCCCGCAGCTCCCGGG
Organism: Paralithodes platypus; assembly: GCA_032716605.1. Classification (NCBI taxonomy): domain Eukaryota; kingdom Metazoa; phylum Arthropoda; class Malacostraca; order Decapoda; family Lithodidae; genus Paralithodes; species Paralithodes platypus. The sequence continues at coordinate 6,613,839 of CM064577.1, read as the reverse complement.
TTAAGAGCTGAAATGTATTATAAGGGAGAACAAAAATAAAATAAAATACATAGGCCTACTGTAAAACAATAAGTTTTTCAGCCAGTACCCAACCAGCGGGGGTGTGGGGGCGGCAGCCCCCACCAATAATACTAGGTTAGGTTAGGTTAGGGTAGGTTGTTAGGTTAGGCTAATGTTAACCCCATTCTTACTAGGTTAGGTTAGGTAAGGTTGTTAGGTTAGGCTAATGTTAACCCCATTCTTACTAGGTTAGGTAGGGAAGGTTGTTAGGTTAGGCTAATGTTAACCCCATTCTTACTAGGTTAGGTTAGGTAAGGTTGTTAGGTTAGGCTAATGTTAACCCCATTCTTACTAAGTTAGGTTAGGTAAGGTTGTTAGGTTAGGCTAATGTTAAACCCATTCTTACTAGGTTAGGTAAGGTTGTTAGGTTAGGCTAATGTTAACCCCATTCTTACTTCGTTAGGTTAGGCTAATGTTAACCTTATGAAAACCCAAACAAAGATTTTATTAGGGTTACTGTGTAATTTTAACATGAACATTAGTAAAATCCGAGCCAAGTTTCGTCAAAACTTGGCTCGTGTTTTCTAAATGTCGGGTTATATGGTTATGGAAATTTACAAAACCCGAGCCAACATGTTAATAAGGTTACTGTGTTATTTTAATTTTTAAATTAGTTAGGCTAAATCCGAGCCACGTTTCGTCAAAACTTGGCTCGGGTTTTAAAAAAAGTCGGGTTTTATGGGTCTGGAAATTGACAAAACCCGAGCCAATATTTTACCAAGGTTACTGTGTTTTTTCATTTTTACATTTGTTAAATCCGAGCCAAGTTTCGTCAAAACTTGGCTCGGGTTTTCAAAAAATCAGGTTTTATGGGTCTGGAAATTGAACAAACCCGAGCCAAATTTGGGTTACAAATGTGTATTATCGTGTTCTATACGCTTTTTACCCCTCAATTTCCCTGATCTTCATAGCCCTCCCCACTATCGGGGGGCGTGTCTTTAGATTGATGGATAATGGGTAAATGCTTAATTCCCATTCAATTTCATCACTAGATTCGACTAAAACACCAAAAACAAAATAAAAATACCAAAAAAAAATACCTGAAAAACACGTTGTTGCTTCTCCTGTATATTAACCGTTTTTTTGGTTAGGTTAATGACAAAAAAAAAAATCCCAAGAAAAAAAATGAAAAATCCCAAGATTTCGTTTTTTTTTTTTCCCCGGGGATAAAAAGTACTGTATATATATAGAAATGAAGCATATGATGATAGGAACCCAAAACTACCATTACAAATGTGCTACCTATATTGTTGCGTCTCCTGTATATTAACCATATATATATATATAGGGAATGTTTGTTCTAAATGGCGTGTGTACGAATCGGTGCCATCTATAGGAAGGCATTGACAACCATGTTACGAAAACATTCCATTTTAGTATATACCATATATTTTTATTAGGTTTTGCCGAGGGTTGAAACTAATTTTAATATGATGCTTAGAGCATATAGATTCCATATCTGTCTTCAAATATGTCAAAATAATTGGTGACAAATTAATGGAGTTATACTAAAAATAGAGTTTAAGGAATCGATACGATGGGGGGTCCGGGGGCATGCCCCCCCCCCCCCGGGATTTTTTTTGACATTTTAGGGTGTCAGAGAGGTACCTGGAACTCTCGTCGACCGGAATTCTCGTCGACGTCGACTAGTGTTCCAATTTTTGCCGTCGACGAGTGTTCCAATTAAGTGGTGTTTTTTGGGGGGAGACATCCTTTTCAACTGTCTCCTCTATTGTCTTTGTTTTATATATATAATATATATATATATATTTTCTATTTATATACGTTCATTCCATATTGGAATTAACCTTAATCGTATTTATTATCAGTTCAATTGTTTGTTTTATTTTGAGACATAATTCATAAATGATAAAAATTATGCAAGATATATGTAGGCTATTTGTATTATTATATATTTAGTCGTAGTTTTTTCATACATTACAAAACAAATCATTACCGGTACATCCCACGCCCGCAGAACAGTGGCTTGAAACAGGGAATGGCTTGCCTTCTGGTGCCTCTCCATCTTCTCTTGGGCCACAAGTTGATGCTGCACTTGTGCAGAACCTCAATTAGTTCATACACATTGCAGCTCGCCCCGGCTCTTTCACACAACTTGTTATTACAGTTCGGTATTTGAAGGGAACTATGGATGATGACAAAAACAAACAATGAAAAAAAAAATGGTTCGAATCGTCATTTAAGCTTGCATTCCTTTTTCTTAAAGCTTCACCAAAACTTGTATATATAATACCATTATTATATATATATATATATATATATATATATATATATATATTATATTATATATACTGTACCTTTATACCTTAGTGGAAACTAAGAAGAAATCAAATAAAAAACAAAACAATCCAGACGAAAAAACCTACAAACAATAAAAGGGAGGTGCTTTTGCAAAGGGATTCGTTCAAATCGGCATTCACTTGCAATCCTTTTATCGCATCAGTTACCACTACACAACGAACCACTTACCTACACAACCACTTTTCTTAAGCGTCACCATAACTTCTAATAGTTTACCCGGTATATATAAATATATGTTTTTAAACTTTATTCTTTCTTTTCAACGATTTTTTTGTAAGTGGACCTGTCGACGAGTGTTCCATCGTCGACGAGAGTTCTAGGTTCGCGCTTCGACGAGAGTTCCATAATTCGTCAAGAGAGGGCATTTAGTGACTTCAAGGCCATAAAATGGCTCAGATACTGTTAAAAAATAAGGTTATCTAGACAAATTTTGAAAAAGATAATAGACCTAGCCTAGGCTAAAAAAAAAAAAAAAAAGCCTAGCCTAGGCCTAATCCTAGGTCGTTATACGCTAGTATGCTTTTCCTACATTCCGTTGCTGATTGTAAAATACTGAGGGGGGCCTTGCCTCCCTCAACATATTTTGTATCCCACAGCAAACGGTTAGGCCTATGGCCAAATAGCCTAGGCTAGTTATTTTTCGCGAGTGAAGGGGCGTGTTTTTAGATTGTTGTTTAATGGGTAAATATGCATCTCCCCCTATTTTCACACATCAAAACACCCTTACACAACTCTAAACTAGATAAAAACAATCGAAGCGATTTTTTTGCAATTTAAGTACATCATCTTTATATTGACCCTTTTACCCAGACCCCCACTGGAATTAGTAGTTGGTATTGATATAGGCCCTAGTACATGACAAAATTGTGTGGATTCGGAAACGAGAAAACAAAGAATATGATCTATTGATTCAAGTTGGCTGCCTTTCTTGTTTCTTACTTCCACGGTTCCACCCTTACATAGCCAGTAGCCTAACCTGCCGTGACTGAGTCTAATAGAAAATATAATTTCCGACGGTAATAGGCCTAACATATTTGGGATGGATGTAGAGTTCGGGCGTACGGTCGTCATTGTTTATATAGGGCGATCGCCGCGGTCGCACTTTCGTTCCCGTCTATTTCGACGCTATATTTTCTGCTATTTGCCCCCTGTCATTACTACATGAATACTAGGTTAGGTTAGGTTAAAATAGACGGGAACATGATGGGGAAAGGTCCGACGCCACTACGCGTATTGTAAACAAAGATGGCGGTACGCCCGCTCACTACATCCTACCCACATATTACAGCAAAAATTACAAAGCCTATAGGCCTAGGCGGCTAGGCCTTTGATAAAATCACCGAGCTGCCTGCATTGTAAGGTAAAAGTAACCTTGTCCATACATAGGCTAGGCTATCACCTGGCTACTGGTAAGTTACGTAAGTTACGGTAAGTAGGCGGTAAATTGATACGGTGTGACAGTCACAAGTTTTAGAATGTGTGTTTTTTTGTTTTTGCATTTTTTCTTTGATATACAGTGTTGTTTTACCTAACTAAGAAACCTAACCTAACCTAAAAGTAATACGTGGATAGAAACTAACCTAAAATGTACGCAATTACCAAAGCAGCACTGGATCGCGCAACTGTAAGGTCCCCCGAGTAAGGTAGGAGGGAAAAAAAAATCTATAAAGCAGAAATCCCATAAAACAGGACTTGTCATTATGCAGACAAGACTGTGTTTTACCCTATATCTCCCTTATAATACATTTGCGACGGGAAGGACATATATAGGACGACTGAAGACTATTATATAACATACCTATAGGCTACACAAACATCGATGGGGCTTGTAACTGTCAAACCGTAAAATCTTACCAAGAAGGCTAATAGCCTAACAGGCTAACACTGTCAAATGACTGTACAGTACTAGGTAATGACAATGTAAATTAATCTAATAAATTGAGTCATGAAAGACTCATTATATGATTAGTATAGTTACAGTAGGCTATAGGCTAGCCTAAACCTAGCAGTCTAACTACTATAATTCTATTCTAGGCCTTAGGCCTAGCCTATATAAAATATAATTTACAAGTAGATCTAGGGCCCTAGGTTAGGCTAGGCCCTAATTAGGCGACCAAACTGATAAATTAGTTCAAACCCTGTAGCTTACCGTAACACAATAGCTTTAAAAAATCCAAAATTGCCTAGGCCTAGCTGTCTAGGTCACATAATCCAAGAGTCAAGTAGCCTAAATTAGGCTAGGTTTAACCTTTAGGCCTAGGAATAGGATAGCCTACTTACACTTTTCATGAAATCCTGGCAGCAGTTTCAAGCTGGAATCTGATTATCTGCAGGATGAAAGTCCAAGATTTCAATGTTCAGACACCGAGTGCCAGTGGCAGTGTAAATATGTGCACTGTGCTACACTTAGCCTAGTCGTTGACCTTAGATGATCTACTAAGAGTATAACAATATGGTGATTGACTAGTACTGTTACTTCTCACTGTCATTTATGTGACTTAATTACAAGCCAGCCACCTGTGGCTGAGCAGCTGATTGCCCAGATCACATATCTCACATTTGACATACATATACAGTATAACAATAAGACACTACTTATGAGTGACACAAGTTACTTGACATAGTGTTTTAGCTTTTAAGAGGTACAATTTTCTATATATTGAGTTATTTCCAACTGTAATGTCACACTAATACACATTAGAATCCAGTCACAGTGCAGAAAAATGGTGACTAGAAAGATTTCTAAAAAAAATCTCGCTCTTAATTACTATAAAAACAGTAATTAACAGCTTGTGTCACCATGCCTGAACCGCCTCATATTTAACACTCTGGAAAACACTTAAAACGGCGTTGACACCCAAATCCAACGTGCGCATTCTTATCTATACCCTCCTACCTAACCTGTAACCAATTCTGGGCCGTCAGCTTATAATTTTAATTGGGTTTTCAGACTTCACAGTAATTAAGGAAGACCGATAAAAGTTACAGACCAGTTCCAACTGAAGGCACCAAACAACAAACTCTCATAAGGGGATCATGTATAGTATTGGATCTTAGGATTCAGTCCTCTAATTTTAGGATCTGGTAATATCTGAAACTTGTCTGATATTATTTTGTCACTTACAGTATATTAAATTAGTTCGTCTATAATTTGGTATGGTGGCTTCGGTGCTTAACGCCATTTACGAAATATGATAATGTGGCTAATTACTTTGTACTTTGAGTGTTTATGTGTTGAAAATAACATGTAATAAGCAATTATTATTTGTTTTTAATCATCTTTTAGTTACAGTTGGTTTCTATACAACAAAATTATATTTTAGTGCAGTATATGTCGAGATGTCATAAGGAGCGAATGCTTCAATCACATATCAAAACAATAAGATCGCATACAGAGTCACAGATAGGGAGGTCCGGAGCTAATGTGTGTGATTAAAAGCTTTTCACGACTCCAAGCTTAAGTATTTGTAGGTAGGTTGGTAAATATACTTATTAGTTAATGTTCATAGATAAGATAAATTGTACCAAGAACGCGTGTGTTGTCCACTGCTGGGCTGCTCAGCTCCTCCAGCCTCCGAACGATCTCAAAATAGTAATTAAGACATTTTTCCTTCGTTGGTAGTAAGATATAAAACGACCTATTTTGTCACACTGCCCCGGACACCCTTTTTACTAGTTAATTCTATTTTTTGTTTTTTTTTAATTTGATATACAGTGTTGTTTAACCCTTCCTACCTGGGCTGCCTTAGGTAAGGACAGCTAGGCAGAAGGGCAGCTACCCGGGTGTCCTTGTGACAGACAGTAAGCTTGCAAGCCTTGCAAGCTTGATCCGAACGCCGTGCGTCGGACGAATGTAAACAAAGTCGGTCGCTTCGTCACCGCACCTCCGAAAACAAGAAGGAGAAGACTCGTTTGTTATTATACGTCTGTATGTCGTAGTTTCATTAGTGAAAAGATCGTCGTATTGCTAACATTGCCTGAAAATGCTCTCCACTAAAATCGTCATCACAACTGAACCAGTTGACTTAGAGAGCTCTACTCAACGCCAGTTTACAGATTGGAAACCGCACTACGTTTAGGGATGCGTGGGAAATTTCTAGCAGTTAAAATAAGCAAAAATACGGTAGCCTAGGCCTAGAAGTTTTTCGGCCATTTCGCCCGGGTAGCCCACCCTGTCCTTTGGAGATACAGCCCGGGCCAGGAGGGTTAATACCGAGGACCGTCGCATTTTAGTATTTATAACATTAGCCTAACCTAACCGAAAACTAACTGACGGTCTAAACCCAGCTCACGTTCCCTGTTTATGGGTGCGCAACGGTCTAAAGCCAGCCCACGTTCCCTGTTTATGGGTATGCGACGGTCTAAACCCAGGTCACGTTCCCTGTTTATGGGTACGCGACGGTCTAAACCCAGCTCACGTTCCCTGTTTAGTTTTCGGTTAGGTTAGGCTAGGCTAATGTTGAAAATACTAAAATGCGACGGTCCTCGGCATTAAACAACACTGTACTGTATATCAAAGAAAAATAAACAAAAAAATAGAATTAACTAGTAAAAAGGCTGTCCGGGGTCTTTTCAGTTTTAAGCCTACCTAGCCTTTTTTTTTTTTTATCTAGGCCTAGGCCTACAGTGTTGTTTAACCCTCCAGCCCCGGCTATGTATTATATATATATTCCTCGAAACCCGGGTGTTTTGGCCGAAAAACTTCTAGGCTAGGCTACCGTATATTCGTTAATCAGACTGCTTCCCGCATCCCCAAGCGTAGCTGTGTTATTTACCTGTAGAATGGCATTAAGTAGAGCTCTCTAAGTCAACTGGTTGAGCTGTGATGATGATTTAATTGGAGATAACTTTATGGCCAAAACAGCCACTTTACACCACTTTTCGATACTTAACAACAACATACAGGCACACACGAACAAGCGACGCTCTCCTTCTTGTGGCCGGAGATGCGGGGCGTCGGTCCAGCCGGCTGTTGTTTACATGCGTCGGACCGACGCCTCGCACACGAAGCTCACAGGCTTTCAACCACTGGGCGTTCAAGAGGCCTTCCGGGTACCTGTTATATGCTTTTTTATGGGCATTCAAGAGCCCTTCCGTGGTGAGAGGGTTAATGCCGAGGAGTGTCGCATTTTAGTATTTTCAACATTAGCCTAACCTAACCGAAAACTAACCGATGATCTAAACCCAGCTCTCACTGGAACGTAGAAGAGAACGTTACCTAAGGTGAACATTCGGTAAGATTAGGAGTAGTGGGCGTACCACTATCAACATACAGCATAACTCATCTATAAAACATTTACCTAACCAAACAACCTAACCTAACCTAACCTAGTATTCATGTAGTACTAGGTTAGGTTAATGTTTTATAGATGAGTTATGCTGTATGTCGGTAGTGGTACACCCACTACTCCTAATCTTACCGAACATTCTTAGTGATGGCTTGTGCTGATGAGATTGTCACCTCTTCCCATGTTCTCCAGCTTTGTCTTGCTTTGCAAGACAGGCTGGAGAATGTTGAGCTCGAGGTCCAATCTCTCAAGGACGAGAACTTAGCATTGAAGATGGCATTAGAGGAAAAGAAAAATGCCACTGGTGTAGGAAAACCGGATTCTTCCTGGAAGGTGGCATCTTCAAGAGGAACGAAATTAACCTTCCAGAAGCAGTATGTGACTGTTAAAAACAAGTACTGTATAGCGCCCTGGATGACGAGTGTGATGGCAGTGAAGGGGGAAAGGAGGAAGGAGATGACCCGTCTTACAGCGGGGCAGTGGGAGGGGAGGAAATCTGCAGCTACTTCTGCTGCTACTACTTCTGCTACAGGCCAGCAACAGAAAACAGCTAAGTCTATTTTAATTGTAGGGGATTCAATGGTTAAATACCTTGGCAGGGCTACTAACACACATGTTGGTAAAGTTGTCTGTCTGCCTGGTGCCGGAGTCGAGAGGGTGGCAGAAAAGCTAGATGGTGTGATGGAAGCGAGTGGGGAGGACCCCATCATCTTCCTCAATGCAGGGAGCAACGACATTTGGAAATGCAGGACTGAGGAGTTGCTCACCACGTACCAGGAAATGTTGGAGAGGATCAAGGAGAAGGGTGGAGTTCCTGTGGTACACAGTAGCCTACCAAGAAGAGGGGTAAGGAAGGAATGGTCCTCCAGGGCTATTGGTGTAAATAGCCGGCTGGAGAAGTATTGCAAGGCAAATACTATTCCATTCCTGGATAACTGGACCCTCTTCTATGGTAAGGATGAACTGTATGCCCAGGATGGAGTACATATCTCTCGACTAGGAGTTTCGACCTTAGCCATCTCACTCGACAAGTTTGTTGCGGGTTTTTTTTAATAAACCATAGGTGTGTAAGTAAAATAGAATCCCAGCCACATGAAATTGATAGTAATAACGAACATTCTGATAGCGTAGATTTTCCGTCTAGGTCTAGTAGTTCAACAGGTAAAAATAAATTAGTTAAAAACAATAGAATAATAGTTGTTGTTGTTTTTCCCCAAGCTGCCTGGCCGAACAGCCCCAAGGCCCGAGCAAGGCCAAGGCCACAACCGAGCGCCCCCACAGAACCCTCCCTGCCGACCACAATAAAGCCTGGGTGACCGAAGCCACTCCATGGCGGGGAGCTGAGGAGGGCGCGGAAACGCCCGGGAAACCAAAGCCCCACCCAGGGCCCTGTGCCCCTCAGCAATTATGAAGAGAAAGTTGAGGGGCAAAGGAAAGATGTGACGCTTTGGCTTCCAATCTTGGTAGATTAGGAGGTCAATCCACGCAAGAGACGCCGTCACTTGAGATCTAGAAAATATATAAGTAAAAGGAACAGTCAGAGTAAGCTATGGGTATGGCAGAGATCGCTCAGTTCTCACTCTGATAGACCAGCCCATCACCACATAGAATAATAGTTGCAAATACAAGTAATAGTTTGAGGGTTTATTATACAAATTGTAGGAGTTATGTAACAAAATGAACGAACTTAGAGCACTGGTTAGCAAAGAAAATATAGACATAATAGCGCTAACATGGATTAATACAGAAACCAGGCATTTTTTAGAAGAGTTTGATATAGGGTAAGGCGGGGTGGATTCGCCGCGGACCGTAGATACTTGTCCAAAAAAATTGGTCATAAATCCAAATACGTATGGAATTGATTCTAGGTATGGTTATAGTACGTGTAGATGATGATAGAACACAAACATGCCTTACCTTTGGATGTGTTCGCCGCTCCTCTAGCAGCACCAAGGAGCGCGACGCCCCTCGTTATGGGTGGTGATTTGGTGCAGTAGACTGTTTGAAGCGACAGCTCGCTCCCTTGCGAGGATGGGCTCGTCTGGCACTTTTTGCAGTTCGACATCTAGGGCTCTCTTTAAGTTGTCTAACGAGATGTCCCTCATGTCTCTTACTCGCCGTGGGAGTTTGTTGAAGAGACGTGGGCCTCTGTGTGATAACCAGCCCTCTCGCAGAGAGCCCATAGCACCCCTGTTATTCATCCGGGGGATTTCGCATTCCCAGCCTCTCCTATCACTGAATTTCATGACTATCGGAGTATGTAGGTTTGGTACTAAACCCTCTGCGATTTTCCATGTGTATATTATTAGGTAACGTTCTCTTTTACGTTCCAGTGAGTACAGATTCAGTGCTCTTAAACGCTCCCAATAGTGTAGATGTTTTATCGAACTTATATGCGAAGTGAAATTTCTTTGTACACTCTCTACGTCATTTATTTCACCTGCTTTGTATGGGGATGTTAATACGCTACAGTATTCAAGCTGCGGTAGCACTAGAGATTTGAAGAGCGTTATCATAGGCAATTCACCGCGTGTTTTAAAAGTACGCAGAATCCAACCCGTTAGACGTTTCGCAGCCGCCACTTTGACCTGGTTATGTACTTTGAAACCCATATTTTCAGACATTAATACCCCAAGGTCTTTCACACTGTCTTTCCGTTCTATTATGTGGTTAGATTCTGTTAAGTAATTTGTAATTTCTTTAACACCATTATTATCTCCGTACCGTATTAATTGGAATTTTTCCTCATTGAATTGCATGTTGTTTTCCTTGGTCCACTGGAACACTACATTCATGTATTTACCTAATTGTAGTTTACAGGAGTTGAGCTAAGCTCGTGTTGTCCCGTCTCTCAGTCTACTTTTTATCCAATTTTTTCTTGAAAATATGGATATTCCTTGCCCCTACCACCTCCTCCTCCAGCCCATTCCATTTGTCAATACATCTATAGGGGAAGCTAAACTTCCTGATATCGTTCTTGCAGGTAGGTCTTTTTACTTTGTAGCTGTGGCCTCTAGTTATTCCTGTATCCATAATTAATATATCCTCCCTATCCAGCCTCTCCAGCCCCCGGGTGCATTTGTACATCATTATCATGTCTCCCCTCTCTCTCCTCTCTTTTAGACTCGGTAGATTTAATTTGTCTAGCCTCCCTTCATATGGCAGCTCTCTGAGACTTGGAACCAATCTAGTAACTGCTCTCTGGATTCTTTCTAACTTGTGAATATGCTTCTTTAGATGCGGGGACCACACCACTGCTGCATACTCCAATCTTGGTCTAATCATACTCTTCATAATTTTCGCTACCATGGTCTCATCCAAGTAGTTCAGAGCAACTTTCATATTCCCGGCCATTGCATACATTCCGCTAAAGAGCTTGTTAATATGTTTCTCTGGCGACAAATTATCTTGTATAATCAACCCTAAATCCTTTTCTTTTTCGCCCTTGCTAATTATATTATCTCCCATCCTGTACTCCCAATTTGGTCTATTCACACTTCTTCCCATATTTAACACATGGCATTTACTTATATTAAATTTAATTTTCCACTTGGTGCTCCATTCGTATATTTTATCTAAATCCCCTTGCAGCTCCTCACAACTACTTTTATTTGTCTCATAATTTTTACGTCATCTGCAAACATTGACATGTAGGAGTTTATGCCTATCGGCAGGTCATTCACGTACATAAGGAACATGAGAGGTGCCAACACAGATCCCTGTGGCACACCACTCTCAACTTTCCGCCACGATGAGTAAGTTCCTCTAATGTTGGTCCTCATTTCCCTATCTGTTAAATAGCTCTCCATCCATTTCAGCAAACTCCCCCTGACACATCCTAGCGTCTCAAGCTTAGATAACAATCTCTTATGTGGTACCTTATCGAATGCTTTGGAAAGGTCTAAGTAGACGCAGTCCACCCATCCGCCTCTTTCTTGGAGTACATCTATCACCCTACTGTAATAACATAGCAAACTGGTAACACAAGATGTCCCTTCTCTGAATCCAAATTGCTTTGGGGTTATTATCTTCTTTCTCCAACATTTTCATCCATCTCTTCCTAATTAGCTTTTCACAAATCTTGCATACAATACTAGTAAGTGAAACTGGTCTATAGTTTAGAGGGTCCTCAGGGTTTCCATTCTTGTATATCGGAATGATATTAGCTCTTTTCCATTCAACAGGAACCTGTCCTTTATCTAAGGAAGCTTGAATTATGTCCCTCACTGGCTCCACTAATTGCTCTGCACACTCCTTTAAAACCCAGGCAGACACTTCATCCGGTCCCATAGCTTTCCTTACTTCAAGTCCTCTCATCGCAGATAACAGCTCATCTCTAGTTATTTCAATCTTACTAAGACCACTCTCCAGCCTGTGGTTCGTCAAAACCTTCCTCTCTAGTAAAAACTGACCCCAATTTGTTATTCATTACCTCGCACATGTCCGATACATTTTCATACGTCCTAGCATCAACTCTTAATTTAGTAATTTGTTTCTTTACCTTCAACTTACTGTTTATATATTTATAAAATAATCTAGGATCACTTTCACATTTATTTACTATGTTCTTCTCATAGTTCATTTTAACTTGCCTAATTATGTTAACATATCTATTCCTCTCCTGTTTATGTCTTCCTGCAGTCGGCCCGTGTCCTCTTGTGTGTTTACTATCTTGCTTAATTTTGTGTCATCAGCAAAAGACGACACCGTACTGTGTCTGGTGTTGGTATCTATGTCGCAAATTAGTATGAGGAACAGAAAGGGCGCTAGCACTGTTCCTTGGGGCACTGAGCTTTTGACATCCGAAGGCTCAGAAGTGACTTGGTTTACTGCTACTGATTGTTTTCGGTTTACGAGGAAATTGTATATCCACCGTCCGATTTTCCCAGTTATACCTTTTGCTTTCAGTTTGTGGGCTATTATACCATGGTCACATTTATCAAATGCCTTAGCAAAATCGGTGTGTAAATGACATCCACGTTTTTCTTTTCTTCTAGCGCTTTAAGAATTTTGTCATAGTGTTCCAAAAGTTGTGAGAGACATGATCTTCCCGCTCTGAACCAATGTTGACCGGTGTTGTGTAGTTCATTTGCCTCCATGAATGTTGAAATTTTGCTTCGCAGGACTCGCTCGAAAACTTTAATGATGTGAGAGGTTAGAGCTACCGGGCGGTAGTTTTTTGGTAGTGTTTTACTCCCTCCTTTATGCAGTGGGGCAATTATTGCGTTTTTCAAGCTATCTGGTATGTCACCAGTGTCTAAACTCCTTCTCCACATTATAGCCAGGGGTTTTGAGAGGTTTTCCTTAAATTTTTTCATGCATAGTTGTCATTTATTTAACGAAGACAAATATTTTTTCATAATTTTACAACCTGAAAAATATGTAAGCAGTCGTGAGCATTTTTCGTGGCGGCGACCTTACCTCTCCCACCTGTGTTACAAGATGGTTGTTTATGATTTCTAAATGGAAACTAACTCTTTCTCTTTGTTTCAGGCAAGAATTTATAATTTTATAATACTCCTAGGTCTACAGTTTTATACAAAAATACTTGGATTATATCAATATAATAATAAAACATCTTAATTGTTACTTTTGCAGAGTAATTGGGGGTAAAATCTCCGTGGCAGGATGAAATCATTGATAATATATGGCAGCGGCGATTTAACCCCTCACTATGGGGTGGATCCGCCGCGTGATTAACTTTTTTCGCCATCCCATTACAAACCTTTATGTTTTGTTTTTTCACATAAAAATGATATGAACGTGTGCAGGAAGGCCTGAATGTAAAAGTTATGTAACAAAAACTTCTGAATACTGATTCAGTTGGATGCTGTAAATTGTAAGTAAATTGTTCCATAAATTTAATCTTTTTAGGGTCAATTATTGTGACTGTATTCTAAAATTTGACATGAATAATTTTAATCAAGCATTTTTAACTTGAAGTTTCTTGTATAACCTCTGCTTACTTTTTGTCTGTATTTATTGTTTATCTTTTTCTTTTTCTATTATTATTATTATTAATATTAATATTGATGATTTTTTAAATTTATTGTTCTTGTTAAAAGAGTACTCTTTGTTTAAATCTGTTGTTACTTCATATTTTGTAATTATTTGTCTTTATATTATATGTATTCATTGTCGATAGTATCAATTGCTTACTTTTGCGATTTCCTTAGTTTATTTGTGCTATAAATGTAGATTATTTGTAGGGTAGTTATTGATAGGGGTCACTTGAGGCATGCTATGCTTACAGGTACCTACCCGATAGCACTATCGTTAGTAAGTGCTGTACTGTATTTTATATATTATTTTGTAATAGTATAGATATCTTATCAATATTTGTATTTTGTACTATTTTAATGTCTTGTCATGTTGCAAATTTGATTTTAAATAATATTTTGACATTTAACATATAGTTTCTTTATTCATGCAGAGTTTAGTAAAATTTGCCAGAACGTCCCGGACTTCCCAAACTTGACTACTTCCTTTAACGTGACGATAGTGCGTTGTTATATGTGCGATTAGTTTGCTTGGGAAACAGATTAACTTGCTCATGTAGTAATGTACACCCTATGTGGTGGATTGTGTTCTTTTATTTAATAATTTTCATTTTAGTAAACGTTGTTTCCACATAGCGATTTTGATAATTTAATTTGACTTTATATTGTCCTTGTCCCAATTTTGGTTTGTTTAGTTTGCAAGTTTTACATTTTAATTTATATAGGTTCAGGGACAGTATAGATGTGAGGACGGTCTGTACTAGTGGCAACATTAGTGTACGACGTGTTCCCCATGTACTGTCCCTTCCTTTACTTGTACTCGTTGACGAACCAGGACCGGCCACGGACTATGTGTCAGATTATTCTTTGTACCCTCGCACCCGGCAAAATTATAAAAACTTAAAAATGAAAAATAATAATGAAAATAACCGGCGTCTTTTCGTTGATAACTGTAAATGTAAACTCTGTGTGAATGAATTTGATTTTGAACATCAAAAAAATTTTAAAAGTTACATTACCAATACAAAATTTTTGTTTCTAAATTCTTCTGTTAATGTAACATCTCCATGTAAAGTAAAGAATGTTATCTATTTAATAACCTGTGAGAAATGTGGTATACAATATGTTGGAAAGACGGAGCAATGTTTAAGAGAAAGAGCCTACGGGCATAGATCAGGAATTAAGAACGGCATCGACTCCAAGATTCTTCTATATAAGCATTTTAACACAGATTGTACTAAATTTGATTGTAAATACAAAATTATAGAAATTGTTCAAAGTAATCAAAATGTTTTAGATAGAGAAAATTATTGGATTGGAAAATTAATGACCATCTATCCATTTGGACTTAACAATCAAATAAAAAATGTAGGCAACATTTTGTATAAAGATTTATTAAAAAACGATTTTAATAACCCATATTTTAACTTCCCTGTTTTAAACAGAAGACCTGGTAGACACGGTAAAAGAAGACTAAATCTATCTATCTATTGCCTGACGCCGTGATCCCCGAAGGGGTGGCCACGAACGGCAAGACTAAATACATTTAATAAAAAGAAAAACAGGTCTGATATTAAAATTATTGTTAATAATTTATATTCATTATATCGAAATTTCGGAATTAAAAAATTAAAAGACTCATTGAAAGGCCTACAAAAGAAAAGTTTTGCTCCTTTTATAGAAAATATTCTAAATAATAAACATAATTTCACAAATAAATTTAAGAATATAGTCTGCTTTTATGGGATATATTAGAGCTAATTCTAAGAAATCCAAAGATAACCGTATTAAAGATAAAGTCATGTCCACTTTAAATTATTCCTCTAAAATTTTAGACAAAATTAATGTTAACAGTCTTATTAATTCAAAGAAAGTTAAGTCCATGTTACCAGATGGTTGTAAAGATTTCAAACCATTAATAGTGTATTCATATGAACGACCTGTTGGGTCTATTATTTGTAATTATAATAAAGTTTTAGGAAATCTTTCAGATAATGATATTTTCAATAATAATAAATGCGTGTGTGAAAGAGTCATGGATATGCCAGCTAGCAGACGTGATGCACTAGCAAAGTTCATTTATAGTCCGATATGTCACATATTAACAGGTGATGTAGAACTAGTTAAACATTTTGCAAACGACAAATTAGCGGAGCTATGTCGTAAAGGGTTTAAATTTAGAATAGGGAGTAATAAAGTAACATGGGACATAATTTTAAAAGATATTGTTTTTCAGTCAATAAATTAAAAGATAAATTGTTAAAAATTGCATGCTGCAATGCAAGAGAACTAGAAGCATGGTCTAAATTATTAATTAAGTTAATTAGAAATAAAATTTTCTCGCTTAAAAATGAATTAATCTTTCAGATTTTATAGACTATAATTATAATAAGCTTAAAGCTGATTTAATAAATTTACATAAACATTTTGTAATCACTACAGTAGATAAAGCCAGCAATAATTATAGCTTCACATGTAAGAAATTTTATCTTGAAAATATGAAAAAAGAATTAGGTATTAAGGGTAACATATTACGTAAAAATATTTGCGGTAATTCTGTTTATGAAATTCAAAATAATCTGAATATTGATAACTTAATCGATGAACATACCAAGAAAAATATAATATTTGATATTAAACTTTCTGATAAGAACAAGTGCATTGCAAAATTATACATGTTACCTAAATTTCATAAAAGACCTTATAAATATCGCTTTATTGCCGGAGCAAAATTTGCTACCACTAAAACTCTATCAGAACAAGTCGTAAATTGCTTAAAATACATTAAAAGTACTCATAAAAGATATTGTAATACCATCATGAAAAGAACTGGCATTAACTATTATTGGAGTGTTGACAATTCGTTAGAAGTTATTGATAAAATAAATACCATGCCGAAAGTTACCTCGGTACATAGCTTCGACTTTTCAACTTTGTATACCAATTTGCCTTTAGATTTAGTATATTCAGAGCTTTGCTTTATTATAGATTTGCACTTTGACAGGTTCGTTAGGAATGGTAATTATTTCATAAATGTTTATACATATTTTAATAATGCATCACTTAGCTCTACTCCCACTAGTTCTGTATATTTTGATAGAACTAAACTTAAAGATGCCCTTAAATTCCTCCTTTTCAATACTTATGTTAGATTCGGGCCGTACATTTTCAAACAAATATTAGGAATTCCTATGGGTGGAAATGCTAGCCCTTTAATTGCAGACTTATTCTTGCTTGCTTTAGAATTTAAATATATAAAAGACTTAGTTGACAGTAGCAAGAAAAATAAAATTCCAGAAAAATTAGCACTTGCTAAACTGTTAAGTAATAATAGTAGATATATTGATGATATTCTTGTTTGCAATTTGTTAAATTTTAATCAAGTTGCTAAACTTATTTACTCTAATTCTATTCCCCTCACACAATGTAACGTAAATTATAAAGTTGAAAATTTTCTTGATATAAATATAGAGATTGTGAACAGTGCATACTTAAAGTATATCACAAAGTTGATGATTTTAATTTTAACGTAATAAACTTTCCTTTCCCTAGTAGTAATATCGATAGTAAAATAACTTATAACTGTTTTTATTCCCAATTAATACGATTTTGTAAAATCTGCACTAAAGTAGATGACTTTTGGGCTAGAGCTAGGTTACTATACAGACTCTTAGTGGACAGAGGTTTTGAGGCAAGTAAATTGTTCCATAAATTTAATCTTTTTAGGGTCAATTATTGTGACTGTATTCTAAAATTTGACATCAATAATTTTAATCAAGCATTTTAACTTGAAGTTTCTTGTATAACCTCTGCTTACTTTTTGTCTGTATTTATTGTTTATCTTTTCTTTTTCTATTATTATTAATATTAATATTGATGATTTTTTAAATTTATTGTTCTTGTTAAAAGAGTACTCTTTGTTTAAATCTGTTGTTACTTCATATTTTGTAATTATTTGTCTTTATATTATATGTATTCATTGTCGATAGTATCAATTGCTTACTTTTGCGATTTCCTTAGTTTATTTGTGCTATAAATGTAGGTTATTTGTAGGGTAGTTATTGATAGGGGTCACTTGAGGCATGCTATGCTTACAGGTACCTACCCGATAGCACTATCGTTAGTGAGTGCTGTACTGTATTTTATATATTATTTTGTAATAGTATAGATATCTTATCAATATTTGTATTTTGTACTATTTTAATGTCTTGTCATGTTGCAAATTTGATTTTAAATAATATTTTGACATTTAACATATAGTTTCTTTATTCATGCAGAGTTTAGTAAAATTTGCCAGAACGTCCCGGACCTCCCAAACTTGACTACAGTACTTCCTTTAACGTGACGATAGTGCGTTGTTATATGTGCGATTAGTTTGCTTGGGAAACAGATTAACTTGCTCATGTAGTAATGTACACCCTATGTGGTGGATTGTGTTCTTTTATTTAATAATTTTCATTTTAGTAAACGTTGTTTCCACATAGCGATTTTGATAATTTAATTTGACTTTATATTGTCCTTGTCCCAATTTTGGTTTGTTTAGTTTGCAAGTTTTACATTTTAATTAAAGAACCACGTTTCGCGGCGAATCCACCCCACCTTACCCTACCGGGATATAGTTTGTTTAAATATGACCGAACAAGTAGGAGGGGCGGCGGTATAGCAGTGTTTGTCAGGAGTTCATTAAAAAGCTGTATTAAATCAGGTATTAGAGTAAATAATGAAAATTAAAATGTTTGGGTAGAGGTTAACGAAGGTAGTGAGACCTTAGTTATTGGGGTTCGGAAAATGGCTTAGGTTTCAACTTGATACACTTATGGTGACCATATCTTACTTTGAAATATATAAAATATAACATATAAGAGGTAGAGTTATGCGATAAAGGTAGCGTCAGGCAACCCAAAACAATGGTACAGTACCTTTATTGACCGACCGCAAAAATTGCATACGTTTTTATAAAAATACATAGTTTGCCACAGGCTGCATTTCATACCTATGGAATCGAACACACGGTCAGCTGATCACCGCTAGTTCGATAACAACCGCCATTTTGAATAGAGGTGCAGTGGTTTTATGATTATTAAGAAAGTTTTAGACCTTGTCCGCATCGACAAACCGGCGAATCTTGTCTGTAGCGCGCACATATTCACTTAATAACTGGTAAAACCTATGGAAATGCTTAAATATGATATATTTTACCTTTAACCCTTCTGGCCCGGGTGTCATTTTAAAATGACAGTGCGGCAGATGGGCCGGAGCCCGGGTGTCCTTTTAAAATCCCTATGCTTGAAAGCGTGCTTTGAAATTCGCGCGGTGAAAATTTCCTTTGCAGGGGCGATCGCAGCGCCACCAAGCCTCAACTACTACCGTTATCAGTTCCCACGTGCCCGCCATGGCGAGTTATAGTGAAATCATTAATTCCGACGTGTCCGATTCTGTGCAACCTACCGCGCACCCCAGTGCTACCCCGCTCGCTACATCTACGCCTGTTGCGAGCAAGGAAAAGGCTCAACGCAAGAAAGCGAAGGTATTGTGATAGTGCTATACAGAGAGAACTTTTTGCCATTGATGAAAGCAGTGGCGAAAGCTTAATTGATAAAGAACAGTTTATTACTAGTGCAAGTGAAGACGATAATTTTGTGGGGTTTGGGGATGATGACAATGTTGACTTGTTTGAGGGAGGGGATAGTAGTGATGATCCTGATGTGGAAGTGTTGCAGGAAGGTGCAGTCGAACTTCCGAGTGTGCTAGAGCCTAGGCCTACCCCGTCGCCATCACTGCGTGGTCATCCTAGGCCTAGCCCTAGTCTGGGACCTTCCCCTTTGCCTGCCCGTACGCCCTTGAAAGTGGGTAAATACTTTTACAAACAATCTCTTGTGAAAAGTGTAGCCAAGAAAGCACGTAGGGCAGCAGAAAAAGCTAGGGAAGGCGAAGATAGTGATAGTGACGCCGACCCTGGTCTAGCAACCACCCGCATTCCTTTGTCCCGACGCCTTGACCCGGGACGCCGCGCGGGTCACCCACAGCCCTCGGCTTCATCTCTCCCTCACAATGTTCAAAGGGCCTCTACAAGTGGTACTAGTGGGGCGGCATTGTATTCCCAGTGTGCCACCACAAGCCCCGCATCGTAGAGCATTATTTGCAGGGGAGAAGCCCTCGGTTTCCCGCAAAAGGAGCCCAACTCCCGAGGCTGAGGCTCCCATTGTTCAACCTCCCGCAGCTTCCCGCCCCCCATGCCGCCGACGCCCGGTCACTTCTTCACCTGAAATGTCCTCTGAAGAAGATGCTGACGACCCCAACATTGCCCCAGATGACCTGACATCGCCTGAGGAGGAAGTCCCGACACGACGAGTTCGAGGGCGAGGTCGTGGGCGTGCTTTGACATCCTTTGACATCCTCTCCTATCTCCACCTGACAAACAACATGGCAGTCCACTTTCCCGACTCATTATGGAAGATCAGGAAGCTGTATGACATGATACGTCATCGGTTTACCACCTACAGTCAGGCCTCTCAATACGCGAGTATATGGGCGACACACGAGGGCGCGGAATGGAAATTCGCGTATTAGCAATAGAGTATTATATGGGAATAAATCGATATGGGCGGCACTGACTCCAAGTTGTCTACTTTAGGCCTATTTATCTCCGTCAATTGCCACAAAAGGTACATATATGTATACATAAACATCCAAATCATAAGAAAATATAACAATAATAAGTTTGTTCTTGCGAGGGGGCATGATGATGGGGGCAAAAAACTATATCACTGCACACGAGTCGGACTGCGTGGACTGAGCGTAGACTGGTGTCCCTGCGCAGATGGATGCGCGGAATGGTGGGGGGCCTCGCGTATTAGCGGAACTCCCCGGAATTGCCCTTATATCGGCCCCGGATCACGCGTTTTGAAAGTTTTGGGTATGATTCGACCCCCTCCTCGCGTATAAGGTGAATCGCGTATTAAAAGCTCGCTTATTGGCAGGCCAGACTGTACCTGATTCCATATCAGAAGATGTGCT
The DNA here is from genome assembly GCA_032716605.1 of Paralithodes platypus. Taxonomy (NCBI): domain Eukaryota; kingdom Metazoa; phylum Arthropoda; class Malacostraca; order Decapoda; family Lithodidae; genus Paralithodes; species Paralithodes platypus. Next base: position 6,593,153 of record CM064577.1, on the reverse strand, counting down.
TGGATGAGTCTCTGGTCCTGTTCCGTGGTAGGCTGCATTTCAGGCAGTGATTGCCGAACCCTACCATCCACAAGTGGACTTGTTAGTGTCAGAGGCAAACCACAGGCTGCCTCCTCCGTACCTCACACGTCGGGGGGGGGGTCCAGACGCATTTTTGGTAGAGTGGAACAAATGGAGCTCCATTTATATGTTTCCACCTCCAGACGCATCCTTAACCCTCACAGACCGGTTACGCATTCTATAAGATATCTCCGAAACCCGGGCGATCTGGCCGAAAAACTTCTTGAATGACTTGGAAGTCATTCACTACCTGGATCGTAGAAACTGACCAACAGCAGTCCTCGGTGGCTCTGGCGTTTAATTATTTAAATTACCTACCGGTATTTGAAATACAAAAGTTGTCAGTTGTCACATTAAGGAATCGGACACCTTTTTTCGACTTTGTTTGTCCGTGCCAGAGGCGAAGGAGAAGGGGCTCATGCGGTCTTGCTTCTGGCTTCGCCCTCCTCCTCGTCAACTCGCACCCACCTGGTCTCTTGATCTGGCCCTTGAAATGCTTCACTCCCGTAAATATTGTCATAATCCTCCTTTCGAGTTACGACTTACGAAAGCCATTTTTCTAATGGCATTAGCTACGGGTGACAGGGTGTCTGAGTTGGCGGCGATGAGTTTGGAGCCATCTTGCTTAAGATTTTCGAGGCGCAACATAAGTGTACATATTGCGCCTGCTCCTAATTTCATCGAAAAGAATGAACACAGTATTCATATTTTACAGAGTTTGAAGTTCCTGCTCTGAAACTGGGCGATCAGCACCATTTACTTTGCCCGGTGCAATCACTCATGTTATTTATGCGGGACTCTCGGCCGGCACAGGAGGGGTCCCTCTGGGTTTCGCGGACAGGTTAACATCTCCCAAAAACGCCGGCTAGCCGCGTTGTTAGTAGAAGTAATCAGAGAGAGTAATCCGGGCGTTTTGGCTAGGTCACACGATATCCGGTAGTGGGCTGCATCACTCAGATTCCTACACATTTACTCACTCGATGACATGGTCATCTAATCATACTTTCTTAACACGTTACCTGTCCGTGAATCTCATGAAACCTTCTCGTACATATATAGCATTAACCCTCCAGCCCCGGCTATGTATTCCATATATATTCCCAAAAACCTGGGGGTTTTGGCCGAAAAACGTCTACGCCTAGGCTACCGTATCTTTGTTATTTTGACTGCTTCCGCATTCCTGCACATCCCCAAGCGTAGATGTGTTTCGTACCTGTAGAATGGCGTTAAGTAGAGCTCTCTAAGTCAACTGGTTCAGTTGTGATGACGATTTCATTGGAGATAACTTTGTGGCAAAAACAACCACTTTACACTACTTAACAATAACATACAGGCACACACGAACAAGCGACGCACTCCTTCTTGTGGTCGGAGATGCGCGGCGGCGGTTCAGCCGGGTTTTTTTTTACATGTGTCGGACGGACGTGTGCGAGGCGCACACCAAGCTTACAGGCTTTCAAGCTGCCGGAGCCTCAGAGCCCTACCGGGTAGCGTGGGGTGTGTTTTTTTATGGGTTTCTCAGAGCCCTTCCGGGTCTGAGGGGTTAAGGCATAGAGTCTAGTTTTAAGCTATTTTTGTAAAGAAAAGTGGGGGGGGGGGGGGAGGTATCCTAGCTAGGGCCTCTAACCTGCCTCTTATGTGATACAAGATGACGAGAATAAAGGTCCCGTTCCTTAGACTAAAGTAAGTCTAGTCAGGATTTTTTTTTTATGTTTACTCTAGGTATGGCAATAGAGTTTCCATTATGCTCATTAATCTTAAGGATTAGGATTAGAAGCAAGAGTACCGGTATAAATATTTTTGTAATACAGTACCTGTAGGCCATATATGTACAGTATAGGCCAACATATTATCAGTATTTTATAAGAGATAAGATATTGATTTATTTATGTATTCATAAGCTAAATGTATAGTTTATATGTGTCTCATCAACTGTTCTATCAAACGTAAAGATGAGTACACAACAGGCTACCTTTAACCCTTTCGCTGCGGGTGACGTTCTGGAATGTCCTGGCAATTTACAGCAATTTCCAGGCTTTAAAAGCCTGTAAAAACCGTAGAAATCGAGTGTCAGTGGGCGGGAGTGTGAGGGGCCCACCTCCGACCCTCAGAGCAGCCAGAGGCTCACTGAGGCTCACACACCTCCCCGTGGCGTAACTGATAGCGCGTCTGGCTCACAACCAGAAGGTCCCGGGTTCGAGACCCGGGCGGGGAAGAGACATTTGGGCAAGTCTCCTAACGGTGTAGCCTCTGTTCACCTAGCAGTATAAATAGGAACCTGGTATAAGTGGACGAAGTTGTGACGTCCCATCTGGGGTTGGTGATCGGTTACAAGGTGAGATGGGTATCGTACTGGTCAACCTAAGCTACTGGTCAACCTAAGCCTTCGGGTGAGACTGGTACCGTAGTGAGAATGGTACCGTACAGATTAACCCTAAGCCTTTGTTTCCAGATGTCGCCAATTGGCTAAAATACAGACTACACACACATCCACAGCCATTCCAACGATACATAAACACTTAACATGCATTTCACGCAATACATTCCCAGTTAAGGAGGTGCGATAATAATGAGCTTAGCTCGCATTGCGTGGATTCCCCTTGACGAACAAGCAAGTGAGTGAGTGAGGTAGACTGTGTCTCGCGCGGGTCTCTCACTGCCTCTCACAACAGTGTTGCCGAGCGAGCGAGTGCTAACAAATAGTGGGTTTCTCGCGTTTCTATGGCACCGCTGCGGGTGAACCAGGCCACCTGCGAGGCCCGTTCTGGTCTCATTTTGAAGCTATTTTTGCCTAGTTTTCGGCAGAATGCACTTCATTTAATGCAGATTCTTGATTTATCATTCAGGAGTGCCTGAATATTCCCTAAATAGCCCAAAACACCCCACAGAGAAAGGGTTAAGGAATGCCGCCTGTACAACCTTTTATTATTTTTGTATTAAACTCTGATCTTTTTCGAACGTGTTTAACTTAACCTTAGTAATTTATTAGTGGTTATGATGTTCATGATGAATGTCCCCCTCCAGTCTTGAGATATCAGGCGCATAATGATGAAGCGGCCACTAATAAATTATAGGTTTGAGTCCCGTAGGGAAGAAGGAAAACCTAATATTTAGTAGTGGCCCCGGAATCATTGATGATTTTGGCCCTCCCTTCCATCCCCTTCCCATTCATTTGCTATGTTTTGAAAGTCTCGATATGTCAGATTAAGAATGGGTGATCGCTTCGATGAGTGAGGCGAAGCGTGCAGAAACAGCAGATGCATGAGAAGCGCAATGCTAAGATCAAGTTTAATCTTTTTATTTCATTATTTTTTGCTAGTTTTCTAGTAGTTTCTTACAGTTTCTTACAGTAGATCCTCTGGAAAAAGGCAAACTATGCCTGTGTATCCAGCTCAGTACCAGTACTTGCACTGCTGCGGTCGTTCACGGTGTTGGCGGCGGCGGTAGCAGACTCAACATTTTTACTATTCTGTATTTTTGTTTTATAATCAAACTTCAAATCTTGTCTTCCCCATGCTTTATCAAGATTACTTTCAAACTCCCTTATTGATTCGGAATCGACTACATACTGGGGCAGTGCGTTCCACTCATTTACCACTCTATCACAAAATGAGTTCTTTGCCTTCTCAAGCCTATTTCTTTCTTTGTACATTTTCTTAGTGTCCTCTCGTTCTTGTTCCCTCCCGCATCAAGAAGATACCTTCACACACATCCTCATCGTACTTTCCTGATACTATCTTAAAAGTCTCTTATCATATCCCCTCTCTTTCTCCTATATGCCAGTGTCGGAAGCCCCAGTGTCCTCAACCTCTGCTCATAGCCCGCGTTCTTCAACGTTGGTACCAGCTTGCTAGCTCTCCTCTGCACTTTCTCCACTGCTTCTATATCCTTTACCATATATGGAGCCCACACCTGGTTCGCATATTCCAGGTGCGGCCTAACCAGCGCTGTATAGAGATTCCTGAAGATTTCTTCGTCAAGTGACACAAATGTCCTCCTTATCAGCCCTACAATTCTATTGGCTTTGTTTATCTTTTCCGCTAAATGTTCTGAGAAATTTAACTTATTGTCTATCACTACTCCTATATCCTTTTCTGCACTCACTTCCTCCATCGCTTCATACATACTGTATCCTACCTTGTCTATCTTGCTGGTCCCAATCCGCATGTACTTGCATTTTTTGGATGAAAAGGCATTAACCAATGCTCAGACCATCCCTTCATGCCCTCCACATCTCCTTGAAGCAAACCCATATCTTCCTTACTCCTCACTCTTCTATACAGTTTAGTGTCATCCGCATACAGGTATACCTCACTTCCATTAGTTATAACTTCAGGCAAGTCATTGATAAATATAACGAACAGCAGTGGTCCCAACACAGATCCCTGAGGTACCCCACTTGTAATTTCCCTCCACCCCGAGCCTATTCCATTCACCAGTACCCTCTGTCTCCGATCTTTCAGGAAGGCTTCTATCCATTTCACACATTTCTCCCATATATTATAGCTTCTAACTTTCTCTATTAACCTTTTATGTGGGACCTTATCGAAGGCCTTCATAAAATCGCAATATACCACGTCTATTACATCACCATCTTCTAGAATTTGCATCCAATCATCTACCACCTTAATCTAGTGGTACCCACATCACATAGGACGAGTCCGTGAGTGGTTTTTAAGAGCGTTTCGCTCACGATGTGTGGCAATCGTATTTTGATCTCTCCCGGGCGGGAAGTTTGAAAGACAAGCTTGAGTGCAAAGATTGGCCATAACCAACGTTTACCCCTTCTGTACCGACGACGTCTTTCCAATTCTATTCTAGCTTCATTAAGACGATTTTATGAAGCTTAGGAAGGATATATGGTAGGCTAGCCAAAAGGATTGATTGAGGTAGTCTTGTCGCCTTTTAATGGGTAGACATCCTTCCTTAGCTGAATAAAATCGTCTAATAGTTCCCAGAATATAATGAAAAGTACATCACCGATACAGAAGGGGTTAAGGCGCATCGTCAATGATTCCGGGGCCACTACTAAATACATGTATTAGGTTTTCCTTCTTCCCTACGGGACTCAAACCTATAGTATTTTCATTTATTTAATGCTATGATTGTATACCCCAATGTACCAGCTACATATGCAATACTTAATATCTTACATTGAGATTAAATAAGTACATGCTACGGAAATACGCAAAAATCGGACGAATTCGCCCCAGTTGACGGTATGTTGCCTTTATGGACTTGGAGAAGGCCTATGACAGAGTGGATAGGGAAGGTACAGTATGTGGAAAGTACAGTACAGTACTGTACTTAGAATATACAGAGTAGATGTTAAGTTGCTGAAAGCAGTGAAGAGCATGTATGAGGGTGCAAAGGCGGCAGTACCATACGTGTGGAGAATGAGCAGAGCGAGTTCTTTGATCTGAATGTTGGGTTGAAACAGGGGTGTGTAATGTCCCCGTGGTTGTTTACTGTATATATGGATGGAGTAATGAAAGAAATACAAGGAAGAGCAGTGGATATTGGTGTATCGCTGATAAGGGAGGGAAACGAGTGGAAGCTACCTGTACTGCAGTTTGGTGATGATACAGTTCTGATGAGCAATAATGAATGGGAGTTGCAGGGTCTGGTAAATGTTTGGAACAGTGTGCGAAAAATGGAATCTGAAGGTTAATGCGGGGAACAGCAAGGTTATGGTCTTCGAAAGGGGTGAAGCCACTGAGTGTGAGGTGAAGTTGAACGGTCAGGCTATGGAGATTGTCAGCTCATTTAAGTACAGTAAATCCTCGCTATCTCGGACCTCTAATTCTCGGAAACCCGTACTAGCCGGACTGGCCACGGCCTCTCGGACACGTACTTCCGTATGCTGGACATTTCCGTCATCGTTCCGACGTCGGATGACGCGCTCACGTCACCGGACAATAAGGGTGAATATCCGACAAACAGAAGGGGCGTCCGACGCCATCTACATCCGGGGCCCAAGCGTCGGAGCTAGGAGCGTCAGTCCGCACCAAGCTCGTTGTGTTACACATAGATGCGTGCATTTATCAAGTTCGCCATGCCTCCCAAGGATAAGCCTAAGCATAAGGTGACCTCTATATCACTCGAAACTAAGCTTCAGATGTTGAAGGACCTGGACAGTGAGGTGGAGAAGGGGAGTGAGGTGGTCAAGGACAGTGAGGTGGAGGTGGGGGTGAAAAGGGGATGCTGCAGTAATTAATGCAGTGTTGGGGAGGGGGGACATCAAGACTACAGACAAGAGCAATGAAGGGGTAAGTGTAATGTAGCCTACTGTACTGTGTTTTGTATTACAGATTATAGGGTTCGAATAGGGTTGTCTTCGTTTTCTAGGTTGACGCGGACGTCTTTCTTGAGGTCGGATTTTTTCCGTAGTCTCCGATTTCATTGTTATCTCGGACGGACATTGGTTAGGTCGGATTTTATCCTCTGTTAGGTCGGACACAAGCCGGACTCCAAACATCTCGGATTTTCGGACATTTCGGACTGGGTCTCCCCCCAATTAGTCCGAGATAGCGAGGGTCTACTGTACTGTATCTGGGAAGTGTGTTGAGTAAAGATGGGACTATGGATGAAGAAGTGCGGGAGAGGGTTGTAGGAACGCTGAAACCAGTAACAAGAAATAGGGTGGTCAGTATGGAAGTGAAGAAGTCCTTGTGTGACAGTGTGGTAATCCCGACACTGACTTACGGAAGCGAAGCATGGACGTTGGAGGGGAGACTCAGACCAAGAGTGTGAGGGGTGGAAATGAGTTACTTAACCTAAGACGTGGGTATGAGACACCACACTCCTGTGCGCACGTATTTGAGCTGTTCCCATCACTAACATAGTTGTTTTACCATAAATAGCATTAATACTTATCCATATGCGCCTATTATAGGTTGATTATAAAGGTATTAACCTGTTACAGCAATAAAACAAGTGGAAACAGCGTTTGGATGGTCAAAATCGGCGATACAGGCCGGGAGTTACATAATTTATGGCTGAGGCAACCCCCCTCCCCTCCTCTCCTCCCCTTGTCTGGAGAGACACTGTTACGCAATAGTCTCTCTCTCGCTCTTTCCCACGCTTGGTAACAGTGATGACAACGCCCTGCTACCAACTCGCTAATTAATGTTAGCACGAAAATAAACCACAGAATAAGGGAATAACAGGGAAAATAGGTGATAACTGAAGGAAGGAAGGAGGGGAGGTAAAGGACTGAGATTTTGCATGGCCCAGGGGCCATTTTTTTTTTTTTTTTTTTTCTCTGACTCTTAAGAGTCAGGCCCAGGGGCAAAAAAAAAAAATTTGGGGTGTTTTAAATGGATTTTTGTTTTCCCAGACTCTTAACCTAACAAGTGCGCATGGGGGTAATTAGACACCTCTCCCTGTGCGCATGTATTTGAGGTGTTTCCGTCACTAAAATATTCATTGTACCATTAATAGCATTAATACTTATCCATATGCGCCTATTATGGGTTGATTATAAACAACATGATGTTGAAACAACAATAAAACTAGTGAAAACAGCGTTTGGATGGTCAAAATCGGAGATATAGCCCGCGAGTTATATAATGTATGGGTGAGGCAAGCTGCTTTCCCGCCAATTTCCCCCAAGGCCACTGAGACACAGTCGATCGATACTCTCTCTCTCTCTCTTGCATTCGCTTGCTATCAGTGATGACCACACCCTGCAACCGGATTTCTAATGTTAGCACGAAAATATACCTCAGAATAAGGGAATAACAGGGAAAATAGGTGATAACTGAAGGAGAGGAGGAAAGTGGGGATGGAGGGGAGGTAGAGGACTGAGATTTTGCATGGCCCAGGGGCCAATTTTTTTTTTTTTTTTTTTTTTTTTTTCCGATGTCAAAAGTTGATTTTTTTTTTTCTGACTCTTAAGAGTCTCCCCGCAGTCCGCCGGGGAACTCTTAAGAGTCTCCCCGCAGTTCCCGGGTTAAGAGTCTTCCCGCAGTCGCCCGGGGAAACTCTTAAGAGTCTTCCACACTTGCCAGGTTAAGAAGTGCGTGCGGAGTTACATGGAGGGATAGACAGGTGAATGAGGAAGTAAGAAGGAGGTGTGTGGAGGTAAATATGCTAGAAAGTGTGAAAAGGAACACCTTGAGATGGTTCGGCCATATGGAACGTATGGGAAGCGAGAGAATGACTAAGAGGGTGTACGAGAGCGAGGTTGAATGACAGAGAGGGAGAGGTAGACCGAAAGAGAGGTGGAAGCATGGAGTGAGGAAGTATATGGATGAAGGCGGTGCTGGTTGGGAGGAGGGGCGTCGACTGACTGGGGACAGAGGTGCATGGGGGCGGTTCGTTCGTGGGCACACCTTCGGGGATCACGGCATCAGGCAATAGATAGACAATTACAAGATATTAGGCCTAAATCAGGATTTTCTCGTGTCTCTGAACTGTGCAATTGTGCATAAAAATTGTATATACTTTACCAGCATAATAAACCTATCTATATATCCTCAACCCCTTCTGTATGAGCAACTTCTATAAAATTTTATTTAACCATGTTTAGACGATTTTATGCAGTTTGAGAAGAATATGTGTTAGTAAAAAGGGTTAATCTAAGTGAGAGCTTGAGTTTATAAGAAAAATGTATCAGGACTGCTCAGAAACACAAGATATAACCAGGGCTGGGTGCGTACCTATTGGACAGAGCCCGCATACCAAACACCAAAAGGTACGCACTTTATCAAACAGGATTTATCAAATGACGTTTTATTTTAGGAAGTGGATACCTTACACCAGAAATTTTGTATTTTTCAATTAGAAAAACATAAAAGACATACATAATCTGTGGAGGGAAAATTTGTTGTGAAAACCAATAGGTACGCAGTGCGTGGTGCCCATTAGGAACGCTCGTACATTCAGAGCACCACGCACTGCGTACCTTCTGAAACACCCTTGGGGTAAATTGAATTGGATGGTACTCGGACAGTTTCAGTGAAAAGTGACTCTTATTCATCCTTGTAGTAGAGGTGACCTTACATGAGGCTTAGACTCTCTGGCAGCCGTTCGAAAAAATGCGTACCGTACATATTGGTTTTTGGTATGTGGGCTCTGTCAAACAGGTACGCACCCAGCCTTGGCTTTATCTTGTGTTTCTGAGCAGTGCTGATGCATTTTTCTTATACACTACATCACAGAATGTACCTGCAAATAGAAAAAAAGTTATAATTTTCAATTTGAAAATGGTCATTAGACACTAACAAAAAAAATGCAACCTTTAGATTTTTGTAAGAAAACAATGTTTTTTACACTTTCACTTCTTTTTGTTGCTGCACCTCTTCAATCGTACCAAACTGAACTATTGATACCTGATGAAATGAAGGCATAATGGTTAAGCTTTAACCCGTTGAGCCCCGGCTAGTTATAATATTTTGTTCACCCCAGTCCCAAGCCATTTTCACTTCTTTTTTTTGTTTGCTAAAATGGAAGACAAGGATGAGAAATGAAAAAAAAAAAAAAAAAAAAATCACCTCGGATATTTTTTTTTTTGGGGGGGGGGGCCTCATAAAAATTTGTTAAGCCAAAATTGAAGAGAATGGTGAGAAATGAAGAAAAAAATAAAAAAAAACTCACCTCGGTCATTTGGGGGGGGGGGGGGTCGAAAGTTCGTCTCCCCCGCATGACCACCCGCCCGGGAGCACTAGGGTGAAAACTGAGTATGGCATTGTACGGCATACATCCTAAGGAGTGTCTCACATAAATCTCAAGCCTCTAGCTCCCATACGACCGGAGTAATGAAGGTTCAAAGTGGCGGTGAACTAAGGGTGTAAAGTATCCCCACTAAGCCCACCACCACCAGCCGCGCGGCTGTCTTGGCCCGCTCACACCTACCGGCCCGGCTCCCACACACACTACGGTACCTCCCCCTCCTATTCTCCCGCCATTTCCTACCTTACGAGCCACGTAACTGATTTTAATATGTCGGACGCACGTGATGCGTCTCTGGGAGTTGGTGATCAAACACTGCCGACGCTGGGTCTCACTGGGTTAAGATAAGACCAAATTTAAATGCCCAAGTGTTTGTCATATCCTGTGGAGATGTTTTTAATGCCAAGTGCGTACCTATTGGACCGGTACGTACCTATTGGTTATCTTACCCTATACATGCCGATCTCGAATTCCAAAACTTGACAAGTGAAGCAGCCCTTAACCCCTCGAGTACCAGAGGCGCACATAATGCGTCTGCAATGTATGTAACGCTAAACCCCAGAGCCGCATAGGGTGCGTTGCAGTTAAATACTCCGGTCCTATGACACCTAGAGGGCTCAGATTTGTATGGGAACTGCGTAAGTATCCCACACAACAATGCCGATGGTTGAAAACCCTTTAAGTCCAGCCATGAGTGTGCAAAAACATGTTTTTCATGTGTTTGCCTACCCATTTCCCCATGCTAATTCCGACTTTCGGGTGTCACGTAGGACCCCTTAACCCTCTCACCACGGAAGGGCTCTTGAACGCCCATAAAAAAGCATATAACAGGTACCCGGATGGTCTCTTGAACGCCCAGTGGTTGAAAGCCTGTGAGCTTCGTGTGCGAGGCGTCGGTCCGACGCATGTAAACAACAGCCGGCTGGACCGTCGCCCCGCATCTCCGGCCACAAGAAGGAGAGCGTCGCTTGTTCGTGTGTGCCTGTATGTTGTTGTTAAGTATCGAAAAGTGGTGTAAAGTGGCTGTTTTGGCCATAAAGTTATCTCCAATGAAATCATCATCACAGCTCAACCAGTTGACTTAGAGAGCTCTACTTAATGCCATTCTACAGGTAAATAACACAGCTACGCTTGGGGATGTGCGGGAATGCGGGAAGCAGTCTGATTAACGAATATACGGTAGCCTAGCCTAGATGTTTTTCGGCCAAAACACCCGGGTTTCGAGGAATATATATATAATACATAGCCGGGGCTGGAGGGTTAATGACCTAGGGGATCGTTTTTTGTGTTTTTTCCTTCATTTCTAACCAATTCTAGGTGTTTTCTGGATTTTTTTTTTTTTTTGACAACATGCTGGGCCTGGAGTGTACATGTATATTATATTGCCTGGTGCTCAGTGGGTTAATAGGGTTGCCTGGAATGCCGCCATTAGGACAAGAGACAAACTGCACGTATGTGTGGAGCACTCAGTCCTAAAATTTTATGTATGTACTGTACTGTATGTATGTACTGTATTATGATTAATCCGGTTTGGGAGAGCCAATGTGACAGTAGTTTTCTTCGTTTGTAGAGCCTTCTCCTTTCTCTTTCTTGCTTACTTCTGCACTTCTCTTTTCTCTGGAATGTGAGCAGCACACATGTTCTTAACTACTGCCGTTATTAGGCTAAGACATTCAGGGGTTATTCTGTCTGCCATTTGAACTTCCCAATTTATTTCCTATATTTTCTGTGCGTGATGTTTGTTTACATCCTGCATCGACAGTCTCTCGTCATTGGCAATGTTTTGGTGGCAGGGAATCTCACCCAGCTGGGGATGCCAACAATGTTTTAAATTAGTATTTTTATCTGGATTTTAATGGAATTACTGTACTGTACATTGATATTACCCATATATATATTACAGTTTATTCATAACAAGTTATAACCCTGCATTATTATTATTATTATTTATTTTTTATTATTAATATTATTATTATTATTTTTTTAATCACTGGAATACACTTTGAAATTAAATACGGTATCATTATCATTTACCTTCATTCATCTAAGAATGGTGAAAACAATAGCTTTCTAAGTAGTCTGGTTGCTGTGTGAGCAACATGAAAACAATGTAAACTTTTTTTGGTCGAGATACCACTTGAGGGGGAGTGCGTGCATGTTTGTGTGTGCAAGAATAAACAATCAATACTGCTCTGCGTGTATGTGACGATGGCGTGGCTTTGGGTGAAGGCAGATGTACTCACTCACACTCAGTCCCACATTGACAATGAAATCCCACACACTGATGCGTGTCGAGTGTTATGGGGGTAATGGTGGGGGCTGCAGGAGGGAGCCTAGTTTATCACCCGGTCAGTAGGACCCGCAAAAATATTGATTACTTTGCACGAAACATGCGGACGCTATACTGCATCTCCCGGGATTGTGGCACAAAGCATGTATTAACGCCATATGGCGTCACCCGGTTTTTAAAGGTTACTATGAGATTGTGATACTGTATCTCCCTCCCCAGATGAAGATCGAAGCAAATTTGATGTGCTTCTCCCCTGGGGGTGAGAAGTTGGCCCAGGCAGGGAATGATGGCATACTGAGGATCTGGGATACAGCTACGGGTCGAATGGAACAAGAATACCAACCCCCTGGACATCTTGCTGCACCTCCCTCCTGTCTGAAATTTTCACCCATTGTAAGTTGATCTATATTGTGTTCTTAGCTGCTACAAGTTCTATCTATCTATCTATATGCTCAGGCCCAATCCCCATTTTGGGGGTAGCCGACTCAAGACAGAGCAAGAACAGGGAAAACACAAAAACAACATAAAACAACAAGTTAACTACCCAAGTGCTACAAGTTAATTTCCCCATTTAGGTTTCAATTTTATGGCACTTGCCCTATTCAAGTGGTAATGTTTCCCATTTAGATCCTTTCAGTTAGGAATTTAGACTTTGGTAAATGATCGTGAGCCATAGACAATTGGTGTGTGTTTACATCACTCCAGCTTTTGGTGTGGACCTTCCACGCCCTCTCCAGGCCCACTATTGTCTTAAGATTAGTCAAATCACTGCCCCCCCCCCCTCTCTCTCTCTCTCACTTTCAATGCAAGTGAATTTGGAGCGCCGAGATTCATCAGCTGATTTTCCGAGTGACCAAAATCGTTGAAATACGATAATTTAATCATAAGTCTATCTATCTATCTATTGCCTGACGCCGTGATCCCCGAAGGGGTGGCCACGAACGAACCGCCCCCATGCACCTCTGTCCCCAGTCAGTCGACGCCCCTCCCCCCAACCAGCACTGCCCTCGTTCATGTACTTCCTCACTCCATCCTTCCACCTCATATTCGGTCTACCTCTCCCTCTCTGTCCCTCCACCTCGCTCTCGTACACCCTCTTAGTCATTCTCTCGCTTTCCATACGTTCCATATGGCCGAACCATCTCAAGTTGTTCCTTTTCACACTTTCCAGCACATCTACCACCACACCTCCTTCTTACTTCCTCATTAGTCTGTTTATCCCTCCATGTAACTCCGCACGCACTCCTTACGTAATTCATTTCCACTGCTCTCACTCTTGGTCTGAGTCTCTCAACCAATCATAAGTACTGTACTGTATATCTCTTAAATACTTACCTTAATTCTTTATAATATGCTGCGCATCTTTAGTTGAACACACACGCACACACAAGAACACACACACATTGTTGTGGAAGCTCAGGACTGTGGGGCGGGTTGAGGGAGTATTATTAAAGTGGATGGAAAACTATTTAATTGGGAGGGAAATGCGAACAGTAATAAAAGGAAAGTTCTCCTCGTGGAAAAGGGTAAAAAGCGGAGTGCCTCAAGGATCGGTGTTGGCCCCAATCATGTTTTTGGTTTTCATCAACGACCTTCAAATGGGAATAGGCTCATATATATCTATGTTTGCTGATGATGCAAAATTAATGAAGCATATTACAAGTAGGAGTAGTTGTGAAGAATTACAGAGAGATCTAGATAAGTTATATGAGTGGAGTCAAACTTGGAAAATGGAATTCAACACGAGTAAGTGTCAGGTTCTTGAGATGGGAAAAAGTAATATAGACCTTCTTGGGGATATAAAATAGGAGATGAAATAATTAGTAAAGCTGTGAAAGCAAAAGACCTAGGGGTAGTTGTGGCAGACAGCTTGTCACCTGAACAGCATATAAATAAAATAACTGGTGAAACCTATGCAGTGTTGACTAACATGAGAATAGCTCTGAATTATTTAGATGAAGAGATGTTAGCAAAAATAATAGGGACAATAATACGACCAAGACTGGAGTATGCAGCAGTGGTGTGGTCTCCACACCTTATAAAACATAATAAAAAACTGGAAAGAGTTCAGAGAGTTGCCACTAAGATGATAGCTAGCCTTAGAGACCTACCTTATGAGGAGAGATTGGAGAGGCTAAAGCTGCCAACGCTGAGGGAGAGGAGAGAGAGGTGACATGATCATGATGTTTAAGTGTGTGAAAGGTTTTGAGAAGATCGACAAGGGAGATTTTGTGGTGAGGGACGAGGGAAGAACCAGGGGTCATGATTGTAAGTTGAGGAAAGTTATATGTAAGTCTGATGTAAGAAAGTTCAGCTTCCCGTATAGAAGCATTGAGTGTTGGAATAAGTTGGATGGGGAGGTGGTGGGAGCAAGAAATATCCAAACTTTTAAAGCAAAATTGGATAAATGTAGAGAGAGAGACAGGACAACACGAGCTTAGGCTCAAATCCTGTATACTACAATTAGGTGAAAATTAGGTGAGTACATGCACACACACACATGGACACTCACTCGACATAGCCAAACAACAATAACACACACGTGTTTCGGTAATGGTACCGGTACACTGATTTAATCATAAGTACTATACAGTAAATCTCTTATATATTTACCTTAATTCTTCGTAATATTTCATAATAAACTTATATAAAACGAGTTATAAGTTCAAATGAAAAATCAGTGTACCTGTACCATTACCGAAACACGTGTGTGTGTTATTGTTGTTTGGCTATGTCGAGTGAGTGTGTGTGTGTTAAACTAAAGATGCGCGGCATTGTTTTTGTATAAAATAAATGGCATTTCATAGTACCAATGGACTTAATTGGATATATTATTGACCCCTGGTATGAAGGTATGTTGCCACTGTAATAATACTGTACTGACAAATATATAGATAAATGACTAATATATAGATATATATTGAAAGAAGTCAGAGGTGAACTTGGTTAACCTAGCCTATCTGACCATATTATGGGTTTAAAAGTAGGCCTGGTCTTATACGTCGAATATATCACTAGAACCTATTTCCTAGGGTGAAAATAACTACTGGTCTTAAGAACATAAGAAAATGGGATCTGTAAAAAGCCAATCGGCCCACACAAGGCAGATCCCTGTCACACTCAACCCCAATTACAGGCCCAACTCACTAATACCTTGAGTACTGACCCCACCAAAACTGTCAGAAATTAAAACAAGATTTCGGGGGTCTGCTGAGCGCCGATTGGCCCACACCCGCCAGATCCCCCTCACACCCAACCCATCTCGTCCATATGCCTAGCCTATCTAATTTTATCTTAAAGCTCCCTATCGTTCTTGGTCCCACTATATCACTTGGTAGCCTATTCCACTCATCTACAACTCTTACCAAACCAATATTTGTCTATATCTTTTCTGAAACAAAATTGATTTAATTTGAAACCATTTGTTCGAGTTCTTTCGCTATCACTGAGCTTCAGTACATTTTTCATGTCTCCTTTATTTGTCCCACTAACCCACTTGAACACTTCTATCATATCCCCTCTAACTCTGCGTCTTTCTAACGAATGTAAGCCTAATTTTTTCAACCTACAGTATCTTCATATGGTAGATGTCTAATATTATGAATAATTTTTGTCATTCTTCGCTGTACTCTCCAACGAATCTATGTCTATTTTGTAATAAGGACACCAAACTTGGACAGCATAATCCATATGAGGTCTCACTGATGACAAGTAAAGTTTCAAGATAACATCGGCAGTTCTGTTACTCACACTCCTTCATACCAGGAGTCAATAATATATCCAATAAAGTCCATTGGTAGGCCTACTATGAAATGCCATTTATTTGACACAAAAACAATGCCGCACATCTTTAGTTCAACACACACACACACACACACACGCACACACTCGAGCAAACGAGGGAAGAACCAGGGGTCATGATTGTAAGTTGAGGAAAGTTATATGTAAGTCTGATGTAAGAAAGTTCAGCTTCCTGTATAGAAGCATTGAGTGTTGGAATAAGTTGGATGGGGAGGTGGTGGGAGCAAGAAATATCCAAACTTTTAAAGCAAAATTGGATAAATGTAGAGAGAGAGACAGGACAACACGAGCTTAGGTTCAAATCCTGTATACTACAATTAGGTGAGTACACACCATACCACCGAGCTGTCAACACCTCGCAGCTGCTCTCCGATAATGAGTTACCTTGTGTGAAGTTGATAGGAGTGTCTAAGTGTTGTCCCGGAAATTTATATGTGCATTTCAATAAGTAATTAGGTGTTTTATGAGCAATTCAGATGTAATTGGATATTCCAAGTAATTGAAAATATGGATTAAGTAAAACAGTTCCTGGAGTGAGATGGGATAGTGGGGCGATTGTTGTTTTTAGGCTGGCAGACGACCACCTCGCGATGGCGGGAAGGCGTGAAAGCCTAGCTGGGGATGAGGAGGAATATGAATTTGAAGGCTTTATCACCGAGGACAAGGATGATCAGTTGGCAAGTATGAAAAAACAATTGATGGGTCTTGTGAGATGGAGGGGAGTGATGGAAAATTGGAGGAAGGAGTTAGGGGCTAAAGTAGAAGTTTTGTCCGATATGTGTGGCGTTACTAGCGGGGTGGATAGGCCTAGGCCAGTAAGTGACAGCCTAGAGGCAGTGATGGCCAGAGTAGACGAGTTAGCGGCAGAAAATGTGGCACTCAAGGCTCAGCTTAAGGAATATGAGGGCCACCTGAGTGAGGAAGTAAAAGGAATTAGTGAGGTAAAAAATGAGTGGACAAGGGTAGAGAGTGCCACGATGGTAGCCCTTGAAGAAATTGTGAAGGAGCAGAAGGAAGAGAGAGAAAAGGAAAAGAAAGAGTTTGAAAAAAATGTCTTGCAAGTTTTAAAGAAGAAAGAGAAGGTAGTGAGAGAGACAATAGATAGAGGTAAGTGTGTAGTAATCTTTGGAGATGTGGAAGAGCACCTGGCAGATATGAAGGTAAGAAAGGAAAGGGATGTTGTGAAAGTCAAGGGGATACTGGATTACTTAGACAAGGGTTATGGATGGGTAAAAGAACTGGAGGAGGTGAGAAGGTTAGGAATATATAAGAAGGGCGAGATGAGACCACTAAGAGTGGAACTAAAGTTTAGATCAACAGCAGAAGCAGTAGCCAATGTGAGCTGGAAATTAAATTCGACAGAGCTGAATCATATAAGGGTAAAAAAGGACCTAAGTGTAGAAGAACGAGAACAGTTAAGGGAACTCCAAGCTAAGGCTGATGAAGAGAATGGAAAGTTGTCTGAAGAGCAAAAGAAGACATTTTTTTTGGAGAATAAGGGAAGGGCAAGTAAGGAAGTGGTACATCAGGAGCCACCAAGAACCGAAAGTAAGAGGAGTGATAGGGAAAGAGACAGAGAGACAAGTACGAAGTCAAAGCAAGGAGACGGAGCGAGAGATAATGCAGGGAGCAGGGGACCGGAGAGAGAGCCAGGATGTGGTGGAGAGGGTGGAACAGAGGGAGAGAGAGGGGGGGAGGAGAATAGAATTAGCGGGGGAGGTGGAACTGGGTCAGGGAAGGGATGGAGGAGGAGGAGGTGAACCTGGTAGGAGGCAGAGAGGGAAGAGAAACAAGGAGGTGGATTCAAATATACTGTGCTACTACACTAATATAGATGGAATAAACAGTAAAAAGGTAGAGTTAGATAATATATTAAGAAAAGATCAACCACAGATAGTCTGTTTGACAGAGACAAAGCTGAACCAGGACTTTGACAGCAACATAGTGTTTAGTGAAGGATATAATATATGGAGAAATGATAGAAAGGGTAAAAGGGGAGGTGGAGTGGCAGTATTAGTTAAGAACCCTATGACAGCAAAGCACGTGGAGTTAAATAATGACAAGGCAGAAATAATGGCAGTTGAACTCAATGATATAGAAGGAAAAAAGCTAGACATAGCAGTAGCTTACATGCCACCAAAGACCAGAGCATGGAGGGAGTTGGAGTTTGAGGAGATGGTAGAGGATATGATTCAGTCGTTGAGAAGATTGCTTTTAAGGAAGAATCGATTGATCTTGGTAGGAGATTTCAACTGTAGTGAGGTTGATTGGGAATCGGGAGATGCAGGACCAAATCAGAGATCTTGGGGAAGTCGGCTAGTGGAGTTGGTTACGGAAAATGTACTTACACAACATGTGAAGGAAAATACAAGAATGAGGGGTAATAACGAACCTTCTAAACTCGATCTGATTTTTACAAAAGATCCTCACGAAATTAGTGATATAAACTATCTATGTCCTGTAGGTAAAAGTGATCACCTATTACTAAAATGGAAGTTGACCTCGAGTAATGCCAATAGATTAGACAATAGCTACATAAATGACAGATTAAATTATAGTAAAGCTGATTATGTATCCTTGAAAAGATATTTAGAGGGAGTAGATTGGGATCTTATTTTGAAGGAACGGGACGTACAAGGTAAATATAGTAGATTCCTCGAAATTTATAGAGTAGGAACCAATCTGTTTGTCCCAAGATATAAAACTGGGAAATTTTACTAAGCAGAAAGATTGGTTTAATTTGAAATGCAAAAGAGCTTTGGGTAGGCGTGATGCAGCTTGGGCTAGATTAAGAAGAAGGAACACTGAGAGTAATCGGAATAAATATAAACAGGAGAGGAATAGATATGTTAACATAATTAGGCAAGTTAAAATGAACTATGAGAAGAACATAGTAAATAAATGTGAAAGTGACCCTAGATTATTTTATAAATATATAAACAGTAAGTTGAAGGTAAAGAAACAAATTACTAAATTAAGAGTTGATGCTAGGACGTATGAAAATGTATCGGACATGTGTGAGGTAATGAATAACAAATTGGGGTCAGTTTTTACTAGAGAGGAAGGTTTTTGACGAACCACAGGCGGGAGTACTGGAGAGTGGTCTTAGTAAGATTGAAATAACTAGAGATGAGCTGTTATCTGCGATGAGAGGACTTGAAGTAAGGAAAGCTATGGGACCGGATGAAGTGTCTGCCTGGGTTTTAAAGGAGTGTGCAGAGCAATTAGTGGAGCCAGTGAGGGACATAATTCAAGCTTCCTTAGATAAAGGACAGGTTCCTGTTGAATGGAAAAGAGCTAATATCATTCCGATATACAAGAATGGAAACCCTGAGGACCCTCTAAACTATAGACCAGTTTCACTTACTAGTATTGTATGCAAGATTTGTGAAAAGTTAATTAGGAAGAGATGGATGAAAATGTTGGAGAGAAAGAAAATAATAACCCCAAAGCAATTTGGATTCAGAGAAGGGACATCTTGTGTTACCAGTTTGCTATGTTATTACAGTAGGGTGATAGATGTACTCCAAGAGAGAGGCAGATGGGTGGACTGCGTCTACTTAGACCTTTCCAAAGCATTCGATAAGGTACCACATAAGAGATTGTTATCTAAGCTTGAGACGCTAGGATGTGTCAGGGGGAGTTTGCTGAAATGGATGGAGAGCTATTTAACAGATAGGGAAATGAGGACCAACATTAGAGGAACTTACTCATCGTGGCGGAAAGTTGAGAGTGGTGTGCCGCAGGGATCTGTGTTGGCACCTCTCATGTTCCTTATGTACGTGAATGACCTGCCGATAGGCATAAACTCTTACATGTCAATGTTTGCAGATGACGTAAAAATTATGAGACAAATAACAAATAAAAGTAGTTGTGAGGAGCTGCAAGGGGATTTAGATAAAATATACGAATGGAGCACCAAGTGGAAAATGAAATTTAATATAAGTAAATGTCATGTGTTAAATATGGGAAGAAGTGTGAATAGACCAAATTGGGAGTACAGGATGGGAGATAATTAAATTAGCAAGGCCGAAAAAGAAAAAGATTTAGGGTTGATTATACAAGATAATTTGTCGCCAGAGAAACATATTAACAAGCTCTTTAGCGGAATGTATGCAATGGCCGGGAATATGAAAGTTGCTCTGAACTACTTGGATGAGACCATGGTAGCGAAAATTATGAAGAGTATGATTAGACCAAGATTGGAGTATGCAGCAGTGGTGTGGTCCCCGCATCTAAAGAAGCATGTTCACAAGTTAGAAAGAATCCAGAGAGCAGTCACTAGATTGGTTCCAAGTCTCAGAGAACTGCCATATGAAGGGAGGCTAGACAAATTAAATCTACCGAGTCTAAAAGAGAGGAGAGAGAGGGGAGACATGATAATGATGTACAAATGTACCCGGGGGCTGGAGAGGCTGGATAGGGAGGATATATTAATTATGGATACAGGAATAACTAGAGGCCACAGCTACAAAGTAAAAAGACCTACCTGCAAGAACGATATCAGGAAGTTTAGCTTCCCCTATAGATGTATTGACAAATGGAATGGGCTGGAGGAGGAGGTGGTAGGGGCAAGGAACATCCATATTTTCAAGAAAAAATTGGATAAAAAGTAGACTGAGAGACGGGACAACACGAGCTTAGCTCAACTCCTGTAAACTACAATTAGGTAAATACAATTAGGTAAATACACCCCCAATGAAATTAATTAAAGTATATATGATCCACCGGGATTCGAAACCGGGTTATCACACACATATTTTTGCCACCTTAACCATTACACCACCAGGACGGTTAAAGGTTTATGCACACGCCTACGACTTATTATCCATTTTCGAATACTGGATATTAATCTAATCATGTTCATATTCCCAACCGCACTATGGTAGCCTACTGTTTAAGTGAGAGGAAAGAATATTCATGGGGCACAGATCATATAGACCGGCCTCTCGAAGAAATATCCCTAAACCTACTAATAATATTATTTTTATTAATCTCACCACCACACCCCCAATGAAATTAATTAAAGTATATATGATCCACCGGGATTCGAAACCGGGTTATCACACACATATTTTTGCCACCTTAACCATTACACCACCAGGACGGTTAAAAGGTTTATGCACACGCCTACGACTTATTATCCATTCTCGAATACTGGATATTAATCTAATCATGTTCATATTCCCAACCGCACTATGGTAGCCTACTGTTTAAGTGAGAGGAAAGAATATTCATGGGGCACAGATCATATAGACCGGCCTCTCGAAGAAATATCCCTAAACCTACTAATAATATTATTTTATTAATCTCACCACCACACCCCCAATGAAATTAATTAAAGTATATATGATCCACCGGGATTCGAAACCGGGTTATCACACACATATTTTTGCCACCTTAACCATTACACCACCAGGACGGTTAAAGGTTTATGCACACGCCTACGACTATTATCCATTCTCGAATACTGGATATTAATCTAATCATGTTCATATTCCCAACCGCACTATGGTAGCCTACTGTTTAAGTGAGAGGAAAGAATATTCATGGGGCACAGATCATATAGACCGGCCTCTCGAAGAAATATCCCTAAACCTACTAATAATATTATTTTTATTAATCTCACCACCACACCCCCAATGAAATTAATTAAAGTATATATGATCCACCGGGATTCGAAACCGGGTTATCACACACATATTTTTTGCCACCTTAACCATTACACCACCAGGACGGTTAAAGGTTTATGCACACGCCTACGACTTATTATCCATTCTCGAATACTGGATATTAATCTAATCATGTTCATATTCCCAACCGCACTATGGTAGCCTACTGTTTAAGTGAGAGGAAAGAATATTCATGGGGCACAGATCATATAGACCGGCCTCTCGAAGAAATATCCCTAAACCTACTAATAATATTATTTTTATTAATCTCACCACCACACGTGCCGACCTCCGAGCTGTCAACACCTCGCAGCTGCTCCCCGATAATGAGTTACCTTGTGTGAAGTTGATAGGAGTGTCTAAGTGTTGTCCCGGAAATTTATATGTGCATTTCAATAAGTAATTAGGTGTTTTATGAGCAATTCAGATTTAATTGGATATTCCAAGTAATTGAAAATATGGATTAAGTAAAACAGTTCCTGGAGTGAGATGGGATAGGGGGCGATTGTTGTTTTTAGGCTGGCAGACGACCACCTCGCGATGGCGGGAAGGCGTGAAAGCCTAGCTGGGGATGAGGAGGATTATGAATTTGAAGGCTTTATCACCGAGGACAAGGATGATCAGTTGGCAAGTATGAAAAAACAATTAATGGGTCTTGTGAGATGGAGGGGAGTGATGGAAAATTGGAGGAAGGAGTTAGGGGCTAAAGTAGAATATGTGTGGCGTTACTAGCGGAGTGGATAGGCCTAGGCCAGTAAGTGACAGCCTAGAGGCAGTGATCGCTGAGTAGACGAGTTAGCGTCGGAAAATCTGGCACTCAAGGCTCAGCTTAAGGAAAATGGGGGCCACTGAGTGAGGAAGTAAAAGGAATTAGTGAGGTAAAAAATGAGTGGACAAGGGTAGAGAGTGCCACGATGGTAGCCCTTGAAGAAATTGTGAAGGAGCAGAAGGAAGAGAGAAAAGGAAAAGAAAGAGTTTGAAAAAAATGTAGTGCAAGTTTTAAAGAAGAAAGAGAAGGTAGTGAGAGAGACAAGATAGAGGTAAGTGTGTAATCTTTGGTGATGTGGAAGAGCACCTGGCAGATATGAAGGTAAGAAAGGAAAGGATGTTGTGAAAGTCAAGGGGATACTGGATTACTTAGACGAGGGTTATGGATGGGTAAAAGAACTGGAGGAGGTGAGAAGGTTAGGAATATATAAGAAGGGCGAGATGAGACCACTAAGAGTGGAACTAAAGTTTAGATCAACAGCAGAAGCAGTAGCCAATGTGAGCTGGAAATTAAATTAGACAGAGCTGAATCATATAAGGGTAAAAAAGGACCTAAGTGTAGAAGAACGAGAACAGTTAAGGGAACTCCAAGCTAAGGCTGATGAAGAGAATGGAAAGTTGTCTGAAGAGCAAAAGAAGAATTTTTTTTTGGAGAATAAGGGAAGGGCAAGTAAGGAAGTGGTACATCAGGAGCCACCAAGAACCGAAAGTAAGAGGTTAGGGAAAAGAGACAGAGAGACAAGTACGAAGTCAAAGCAAGGAGACGGAGCGAGAGATAATGCAGTGAGCAGGGGGACCGGAGAGAGAGAGCCAGGATGTGGTGGAGAGGGTGGAACAGAGGGAGAGAGAGGGGGAGGAGAATAGATTAGTGGGGGAGGTGGAACTGGGACAGGGAAGGGAAGGAGGAGGAGGAGGGGAACCTGGTAGGAGGCAGAGAGGGAAGAGAAACAAGGAGGTGGATTCAAATATACTGTGCTACTACAATATAGATGGAAAAACAGTAAAGGTAGAGTTAGATAATATATTAAGAAAAGATCAACCACAGATAGTCTGTTTGACAGAGACAAAGCTGAACCAGGACTTTGACAGCAACATAGTGTTTAGTGAAGGATATAATATATGGAGAAATGATAGAAAGGGTAAAAGGGGAGGTGGAGTGGCAGTATTAGTTAAGAACCCTATGACAGCAAAGCACGTGGAGTTAAATAATGACAAGGCAGAAATAATGGCAGTTGAACTCAATGATATAGAAGGAAAAAAGCTAGACATAGCAGTAGCTTACATGCCACCAAAGACCAGAGCATGGAGGGAGTTGGAGTTTGAGGAGATGGTAGAGGATATGATTCAGTCGTTGAGAAGATTGCTTTAAGGAAGAATCGATTGATCTTGGTAGGAGATTTCAACTGTAGTGAGGTTGATTGGGAATCGGGAGATGCAGGGCCAAATCAGAGATCTTGGGGAAGTCGGCTAGTGGAGTTGGTTACGGAAAATGTACTTACACAACATGTGAAGGAAAATACAAGAATGAGGGGTAATAACGAACCTTCTAAACTCGATCTGATTTTTACAAAAGATCCTCACGAAATTAGTGAGATAAACTATCTATGTCCTGTAGGTAAAAGTGATCACCTATTACTAAAATGGAAGTTGACCTCGAGTAATGCCAATAGATTAGACAATAGCTACATAAATGACAGATTAAATTATAGTAAAGCTGATTATGTATCCTTGAAAAGATATTCAGAGGGAGTAGATTGGGATCTTATTTTGAAGGAACGGGACGTACAAGGTAAATCTAGTAGTTTCCTCGAAATTTATAGAGTAGGAACCATATGTTTGGCCCAAGATATAAAACTGGAAATTTTACTAAGCAGAAAGATTGGTTTAATTTGAAATGCAAAAGAGCTTTGGGTAGGCGTGATGCAGCTTGGGCTAGATTAAGAAGAAGGAACACTGAGAGTAATCGGAATAAATATAAACAGGAGAGGAATAGATATGTTAACATAATTAGGCAAGTTAAAATGAACTATGAGAAGACCATAGTAAATAAATGTGAAAGTGACCCTAGATTATTTTAAAAATAAATAAACAGTAAGTTGAAGGTAAAGAAACAAATTACTAAATTAAGAGTTGATGCTAGGACGTATGAAAATGTATCGGACATGTGTGAGGTAATGAATAACAAATTGGGGTCAGTTTTTACTAGAGAGGAAGGTTTTGACGAACCACAGGCGGGAGTACTGGAGAGTGGTCTTAGTAAGATTGAAATAACTAGAGATGAGCTGTTATCTGCGAGAGGACTTGAAGTAAGGAAAGCTATGGGACCGGCATGAAGTGTCTGCCTGGGTTTTAAAGGAGTGTGCAGAGCAATTAGTGGAGCCAGTGAGGGACATAATTCAAGCTTCCTTAGATAAAGGACAGGTTCCTGTTGAATGGAAAAGAGCTAATATCATTCCGATATACAAGAATGGAAACCCTGAGGACCCTCTAAACTATAGACCAGTTTCACTTACTAGTTGTATGCAAGAATTGTGAAAAGCTAATTAGGAAGAGATGGATGAAAATGTTGGAGAGAAAGAAAATAATAAACCCAAAGCAATTTGGATTCAGAGAAGGGACATCTTGTGTTACCAGTTTGCTATGTTATTACAGTAGGGTGATAGATGTACTCCAAGAAAGAGGCAGATGGGTGGACTGCGTCTACTTAGACCTTTCCAAAGCATTCGATAAGGTACCACATAAGAGATTGTTATCTAAGCTTGAGACGCTAGGATGTGTCAGGGGGAGTTTGCTGAAATGGATGGAGAGCTATTTAACAGATAGGGAAATGAGGACCAACATTAGAGGAACTTACTCATCGTGGCGGAAAGTTGAGAGTGGTGTGCCGCAGGGATCTGTGTTGGCACCTCTCATGTTCCTTATGTACGTGAATGACCTGCCGATAGGCATAAACTCTTACATGTCAATGTTTGCAGATGACGTAAAATTATGAGACAAATAACAAATAAAGTAGTTGTGAGGAGCTGCAAGGGGATTTAGATAAAATACGAATGGAGCACCAAGTGGAAAATGAAATTTAATATAAGTAAATGTCATGTGTTAAATATGGGAAGAAGTGTGAATAGACCAAATTGGGAGTACAGGATGGGAGATAATAAAATTAGCAAGGCCGAAAAAGAAAAAGATTTAGGGTTGATTATACAAGATAATTTGTCGCCAGAGAAAAATATTAACAAGCTCTTTAGCGGAATGTATGCAATGGCCGGGAATATGAAAGTTGCTCTGAATTTGGATGAGACCATGGTAGCGAAAATTATGAAGAGTATGATTAGACCAAGATTGGAGTATGCAGCAGTGGTGTGGTCCCCGCATCTAAAGAAGCATATTCACAAGTTAGAAAGAATCCAGAGAGCAGTCACTAGATTGGTTCCAAGTCTCAGAGAACTGCCATATGAAGGGAGGCTAGACAAATTAAATCTACCGAGTCTAAAAGAGAGGAGAGAGAGGGGGGACATTATTATGATGTACAAATGCACCCGAGGGCTGGAGAGGCTGGATAGGGAGGATATTTTAATTATGGATACAGGAATAACTAGAGGCCACAGCTACAAAGTAAAAAGACCTACCTGCAAGAACGATATCAGGAAGTTTAGCTTCCCCTATAGATGTATTGACAAATGCAATGGAGGAGGAGGTGGTAGGGGCAAGGAACATCCATATTTTCAAGAAAAAATTGGATAAAAAGTAGACTGAGAGACGGGACAACACGAGCTTAGCTCAACTCCTGTAAACTACAATTAGGTAAATACACCCCCAATGAAATTAATTAAAGTATATATGATCCACCGGGATTCGAAACCGGGTTATCACACACATATTTTTGCCACCTTAACCATTACACCACCAGGACGGTTAAAGGTTTATGCACACGCCTACGACTTATTATCCATTTTCGAATACTGGATATTAATCTAATCATGTTAATATTCCCAACCGCACTATGGTAGCCTACTGTTTAAGTGAGAGGAAAGAATATTCATGGGGCACAGATCATATAGACCGGCCTCTCGAAGAAATATCCCTAAACCTACTAATAATATTATTTTTATTATCACCACCACACCCCCAATGAAATTAATTAAAGTATATGATCCACCGGGATTCGAACCCGGGTTATCACACACATATTATTGCCACCTTATCCATTACACCACCAGGACGGTTAAGGAATTATGCACACGCCTACGACTTATTATCCATTCTCGAATACTGGATATTAATCTAATCATGTTCATATTCCCAACCGCACTATGGTAGCCTACTGTTTAAGTGAGAGGAAAGAATATTCATGGGGCACAGATCATATAGACCGGCCTCTCGAAGAAATATCCCTAAACCTACTAATAATATTATTTTTATTAATCTCACCACCACACCCCCAATGAAATTAATTAAAGTATATATGATCCACCGGGATTCGAAACCGGGTTATCACACACATATTTTTGCCACCTTAACCATTACACCACCAGGACGGTTAAAGGTTTATGCACACGCCTACGACTTATTATCCATTCTCGAATACTGGATATTAATCTAATCATGTTCATATTCCCAAACCGCACTATGGTAGCCTACTGTTTAAGTGAGAGGAAAGAATATTCATGGGGCACAGATCATATAGACCGGCCTCTCGAAGAAATATCCCTAAACCTACTAATAATATTTTTTATTAATCTCACCACCACACCCCCAATGAAATTAATTAAAGTATATATGATCCACCGGGATTCGAAACCGGGTTATCACACACATATTTTTGCCACCTTAACCATTACACCACCAGGACGGTTAAAGGTTTATGCACACGCCTACGACTTATTATCCATTCTCGAATACTGGATATTAATCTAATCATGTTCATATTCCCAACCGCACTATGGTAGCCTACTGTTTAAGTGAGAGGAAAGAATATTCATGGGGCACAGATCATATAGACCGGCCTCTCGAAGAAATATCCCTAAACCTACTAATAATATTATTTTATTAATCTCACCACCACACCCCCAATGAAATTAATTAAAGTATATATGATCCACCGGGATTCGAAACCGGGTTATCACACACATATTTTTGCCACCTTAACCATTACACCACCAGGACGGTTAAAGGTTTATGCACACGCCTACGACTTATTATCCATTCTCGAATACTGGATATTAATCTAATCATGTTCATATTCCCAACCGCACTATGGTAGCCTACTGTTTAAGTGAGAGGAAAGAATATTCATGGGGCACAGATCATATAGACCGGCCTCTCGAAGAAATATCCCTAAACCTACTAATATTATTTTTATTAATCTCACCACCACACCCCCAATGAAATTAATTAAAGTATATATGATCCACCGGGATTCGAAACCGGGTTATCACACATATTTTTGCCACCTTAACCATTACACCACCAGGACGGTTAAAGGTTTATGCACACGCCTACGACTTATTATCCATTCTCGAATACTGGATATTAATCTAATCATGTTCATATTCCCAACCGCACTATGGTAGCCTACTGTTTAAGTGAGAGGAAAGAATATTCATGGGGCACATATATAGACCGGCCTCTCGAAGAAATATCCCTAAACCTACTAATAATATTATTTTTATTAATCTCACCACCACATAATTAATTAAAGTATATATGATCCACCGGGATTCGAAACCGGGTTATCACACACATATTTTTGCCACCTTAACCATTACACCACCAGGACGGTTAAAGGTTTATGCACACGCCTACGACTTATTATCCATTCTCGAATACTGGATATTAATCTAATCATGTTCATATTCCCAACCGCACTATGGTAGCCTACTGTTTAAGTGAGAGGAAAGAATATTCATGGGGCACAGATCATATAGACCGGCCTCTCGAAGAAATATCCCTAAACCTACTAATAATATTATTTTTATTAATCTCACCACCACACCCCCATGAAATTAATTAAAGTATATATGATCCACCGGGATTCGAAACCGGGTTATCACACACATATTTTTGTCACCTTAACCATTACACCACCAGGACGGTTAAAGGTTTATGCACACGCCTACGACTTATTATCCATTCTCGAATACTGGATATTAATCTAATCATGTTCATATTCCCAACCGCACTATGGTAGCCTACTGTTTAAGTGAGAGGAAAGAATATTCATGGGGCACAGATCATATAGACCGGCCTCTCGAAGAAATATCCCTAAACCTACTAATAATATTATTTTTATTAATCTCACCACCACACCCCCAATGAAATTAATTAAAGTATATATGATCCACCGGGATTCGAAACCGGGTTATCACACACATATTTTTGCCACCTTAACCATTACACCACCAGGACGGTTAAAGGTTTATGCACACGCCTACGACTTATTATCCAGGGTAGTGGGTAATTATGGTTGGGTGTGGTTGTGGGTGTGAAGGCTTCACACCCACACCCTTTCACACCCGACCATAATTACCCACTACCCTCAAATATACGCAGCAATTGTGTCATGATAATATTACAATTCCACAAATATAGATGACCAAAGAATACATAGGCTACATATGGCCCCCACAATCATATAATGGCAAACACATTTCTTCAATTTTTCGTTGCTTGTATTCTCACATCAAATCTACCGGTACGCACGCACTTCCCTTATTTACACCCTCAAATATACGCAACAAGTGTGTTTCGTGATGAGTTATGGGAAGAAAGGCAGAAGGAGGGGAAGGGGATGGGTAGGGGGGATCTTAGCACGCGGAAGAGAGAAGAGAGAGAGAGAGAGAGAGAGAGAGAGAGAGAGAGAGAGAGAGAGAGAGAGAGAGAGAGAGTACTACGCATAGGGTGAATTTTTTTTTTCAAAAGATATCTGTCTATGTAGGCTATTGTGAAAAACCTATTATCCTCTCTCTCTCTCTCTCAAATAAATCATGTCTTAGTTATAAAGTAGGAGTCTGCAGAAAGCCGATTGTCCCTTTAACACCGAAGCCTAATTATCTACTACCCTCAAATATACGCAACAAGTGTGTCGTGATGGGTTGATTTTATAATTGATTTATGAAATTGGTTTTATATTACAGCACATCCCTTGTCTCTAACTAAATCACCTTTGGTGGGGTTGCCTAACTTTCTCGAACGAGGGGGGTGGTTGACCTAAAATTAGGGGGAAAGAAAGGCAGAAGGGGGGAGGGGGAAGGCAAGCCTGTGCATCAAAGGGGTGGGAAGGGGTAGGTGGGATCTTAGCGTGCGGAATACTTACTCTACAATCATTACAAATAAACCTCACGAAATACCATTCCCACAATTTTCATAGCCAACACCAGACCGGCCAAACGCACCATGTCATTGTCCCCACAGCCAGGCCCATCCAGGCAGCGAGCCGCGTCAGAGCCTCCAGTGATGCCACTCGCGAACATCTCGGGGGTAGACCAGCTACAGACTACCCCCGCCCATGCACAACCTGGTTCATCGACCTCTACACCCTGCAGATGCTCCTCCCCCCGTGTTGTCAACGCCACCTGAGATGCCGCAGACGAGGAGGACCAGGTGTCGGCTGGATTTGGCCAAAAGCGATGCCAGCACAAGCTCTCCCGATTCGCCTGAAGCCAGGATATCCCCGGTGGCAAGAAGCAACTCGGATGGCGGGCAGGCACAGCAGGTGCAGGCACAGCCATTACCAAGAGGAGGTGGGAGGCGACGGCCACAGCGAGTTGCCCGGGGAAGGGCACGAGGAGGTGGACGCCAGCTCCATGGCCAAGCAAGGGCGAGAGGGGCCAGGAGGGGCAGGTGGCCGGGTGACGAGCCACCTGTCTTTCAGTTTGAGGACTGCCAGCCTCGGGATATGCCTGGTGTTCCACCCCTGTTTGACAAGACAACGAATGGCATTCAGCCTGCCTTTCCCTGCTCGGAAAATTATTCTCCTTATGATTACTTCCGAGCATTCTTCAACGACCAATTGCTCGGGGACATTGTCACATAGACAAACTGTTATGGACAGCAGCACGCCGAAGAAATGAACTCGCCCCACATGCGGAGATGGACAGCCATTGACATCGCTGATCTCCTCGTGTTTTTTGCCCTCACCATGCTCATGCCCCACATCAAGAAGCACAACATGTTGGATTTTTGGATCATGCATGACATCCTATCAACGCCATGGTTCAATAATTACATGCCAAGGGACTGGTATAGGCAAATTCTGAAGTGCTTGCATTTTGTGGATAATTCTGCGGCACACGGAGCTGACAATATCTGGAAAATACGGCCATTCATGACCACCCTCCTGGACAGGTTTCGCCGGTTTTTCAAACTTTTCCAGAATGTCGTGATCGATGAGTCCTTGATCATTTTCCGGGGACGTCTCTCTTTCCGGCAGTACATTCCGTCGAAGCGTCACCGCTTCGGGGTCAAATTCTTTGTCCTATGTGGCTGCGAGACAGGATACGTGCTGGACCTTATTATATACACCGCTACTGATGTGGACATTCCGAACGACCCTCTGCGTCTTTCAGGGTTGGTTGTGAAGACACTGATGGAGCCGTATTTGGATGCCAACCGTATCCTGTTCACGGACAACTTCTACACCTCTCCTCTCCTTGCCAGGTATCTCCTTGCAAGGAGAACTGAAAGCTGTGGAACTGTTAGGGCAAACAGGAAACACTGGCCCCGGTTTGCAAAGACACAGAAAGGAGACATCATCCGGAAGAAGAGCAGCAGTGAGAACACACTGGCTATTTGTTGGCACGACACAAAGCCAGTCAATGTCCTCTCCACCTTCCACAAGTCCACATTGCGAGATAGCGGGAAGAGGAGATACCAGCAGGACCCTGTCACAGGCAACAGGGTTCTAGTTGTTGTCTCCAAACCTGACGCTGTTCTGGAGTATAATG
The DNA here is from genome assembly GCA_032716605.1 of Paralithodes platypus. Classification (NCBI taxonomy): domain Eukaryota; kingdom Metazoa; phylum Arthropoda; class Malacostraca; order Decapoda; family Lithodidae; genus Paralithodes; species Paralithodes platypus. The sequence goes on along the minus strand of CM064577.1, from coordinate 6,561,945 downwards.
TGAACATGCGGTTGGTAGACAAGAGTGATATGCAAATCACTGCTGTTGACTGCCTTAGGAAGACCTGTAAATGGTACAAGAAGGTCGTACTCTATTTTCTTGATATCACTATCCTGAACGCATACAACCTGTGGATGACGCGGACAGGAAAGAAGAGCTCTCTAAGGCTGTTCGCCAAGGAAATCATCGATGCCATCCTCAGTAAGCACGGAACCACACATGCGGCACCAGGTGCGAGGGCGATCGTAAATATGCCTAACCGCCTTGAGTGCCAGGACTACCTCACGAGCCACAGGCATGTGTATATCCCCCTCACAGACGCACAAATTGAAGCTGGCCGGAAGGCCGGAAAGAAGCAGTGCCATGTCTGCAGTCACACGACAAGGAGGCCCCGACATAGGAGGGAAGTCGCGTCCATGTGTAGTCAGTGTAATGTGGGACTCTGTGCTATTCCTTGCTACACCGACTACCACACACTGGAACGCTTCTACATGTCGAGAACTGATATCGACATTATGACTAAAGAGTCATCTAGTGTATAAACTTAGGATTGTGTATATTGAATAAAAACATATATGTGTATAAATAATAAGTATAAGACAGTAAAGAAGTGAATAGGGAAAATAGTGGAGAATAACAGGAGCGAGGAGGTGGGCAAACCACAAGGCCCCTTCCTTCCCTTATGGTATTTTGAGAAACAGTTAAACTAAAAGGGGCGGGGGCCCCCCCCCCCTAATCCTTTCTCCCTGTGTTCAACCCTCCTCGATACTCTGAACATTGTGAAAAACAATGTAGGTGCGAATGAGGATTAGGGGCTATAAAGGTAAGACAGGAAAAAACAACAAACTACTAGGCTTATACCTAAGGCCTAGCAAACCACAGGGCCTATCCTTATTTACATAAAGTTACATAGCGGGTTCAAAGGAATACCCAATAAATAGTATTGCGATAGAGTTTCACAAGGACCAAAATTAGTAATTGTAATATCTCCAAGTGAGATATTGGAGTTCAAGACCAAATCCTAGGTCTTCAAGCAGCCAAGCAAAAACACCTCTTACAACCCACACTCTCCAACTTGGTTAGCAGCCCTGGCCAGATACCTAATTCCAGGCCAAAGCTACCAAAACCCAAAAATGAAGGCTTCAAAGGAGTGGACTCGATAACTCAGGTCCGATATCCACCAACACCCCATCAAAATCATTGTAAGTACAATCTAAATATTGATAATTGAACGTGATAGCCTTGCTTGGAAAACAGTGAAACGGTATTATACAATCTCATACAATAAGTGTTAGTTAACCCAAGTCGGTTTTGGAAAAGTATTCATTCATATAGTGAAACGGTATTATACAATCTCATAAAATAAGTGTTAGTTAACCCAAGTCGGTCTTGGAAATGTATTCATTCATATAGTGAAACGGTATTATACAATTTCATACAATAAGTGTTATAGTTAACCCAAGTCGGT